>CM049843.1:9015669-9615669 GCA_027422415.1 Schizothorax lantsangensis
GCTGAACTGAGCAGGAAGATGACATCACTGAATCAATGATGAACTGACTTTAATGAGAAACTGACTGTTTGCTATTGTCCTCATTTTAGAGCTGCTTTACAGCTGCATTGAACTTTGTTTGCATTATTGACACAATTTTCAGTATTTAACACTGTGAAGCCCTTTGACACAATCTGTATTGTATAAAGCACTATATAAATAAAGGTGACCTCACTTGACTTGACAGACCTCTATTATAAAACTGTACATTTTCTACAATATGGACATTACATCGACAGTCATTCTGTCATAGCTGATTTCTCTTCATAGTAAAAAAAAAGCATTTTATGTACATCTGCTTTGAAGCTATGTATTGTTAAATGTGTTTGTGTGTGTGTTGTGATTTTGCTTCAAAACACCTAACTTATGTTTACGTTTGTTGAACATTCCTTATTCAGGATAATTCACTGCATCTTATCTGTGTCGCTAATTCGAAAGTATATGCATAATGCAAAACTATAGCTTGTTTATCACTCATTCTTTAACAATATATAAAAAAGAAAATTAAATGCTTGACATTCCTTTACCACAGCAATATTGCTGCTCAAATTAATTTACACAATTTATGAAGCACTTGTTTCCTCTATCGCTTGTTCATCTGAACTCTGCAGGAAGGTAGATCTCCAGGAACAAGGTTGGGCACTCCTGGCCTATATAAACTCTGTGCGAGCGAGGTGCACTGGACAAATGGAAAGTCTGGAGTGGATTAGTGATGTGTCGCTCGTGAACGAGCCGATTCTTTGTAGCGAACGAGAAGAGCCGACTCCCATCGGGGAGAGCCGAATCTTCAGTCGGAACCTTCTATTTACCCCAATTTAGCAATTGTGAATGGTTTATGTTAGTAAGCATTTTTTATTTTATTACTGTTTTCATAAAATCATTTTTTCGTCACAAAACAAAAAACACATGCGGCTAATCACATGGGAGGACAGACTAGGGTCACACCATTATGTAAAGAAGGAAGGGGACACACGCTCCGAAGATAGAGGCACACAGAGCGACAGAGAGAGGCGGGGAGCCGGATTTAAATCAAGCGCGTTGATAGGAACACTGCATTGTTGCACACATCGTCCCATCAAGACAGTCTTCTCAAAAACAGACAAATAATCACAGAGATGAGAAATCGCATTATTAACATTAACAGAAATCGCAGCCCATCCGAGCTGAGGCATCTGATATTTTCTGAATTCCAACCTGCACTAAAGACTAAAGTATCTTAATATTTTAGCCTTTATTTATTTGATTGGTTTCTGTGGCTCGTGTCAATTGTTCAATTAAAGTTTTATTAAAAATGTTAAATAATAGAAACTGTGTATTTTTTAGATGCATAAAAAACAAGCTTTTATGAAAGCACTGAATAAAAGTTGCTTACCAACACACAAACCATTCACAATTGCTAAATTGGGCTAAAATAGAAGTTCCGAGTGATACTAAATGAAGAGCCATTTGGGAACCGTAAGAGCCGGCTCTTCTAAGGAGCCGAGCCAAAGGAGCCGAATCTTTGAAAAGAGCCGAACTTCCCATCACTGGAGTGGATCTGGAGCAGGAAATGATCAGTCATGAAAGAAAGCATTTAGCACTTTGCTCACATACCGTAGCCTACATTGCCTGCTAGAGAGCACATAATACCCTGCACTCCTTGGATCCTCATTTGTATAAATGCTAACTTCCACAGGGAAGCTCCTGGATTGTTGCTTTCACTTTAATACCGCTAAAACTGCGTCCCTATTATGTAAAGAACCAGAACGCTTTTATGAATCAGAATCTGTATTCATTTTCTGAGGAAATTGTGAAAATGAAGCTTCTCTTTAATTTGCTTCAGGGATCCTTGTTTTTACTCGACCACGTAAGACCTTTTGTTACATATAGCCTAACTCTCCCGAATCCGAATTCTTGACCGTTGGTATAGTCTCTGTAGTGGCAGATTATGGTTAAGGTGAGAACACGCCTGTAAAGAGTCCCATATCTGAAATGCAGTCTAGATGAGTTTTAACGACCTTGTAGTAATCAGGCCAATATAAAAACGTAGCATGGCATCATATATGGTCATTAAATGATGATATTATTAGATAAACGGATCAAATGTAGCCTAAATTCATTAAGCTTATCTACATGGGAATATATATATATATATATATATATATATATATGGGCGTTTCTTCAACTAGGGCACTTTTAGCCTTGTGAAGTTGAATAAAAAAAAAACTTGTAACACAGTCTCATAAGTTTAAATAATTTGTCTAGTTTTAAGGTCTGTATGAGGACAAACTTAGATTACAAGAGAAATAGTTAATATTTACATTTTTTTCCGACCTGCAATGAACAAATGTCATTTCCACCACATCTCAATATACAGCTGTTATTTAAAAATAGAATAACTTATGCCACTCAAGAATTGTCTAAGATCATTTTTTGTAACTAGTTTTACCAGTTTTTCCGCAATGTACAATAATTATACATTTGTCAATGACATAAATGAACTGCCCTAAGGACCAAATGCTGAACTACAACCTGTCACACTCTGAAATTTAATATTGGTTTGGGTAAGAGCTTATTAGAAATAAATAACTTGAATTTTTATATAAGTAGAGCATGATCTCATAAATTGTGGATACATTTTAATGTGTGATGAGAACTTTAAATATTTTTAAAAAACATGTGTGCGGTGGTGGAAATGACAGACAGGTGTGAGGGAAATGATGACTTTCAAATTTGCTTTGCTTGAAAAGCATGAAAATATCCAGTTACGTTTTTTTTATATGATTTAGTCGAGTTAGTTTTGCATCAAACACAATGTAATTTTCGGCAGTCGAGATCTGGCAGCAACAGCACATTTTTCCGCTTGGGCGAGCGCTTCGCGGACAGCTTACCTCGCGCATGAAATACGCGCATACCAGCAAACCACTGAGCTACAATCCTGACGAGTCATAGCAACAGAGCGAGGCGCCAAGGCTACTTACCCGGAAGCTTCCGGACTGACGTAGATTTACACAAAGTTACCGCTGTTTCAAACAAATATTTTGTAATAATTATTCCAACAGTTTATTAAGCTTTAAGTCACATCTCAAATGACATAGGGGTCAATTTATAATCATGTTTATATTAATTAGCCCGTGAACTCATTCTCTCAGACAGCCTGGTATGGGGCGCATTTGCAGCTTATATGGACGGAAGGCACTATTATAGTTACCAGAAAAGTCATATTTTTAAACTTTATTTTCATTGTTTCATTTATTTAAAAGTCTGGGGTGAGCAAAAAGAGAAACAGTGATTTTGACACCTATAAGGAGGTTGAAAAGTATGAAAAAATCATAATAGAAAGGTAGTAAAAAGTTTTTAAGGTGGTTTTATTGTTAGTTTGACAAAGAAAGAGGCATTTGTCCAAAATTATATGTATTTTTTAAAATATGACCAAGGAACATGAAAGTGCCCATAGTCTAAGAATCACTCATATATATATATATGAGTGATATATATATATATATATATATATTTGTAGAAAACATCTGAACAGCACATTTTTTTATGAACCCAGGCATGTTTCTCTACTCAAAATCGTCATGATATGTAGACAAAACATTTTCACAGCAATATTGTTGCAGTATTGTATTGTTTGGTTTATTTTATTTAATTTTTTTCTTCAGGTGCATCTGGTGTTGGATCAGATGAAGTGTCAGTGTCAGCGATAGAGGGAGATTCAGTCATTTTTCACACTGGTGTTGAAACAAACCAACAAGAAGATATTAAGTGGTATTTCAGAAGCGTTCGCATCGCTCAAATCAATGGAGCTCTCAGCTTTATCTGTACAGATGTTCAGTGTAATGCAGGTACTGAGAGATTCAGAGACAGACTGAAACTGGACAATCAGACTGGATCTCTGACCGTCATGAACATCACAAACACAGACTCTGGACTTTATGAACTGAAGATCATCAGAAGCAGCAGCGGCAGTGACAAAATCTTCCATGTTATTGTCAGTGGTGAGTCATTAATGATTTATTTTTTCTTTCTTTAAAAGCTGTAGCTGAGCTCAGATGGAGATGACAATGTCTAATCATATTTGACCAGCTGATAAGTATGTGTTTATAAGCACAAGCCATGCATCATTTAAAAAAAAAGAAAAGAAAGAAAAGTCAAGAAAGGGCTTGTTGCGTTCATCTTTCAAGTTGTGGAGTTTGTTATTATTTTCAGCAGAAAGATCCTCCAGCATCTGTTGGTTTGTGCTTCAGGTGTTCCTGCTGCTGAACAAGATGAAGTGCAGAGAAACGAGGGGGAATCTGTCACTTTAGATTCTGGTGAAATAAGAAAACCAAATGATGTGATGACATGGCTTTTTAAAGACACTCTCATTGCTCAAATTACTGGTGATCCCAATAAAACCTGTACAGATGTTCAGTGTAACAACGGCGCTGAGAGATTCAGAGATAGACTGAAGCTGGATCAGACTGGATCTCTGACCATCAAACAGACCAGAACCACAGACTCTGGACTTTATGAACTGAAGATCAACAGCAGCGACAGCAGTTTCAGTCTCACCAGAGTGAAGAGATTCAGTGTTACTGTCTTTGGTGAGTATATAATTCAGTCATTCAGTGAATTTTCTTTAAGGAATAATAATATATATATATATATATTTTTTAATCAACTCAATAACTGTTTGGTTGTGGACTGTTTAAAATAAGCAAGTTTTGACTCAGCAACACGTGACTAATATTAGTAACATGCCAAGTGCATGATATCAGTCATTTTTTCCAGTGACTATTGTTTTCTGAATACAGTTTCTTGTTGAGTTAAGGTGTGACATTTTAACTGCTGTTGCTAAAAACAACAGATGGCGCCATTTATCAGTTAAATCAATGCCATACAATTTTTGACCAAAGTAGAAAGATGTAAATATCAATCAAAAGTATATTTTTAAATACTGGATTGATAAGCCTATCATTCACTCTATAGTAGTAATGACCGTCTGTCTTTAGCTGTTTCAGATTCAGGGTTGTCTTCAGCTGCTGTAGCAGGAATTGTTGTTGTTTTGCTTGCGGCGGCTGCAGCTCTAATTGCTGGTTTGATTTACTGTCGCCGAATGAGATATACAAGAGCACCACAGAATGTAAGTATTTCATACAGCTGATTATTTACTGAGGGAAGAAAAAAACTTTAAAAGAACAATGGTTCTCATAATAATGTTCATAATGTAGGGTGTAACATTAATGTACAATGTGAATACTTTTTTGTCCTTTTATTTTTATTGCCACAAAAGCAGATATTCACCAGTAATGTATTGTCAAAATCTCCCAAATAAACTAAATAGGAATTTAAAAAATAAAAATAAAGTACAAAATTTTTAGAGAGCAAGTGTCTTAAAAGAAAATGCCAATGCAGCAGTTCAAGCATAGTTGTGGTATTGCAATCACAATACTTCAAAATTGTATTACTGCAATACACAGAAGATGACAGCTTGATGCAGTTTTAGACACTGTTTTAAATATTTAGGGAACGTAAAATGTTTGTTGTTTGTGTCAGTTACTTTTACCCTTTATGATTTATTTTTATTTTTTATTTTATACAGGAGAATGATTTTAATAAGGACATTGCTTTGAGGGACACAGGACATCCTTAAATCAGACTCAGGACAAGGCTGCCTAAAAAAAACTATGTAACATAATTTATCATTTTGATACTTTCACTGAAAGGGACACTAAAGAGAACTCGGAAAATAATGGAGAGAAGAGGATCTGCTAAAACTGTCTTCAGAGTAATTGTGTCATGAGTCCAGGATTTCAATTTAAAAACTTTTTTTTTTATAAAATATATATATTTTTAATGAATTAAAACATTTAGCCTTAAATAGTATATGAGCTGTAATCAGCAAGTGATTTATGATTTTCACTATGCATTTATCAAAGCTGCTGAAGTGTTCTAGTCAGGAATAATGAGCGATTATTTCTTTCTTATCTTTTGCACAAAGACATAACGCAAATCTGTTATGAGAAGTTTTGTCTTCCTGTTCACATCCTCTTATAACAGAGACAATGGCTGCGTTTTCCACAATTACCTCACCAATAAGAGCATTATACAAACATTTCCCTCCTGACACAGTCTTATAGTGAAGGACACAAGTGCTCTTCATAGTCTGCACTACTGATACTCATATTTCTTCTTTTTTCTGACTGAAATTATGATGTTACTAATGTGTAAGGCTTAGCCGAATAGCATTGCTTTCACCAGCTACACTGGAACCAAAACAAGCCTTAGAGATGCCTGGAAGTTTTACTGAGAGTATTTATGATGTTCAGTGCCTGTAACTGGATGCAGTGTTTAATCATGTTTCTCTGGAGTTATGTGATGTGACGTTTGTCCCTTGTAATTTTTGTTTTGTTTTTTTGTCTGGAGCTAATTTTAAATATGTAAATAGCTTCAATAGAGATTTATTATTATGTTTATGTCAGATAAATATTTCTTAGTCATGTATGCAATTTTTTTTTTACCATAAATCAATAAGAACTGGACACAAATGTCACAAGCCGGTGATGCCTACTGGCCAGAATTGTGTAATTGCAGTGAAAACAGACAAAACGTGCACTAAAACACCATTACAAACCAATTGCAAGCATTTTATTGAAAATGCATTCTTAAATGAAATAGTCGCTTCTTTTTCTTTCTTCATTTTTGTTGTTTTTGCCCAAAGAAACGCCCAATAAATGGATTGGTATGGACATTGCATTTTATCTTCAATCTGTTCAAGAAACAAGGCCCTAAAAACCAATGGTCTAAAAATAAGACAAACTCACACCTACACACTGTTTTTTTCGGGACATTTTCATGCACAGAATCCATCTTTGATTTCTGTAAGAAAACACAAACTCAGTTAGGAACCTGCGAATGCGACAGTTTAAAGCTAATAATAGATTTTTGCTTCAAATTCACTCAGAGTAGAAATTAATTGTAGATCAATTCCACTATGTTGAGCAGAAATAAAGTTTTCTTTCATAATTTCTTTGACTGAATGTTTTTCTGAATGTCTGATTATTTCACATTGCACAAGAAGAGCAGCTCGAGGAAATGACATATTAAAGTCATATACAGCACATGACTTTTTAAACAGTTGAATGAGCGAACAGATGCACAGCAGTGAGTGTTTGAAACTTAACAGATTTCAGGCTTTAGTAAGGCAGAGGAACAGAAATATAACATTGTTATTTTCTTTACCAACCTGTCAGCTGCAATATTATTAAAAGTTTAAGTTCTGAAGGTTTGTCACGACAGCTTTTGCATTGAGAATGGTGGCCATGCAACTACAAAGATATTTAAATGTTAAAATAGGGGTCTCCTTGGGATCCTCTGCACTAGACCACTCTATGAAGTGCCAGTGATCTAGCCGTCAAATAATGATACACCACAAACATCCGGTGTAGACACAGCCTTGCTTTTCATAGCACCGTTTGAGCGTGATAGAGCAAAACGTGTCATTTTACTAAGTTTTAAATGATTATATATTTTCTTAAATGATTTTATGTTTGGACTGTATCGGCAGAAATCGGTAACTCAAATGAATGAAGTCCAATCACTTCACTGATAGGCTATTGCTATATGAATGAACTTGCTGTGTGTTAAAGTGATAGAAATGTTGTCATTAATTACTCACCCTCATGTTGTTCACCGCAGGTGATGGAGATTTAATACTAATCACGGAACCGGCTTTACTGATGAGATGCGCAGGACAATCACATGCGATTAATTGCACAGCCCTAGTAAGAACATCAAAAAATAGTCCATGTGACATTAGTGGTTCAGCCGTAATTTTACAAAGCTACGAGAATATTTCTTGTGCGCAAAGAAAACAAAAATAACACACTGCACCTTGTTGCGCACAACAAATTGTTAAATAAAGTAATTATTTTTGTTTTCACACAAAATGTATTCTCCTAGCTTCATTACAGCTGAACCATTGATGTCACAAGGACTATTTTAATGATGTCCGTACTACCTTTCTGGGCCTTGAAAAATATCTATATTTGTGTTCTGAAGATGAACGAAGGTCTTACGGGTTTGGAGCGACATGAGGGTGAGTAATTAGTGACAGAATTTTAATTTTTAGGTGAACTATCCTTTTAAGAGAAAACATACACTGTTCTTTACAAACAGATCAACATCTTGCTCTTTAAAATGCTGGCCAAATGCCAGCTTTCCCGTTGTTGAGGTGCTCATGTATAGGCTATTTCCAAGTTGGTTAAACTATTTTTTGTGGTAAATAAAAGAGCACAATTAGAGGAGGAGGAGGAGCAACGTGTCTACACAGTGAATCAGCTTTAGTCAGACTAACTGACTGCAGATCAATCATGAATGATCTTACCATGTTTTGTATTGTTGTTTTACACAATTCTGAATCAGTTCTGTCTTCCTCCTGTGTCGTGACTAATAATTCAGCTTTACAGCTCAAATAATACACTAATTTTGACAAAATAATTGTTTTTGTCAAAACGTAAGCATAACTTTTGTACTTTTCTACTGTTATGTCATTTAAAAAATGTAAGCGCTTCATTTTTTTTTTCTTGATGAGTCAAAATGATGTTTGTGGTAATCATGCCACAAATGCTGTGGATTAAGCTTAAATTTTCCTGAACCAAAGATTATTTTAATAAAACAAGAATACGTCAATACAAACAAATTATGAGTCTACTCACCATAGACAGAAAGGCTGAATGTTTTTAATGATCCTTTCGTTCCACTTATCTTTAAAAGAAAGATAAGTGGAACGAAAGTTGACATATGAACAGACAGATGTATGTGAATCAATAATTTTATTTTTAACATGTTTTATCTGCTTGTAGAGTAAAATAAAAATGTTGCACACAGTTAATTACAGCCAAGTAAAAGTAGTTAAAGTTTAATTCTGCTGGACACTTTCAATATAGTTTCATATTTGGCTCATTATAACAGGCTTACTGAAAAGAGACCTGAATCGAAAGTAGATCTCGCAATAATATGTGTGAATTTGCAAATGCAAACACACTCATTATTTCGAACAGAATCATTTTCCTTTATTTTTTCTCTGAAATGGAAATAAATTAAATTTAAAAATGCATTTATAACCTATCCAATCAGACAACACAAACAGAACAAAAGGAGCGTGTGAAACATTTTCTTCAGTAGTTCTGCTAAAACTCTGATAAAGGTACAAACGCTGTCCCTTTCGAAATGTAGGCCTTTGTACCTAAAGAGGCAATATTAGTACCTCAAAAGTGCATAAAATATATTAGTACATAAATGGTACATATTAAAAAGTTTTTAAAGGCTATCATCCATATAACAGCTTTTGCATATTTTTTTTCTGAGAGTGTGATCAAAGAGTATAGAATACCAAGAGGCGAAACTCTGATGCTTTTCGGGTAACAGCCACTAGGTGACGCTTCGGTAGCGCGGCCGCCATTTTGGGGTGAAAATTCCAACTGGACAACGTTACAGATCTACAGAAATAGACAGAATAACAAGTCAAAGTGGAATAAAAGAACGCAATGTTGGGCAATCCCCTTCAAAAACTATCAGAGTGACAGTGAAAATCTTGACGTTCATCATTTTCCCAAAGACTCTGACAGGTAATTATTCACAAAAGTGTAAAAATATTGTGTGTTTTGAAGTGGGAAGCACCTGCTAACTATAAATGTTTTTTTCGTCTAGTAGTAAACTTAAATCCTTTTAGGAACTGCAGGTCCTAGCCATGGAACCCATAATACTGATTTATATGGATATGACACTATAGTTATAATAAGCTTATGAAACTTTACACGTTTAATTACATACTATATTATTATTTACTATTACTCCAGTAGGTCTGAAATATATATTGTACGTTTTAATCCCCTGAACACACTACACACATGATGATCTCTACTTGTTTTTTTGTTTTGTTTTTTGTTTTACATTAAAACGTTTTTTTTTGTTTGTTTACAGTCTTCCTTTAACGGACATTAATATAAGACAATACTGCAAAAACAGTTTACTGTCAAGATATTATTCCTGTTATAGCCTATATTTATTATCCAACATATCTAATTTTTCTGTCATTAATTTAATTTCATATGTTGGTATTAATTCCGTGTTATTATAATGCTAACACTTGAACTTAAAATATTTGTAACCGAAACTGACATGGTTTCTAGAAAGCAAAACGTTTTGTAAAAAAAAAAGGAAGACTTTAAAATAAAGTCTGTAAAATAAACTGTTAAAAGGATTTGATTATCACTAGTCTTGTGATGGTACATTATTGTTGTCATCGTTCAGGCTGTATTTGAGGTTTAATGTACGGTTTTTTAAACAAATCAGCTGATATTTTCCATAGCGACCGCAAGAATCTAGTGGAGTGACGACAGAGTATAGAAGCCCAAGAGGCGAAACTCTGTATACATATATACTTTAAATGTGTTATTGTAAGTTGGTCAAGCGCGACTGGCTCCTATTATTCTACGGCGTTTTTGTGTAGTTTTCAGTTCAAAATGGCGGCGGCACAGTCATGTCATGGACGCAACTGTTGCTATGGAGCGTTCTATTGAGTTTCGCCTCTTGGGCTTCTATACTCTTTGGTGTTGATGTGAGGCATGAGCAGCTCAGTTTCTAGTAGAGATTCTGGTCCACACTTATACCAGTTGGTGGCGGTAATGCGCCAGCTCGTTGTTTACCAACCGCCAATAAACCCAAGAAGAAGAAGGAAACGACTCTCGTCCTCTATTGGTCAAACGCTGTTTCAGTTTCGTTTCTGAGTGTGTGTATATCTGCTTTCTCTGACGGTTTTTAGGTTTACAATACAGAAAGATGCGGGATGTCATGTAAAACAAAACATCATGACCAAAACAAACAAACAAAAATTCCTAGCAGACGAATTGTAACGGGTGCTAGTGCTAGTATTCGTGTTGCGGGTGTGTTATAAACAACACATTTAGTGTCCCTGCACACGTGTATTAATGTTTTATTATCATGTAGCGTCAAATCCTCGACACATTGGATGCTCTTTATTTGACTGAAAGACTGTTTTGTGTTGTCGGCTAAGTAGTTGTGTCGTTTTACTTACAATAGTAATGAACGCAGATGTTTTTATCAGTGTGTCACCTGTAATGAAAAGGTGCTCACCCTGTGTTTCTGTGTGTTGCTGAGGAGAGGTGTGCTCGTTATTTAAAGTGACCAGACCAGACTGGACGATGAATCGGGTGAAAAGTCCCTCAGAGGTACAACGAACGAAGGACCCGGCCGAGACAAATACTGTATTTGAAATCCAGACCAGAATATGACATAGACTATACCATATCAGTCATGTTGGCTCTTTTGACCAACATCCACCTACTCGGAGCACATTAGCATAGGTACTAATATTTACCAGTTAACACCGCATTTACGTATTTGCTATTGCTTTTTTCTACTAAAATTAAAAAGAGACGTCGTTTGTATCATTAGTTGGATAGCACTTCTTCACCCCATCACTCATGTTTTGTTCCCTGATCTTGAGGTGGCTTTACAGAGCTGAAACTGGAGCAGGAGTGGATATCTTGAGCAGTCCATTTGTGTCTGACCTTTACAATTATCATTGGAAACTTAAGGTGAGATGATTATTATCTTAATCTGACACTTTAAACTTCAACCATTGTTTTACCTATGGACAGGAGTCCTGTTATGCTATTGAAAAAACCCTAGTTTGTTAGTTTCTAAATTGTAAATTATACATTGCATTTATTCTTTATATGACCCAGACACTGGCAGAAAAAAACAAAACAAAACAAAAAAAAAAAAAAAACAGATTCTGCTTAGAAAGAATACAAACTACTCTCAGAAAAAAGGTGCAAGCTTTCACTGGTGCATTACTTTTTTGCCCATTTAGGTACTAACATGCACCCTTAAGGGGTAAATAAGATACAAAGGTGTACTTTTTGAAAATGTACTGCTCATAAAAGCTTTTTTTTTTTTTATGAGTTTAGTACTGCTTAACTGCAGGACACTGGAGAGAGAGAGATCATCATGCACACAAAGTATATAAAGTATATTTTTCATACTAATATCTCTGTTTGATTTAATACATTTCTGTCCAAAATCAGCACTAATGATTTTAGTATTTTGAAGTAAAGTGGCTCCCCTGTAGAGCAGAAGTCAACGTTTTCATGTGAGCATAAATGAAAAAAAATCTTGCAACGACATGCTGATCACAGACTGAGACCTCAGACACTTGCACCGTCACACTATTGACACCTCAGACACACTCGCACGACACACACTCTCACAGACATTATACTGACACCTCAGACACACACTTGCATAGATACACACTCAAACAGACACCATTGACACCTTAGACACACACTAAGGGACTGGCATCAAATGCAGACATCCAGTAGTAGACTCATTCTCATGCACAGATCAAACCACATTTCTGTACAGATGTAAATAATCTATACCACAGCAGCATTTACTTTGTCACCTTTAGACGGATAGTTTGCATCTATGTTTTGCAAACATGAAAATGCTGCAATGAAAATGCTCATTTATAGACCATAGTGTCTGAGGTCGTTGCAGGAGGTTCCCAATGAAAGTGATCTGACAATAAGTGTATTTGTACTTAAAACAACAGTGAAGTTTGATCATCATCTCATCAGGATTGGTGCATATACCACATGACTCTCCTCTTCAACTTTCTGTAAAAAATGTATAAGACAATATAGTTATATTAATAGCAATAATAATAACAAGTCTTTTATAAACATATGGTGCAGTTGTGTGTGAGATTCGTGTTATAGATCATTATACTATGAAAGCACATTTTTGCCATTAGGCCTGTCAGAATAATCAATATCAACTTATCACACAATATATGGAAAGAACAGACATCGACAGGTGAAAAATAGAAGGCATTATTTGAGGCATTATAGTGTTTACAATTCCAGACTCTAGTATGGAAGAATAAGTCCAAATCGACACCAAGCCGCAATTCACTGTTCTGGTACATATGTAAATGTAACAGTGCAAAATGGTGCTCTCCCACAGCCAGCGTAAAGGGGGTTTCACAAGGGAGAGAATGCATTATCCATCCATATAAATGTGCATTAGATGGATGTGTTTGACTGTCTTTTGCATGCAATATTATGCATGCAGTACTTGCACTGTTATATTATTACATTATCATTATATATTCAGTGGGAAAAAATGGTCTTAAAATGACAATAATATCGCAATTATTTGCAATATTATTGGCAATACATTGCCCAATACATTTCCAAACAAAAAGTAGTTATCGTGACATGCCTAAGCGCCAAATAAGAAAAAAAAATGCTTAATGGTAAATAATTATAAAAAAAAAAATAATAATAATAAAAGTGACATACAAAGTCAAATTTATGAGATTAAGAATTCCAAATTATTATATATACGTAAATCAGATTATGATATATACAAGTCAAAATTAGTATGTCCTAATTTCAACATTTTAACTTTTTGAACTATTTTCATTTCTGAACTTTTTTTTGTTGTTGTTGAAGAATTTGAACTTTATTTAAATGTTGTATATGAGATTTTCTAATTTCTAATTTTGTCATAATTGTTTATGTATTTATTTTTGACATAATAATAATTATTATTATTATGCGAACTAACATGAACAAACAATGAACAACTGTGCTTTTTATTAATTAACATTAACAAAAATTAATAAGTACTGTAGTAAATGTACTGTTCATTGTTTTGTTTTTTCATATTTGTTAATACATTAACTAATGTTCACAAATGACACCTTATTGAAAAGTGTAACCGATTATACAAAGACTCAACAAATTAACAATAAATTGTCTTACCGACTTCTGTGCGTTTCTTTTGTAGAATGTTGTCTCAGCGTAAGTGATCTCTACTTCACAAGTCTCAACTGTTTTAACACAAATAGATGCATTAGAACCACAACCTCAGTCTTAGTTAGATCTGGTTCTTCACAGCGTATGTGGTAGTATTAGGGCTTTCAAATTTAACACCAAAGTAACACTCAAAGATTTCATAATGGCATTAACCATTTTAAGAGACACATAAATCACACATAATTTATAAATTAATGTGTATATTAATTTATATGCATTGATTTTAAATCAAACCCAAATGGGGTGTTTAACAAAATAAAGTATTTTACATTCTTCATATTTAATGAGCACTTAAGTTCAACAAGCAAGCACAACAAAAGTTATCATTCATATAAGTTTCAGAGCACCAGCCACATTTTTACACATGTAAGATTATGTTCATAAAATGGAGAAAGCTTTTTTGAATAATTATTTCTTATTTTGCTTGTTTAAAAGGAGAAGATAATACTTTCCTTCTTGATCAGTTTTTCTGTGTTTCCTGCAGATGCAGAAGATTACGATTGCTGCTACAATCAACAGAGATCCAGCAGCAGCAGCAGAGATCAGCACTATCAGAGAAACTGAGTCTGGAAGATATGAAGGAGAGTAAAAGAGAGACAAGAGTCTACAACAATAGACAGACATCAGGTCAGTAAATAAACACGTTATATCGATGCTGCTGTACCTGAACATGTGTGACAGAGTTTGCTGATGTCCAGATGTCTCGTCTGGTTGCTGATGGGATTGTTGAGCACACAGCTGTAGGTGTTTTTATCCTGATATTCCACCTCCAGAGGTAGAGAGAGACTGATGCTGAGATCAGACACACTGATGCTGGACAATAAACTGTTTCCTTTGTACCAGGAGAGAGTCACATGACTCACATTCACCACTGAACACACCAATGAACATGATGATGATGATGATGATGAACAGTCTCTTCTTATGACAGGAACAGGCGGATGAGCTGGAAATATGAGACAATAAGAGGAATATGAATACAACAATCAGCTTATTTTCAATGGTGTAAATTGTAGTAATAATCAGTGTACTAAATTTTGTGTTGAGTAAGTTTTTAGTGTTTTAACAGTCACTGGATGTATCTGCCATCTCAAAATATAAAATTAATAAGCTATGTACTATGTAAATAAAATATGTGAACATTTCAACAAATGATCTCTACTCACCATAGACAGAGACATTGAATGTTTTTGATGTTAGATTTGCTCCACTTATCTCTAGGTGATAAACTCCAGCGTGTTCAGTTGTGATGTTTGTGATGGTCAGAGATCCAGTTTGATTGTCCAGCTTCAGTCTGTCTCTGAATCTCCCATCAGTATCATTATATACGGAGAGGATTTGCTTCTTTTTCTTCATTTTAGCTATTTGAGAGTTTTCAGCTCCGTATTTCCACAGTATGTCATCGCCTTCACGTATTTCAGTAACAGTGTATAAAGTAACAGAATCTCCCTCCGTCACTGACACTGATTCTCCAAACACACCTGATGAACAAACTGATTTTACTCCGATTAAAGCCTCTGATGGTTTACAAAGCCTGAAATCAGCTTCATTTACAAGTGAAGTTGTGAACAGCAGCAGAAACAAAAACAAAATTTATAAACAGCTATTGTAAACTGCTAACTGTTACCAAAATAGAGAGACTGTTAGAATCAAGCAGACAAAGGAAATGTTACAGCAGTGCTATTTAATGGATTAAACACATATTTATATACAGTACATAATGCACAAATCTGTACATAATTCTTTCTGTTCCAGATGGACCACATTATTATTATTATTATTATTATTATTATTTATTTTTTGTTTTTCCTTAGACTCATTTACTATTTAAATGTCCTTTGTTTTCTCGTGTCATATATGTATGCATGTATGAAGAACACCTGAAAAAGCACAACACATTCCTTGTGTGTTTTTGCGCACACTTGGCAAGTAAAGCTATAAAGAGTGAATAAAGAGTTTACATCAGTAAGTATAAGGGTTAAGTTTAATTATTTTAATTGTGAAGTAAAACTAGGATCAAAATGGTGGTTTAAATGTAAGCGTAGTCATTTTGGTGCCACAGATTTATTAGATAAACCTTGATTTAATCTAGATTTAAGATTAATCCTTATTGGTGTGTCACATCCTTATTTGTTTTAAAATGTAGAGAATAATCGATGTTTAAAGTTTTATAATTTATTGGCAATAACTACATGATAATTATTGCCGATTGAAAGTACAGTTTTAATTGTGCTGGATATCTTAAATAAAAGAGAGATTTAGATCATGAGAGCACTGGATAGTCTCATATGGACTATAAGGTTCCTTCCCCATTTTGAGGAATCATTTTCATGACATTTGTAGATGTTTATGATCACTGCTGAAGTATTTTTAAATATGTATATTTGTGACCCTGGACCACGAAACCAAAAATAATGGTAATTTTTTGGAAATTGAGAATCTGAAAGCTGAATAAATAAGTTTCCATTGATGTATGATTTGTTATGATAGGACAATATTTGGCCGAGATACAGCTATTAGAAAATCTGGAATCTGAGGGTGCAAAAAAAGCTAAACATTGAGAAAATCATCTTTAAAGTTGTCCAAATGAAGTTCTTAGCAAAACATATTACTAATCAAAAATTAAGTTTTGATATATTTACGGTAGGAAATGTACAAAATATCTTCATGGAACATGATCTTTACTTAATATCCTAATGATTTTTGGCATAAAATAAAAATTGATAATTTTGACCCATACAATGTATTGTTGGCTATTGCTACAAATATACCTGTGTTACTTAAGACTGGTTTTGTGCCCCAGGGTCACATTTATTAAAATTTTTAATAAGACAAAAAATGCCTGATATTTGAAAGCAGCTCAACAGAAAGTTCACACTTTCTGAACATTTACATTCACTGATTACCTTTTTTTTATGAGCTTTTCCAGATCTGGAATTGACAATGTAAACTTCCTAACCCTAATCCCAACAGTGACCTGAATTCAGAATTAGTAGATCTTGTATTATATTCATATAAAATTCACAATTCTTTTGGTACATAACAGGAGATGAGCATAAAATAATTTGAACAGTAGCAGCAGCTTTATTTCTCCAAAATTGAAAAAAAAAAAGCCTTAAAAATATTTTATAAACTTACCACTCTGACTCCAGCAGCACAAACAGAACAAGACAAACTTGTGAAACATTTTCTTCAGTGGTTCAGTGTGTGATCTAACAGCACAACTGTTAAAGTGTTGTGTGAATCCTCCCCTGACAGCGTTCGACACTCCTAGTTCACATCCTGCATTTGCATATGATCAGTGTTGGGCTCCTTACTCAAAAAATGTAATTTATTACTCATTACTAGTAGCTCATTTCAAAAGTAATATTATTACTTATTACTCCCATCCAACAGTCTTGGGCTCCGCTATGGTTTCTGGGCCCTCTGAACAGCATATTCACTCGGGCCCCAGCATATTCACTCAGTAGAGATCGCGTTCCCCCTCCATCGTCAGGCCCTTGGAATCGTCCTAAGTTTGACTAATCTAGCTTGATGCATTGGTGACGTCGCGTGTGTATGCACATGACAACAATTATGAAAATTGATAGGGATGATTTAATTTTTTTTAATTTTAAAATCATTAGAAAATCATTTAATTTTAAAATCATTTTTACATAAAAAAGTAACTAGACGTTTTTTTGGATGGTAACTATAATATTATTGCTTACATTTTATTAGTAATTAGTTACACTACTGCTAATATTACTGTAATGCTTTTCTAGTAACTAGTTACTGCCCAACGCTCCATATTATACATTATAATTCATCTAGCCTTTATTAAGATTTTTTATGGTTTTAACGGACAAAAAGTATTCTTAATTTGTATCAAAAGTGTAAGGTTTCATATGTTCACAGTGACGGCTTTTTTTTCTGAGAGTGTAGCTACCTGGCGGTTTCAAATGGCTAAAAGTAGAAGAACATTGTGTGAATTGTGAATGAACTGCATTTCATGGTGAAATGGAACATAGTGATTTTAAAATTATGTATATTTTTTCTAAATATTTGTGAATGGAAAAATCAAAGTACAAATTTAAAACCGTGTTACGATCTCACAGTGCCGGTTTTACTGAGATTTATTTTCTGAGTCAAACTGAAACCTGTGGTTAGTTTTCTAAATGTGGTTTGACCCTTGGGTAGACAAACATATGTCAGTGACACTGGGCATTCAGATACAGTGTTTTAGACTCTTTAATCTACCGAAAAAAAACAAACAAAAAAAAAACCTTAGAAACTGTTAAAAACCAAAAAAACATTATAGGTCACACTTTAGTTTAGGGTCCAATTCTTACTAACTGCACGTTATCGCCATCAACTCATGAAATGGGCCCAAGATCATCGAGATTGAAAGAAAGTGGCCTGGTCTGATGAATCAAGATTTCTACACCAATTACCGACAGAGGCTACGGCACCTGGATGCACTGTTGGGTGAACACAGGCCAGCAGCGGTGGTGGTGTTATGCTCTGGGTGATGTTTTCTTGGGACATGTTAGGCCCCAATATCCCAATAGCGCAATCCCTGACAGCTGTCAGGTATCTGAACATCGTTGCAGACCAAGTGCACCCATTCATGGAAACTGTGTTCCCTGATGACCATTAAGGCCAAAGTATACTTTGTTTTTATACGTCTACGTTAGTGTATGCATACAGTTGAACACATAGCCTTTCAAAGTACACTCCGTTTGATGCGAATGCGGGCGGTTGACACATGCACTCTTGAAAGCTTCTTCCATGTTTGAGGACGGCTCTATTTGTCACCATATGTTATGGCCCATAACAAATATTTTTAAACACTTTTAAACCAAAGCTGGGCTATCTCATTCCCTCTCGCTCATAAGCATTCGTCAATGTGTTGTTGTAATTTCCGCTATTTTGTTGTTTTTCCATCTCTTTATTTTGTGAAACAACTAGGGGCCAGTTTTACTAAACAGGGCAAAATAGCACGAGAGCGCAATTCCAAAACAAAGCCAATGTGCATGGAAATTTCTGCGGGTGATTTACTAACCGCGCAAATTAAAGAACACAGACACAACATGTCATTTACATATTGACCAACACAATATACCAAGCGCAGCGCAAATTAGCATAGTTTTGGAGGCCAAAAAAATGAAGGTTGCAAGAAGTTTTGATAGACCTATTGTGTGACTCTTATTTGGGGGTTCCAAGTTGTCTTTTATTTCCTGAAGCAAATTAAAAATAACATGGCTTGGCAAACTATATGTTTGGATAATGTGTTCTTCTGGCATTCCAAATAAATTAATATGTGTGAAAAAATCCTCTCCCTTCTACCACGGGTGCTCTGTTCTCTGCTGTGCCTCCTCTAGCAACAATAATTGCATCCATTTCAAGTGCAAAATAGTTTGTCATGCTTTTGGGGGCGTTAAATAATGGCGCAAAAAATAGTAATTTGACAAGCGCAAACGTTAGTAAATCTCATTGCGTGATTCATTTAAATACTCTCCTCCCATAAATTTTGTATCTGAAAGGGAAACTCCTATAAATGCATATTCAATAAGGTCAGGCGCAAAAATAACTGTCAACTTGGAAAAGGGGGATTGCGCTACATCACCATCACCCTGCAAAGTACAGGAATTGTTGACATTATGGTACCAGAGACATAGATTGACGCCTCCTCGTCGAATCAATGCCTCGTTGCATGGCTACTGTTTTGCGGGCTAAAGGAGGTTCTGCAGTTTATTAGGTGGCCATAATGTAATGGTTCATTGGTGTATATATCTAATATCTAATTAAATAATAATTAATTACTATAATCTCTAATCTATGAATACTGGATTTAGTTATTTTACTAGATCTCATCAGAAGACATCTATTTTGTTTACTAAAGCTGTCACTATTTCACAGCACTAATTTAAAGTGTTTGGATTTTAACAACTAAAGATCAGCAGCACCATCAACTTTAGGAGCTTCAGTGTTTCTGTCACTGTTGAATATAATTTAGTCATTCACTGCATTTTCCTTTGAAGAATGTAAAACATGCAATACATTTTTAAATCAGTCCAATAAATGAAAAAGTGAGCTTTGACTCAGCATTAAAGCATAACATTTACATTTAGCAGACACTTTTATCCAAAGCGACTTACATTACATTCAAGTTACAGTTTTACATTTTATCAGCTCTTGCTTTCCCTGGGAATCGAACCCATGATCTTGGCGTTGCTAGCGCCATGCTCTACCATTTGAGCTACAGGAAAGCTTAAGGAAGATCATCTCTATCACCTTCACATGCACATAAGTGACTCCAAAGTTTGGTGACAGTTTTCACAGTATGTATTATGTCACATGGCACTTTCAGTCTCCTGTTGCATAGTGCTGTAATGCTGTTTTAGCTGCTTTTATTTAAAACACCAGATGGCGCCACTCAAAAAGCAATGACAGTATAAAGACATTTTATTCTAATAAACCAAAGTAATCTGTGTTTAATTGAGTTTGTTGTTGTTATTATTGCATATTATTATAAACATCAGCACAGCGACTATGAATACAGCATCATCTACAGTATTTATAGTGCACTCTATAATGTAAAAGTAGTGCTAATGTTTTTTCTTGCTTTGGACACTAGAGAGCGTTGATGTCCTTGTGCTGAATTTGTCAGTTTTCTGTTAATCAGTGTTAAGTCCTGTAAGGCCTGCTTTAAATATTAGAAAATTATTAACAGTTGAAATATTTGTTATAAATGTATAAAAGTAATCAAAAATTAACCAAATGTAATCATTTAAATTACTTTTTTAAAAAGTAATTGAAATAATAACACTACTTATTACATTTGTAATTTGTAACCTATTACATTTCCAAAGTAACCTTCCCAACACTGAATACAACTTACCAGTTATACAACTTAAATAGTCTTCTTTAGGAGAGTGCATGCAAAAATATACAGAGAATAAACACATTTCAGAGAATAAATATGAACTAAGGTGTGAGGCAGGGAGCTCTCTGGACATTCTGTTTTGATCATCTTGTTTTGGTGAAATTTGCATACACAGGCTCCTTCTTTGATTTCTGCAAAGAAACATACAAAATACAGTCAGTGAGGAACCTAATGCAACAGTTTCACACACATATAATACAATTTTCTTCAAATTCAGAGTGAATACTGACTGCAGACCAACCTTTACAAGACCGTATTAAAGTTCCTGTGAATTTTTTGGGGGGGGGAAGTCAATGTGTTGTCAATATTTTTGTATTAGGCGTTCCTACGGTCACTATAGGAGGCTGATACCAACATCATGTATTGAGCATGCAGCCGATCGCATCTTCACAGTTTAACACCGTCGCCAAATAAACAATACCGGCGAGTCAAATGTTGTTAACTCACCCTGTTGTTCCCGCGCACGTTCCCAGCATAATAAGTTGAGAAAACAACGCGATTAAAAACGGATAAGCGTCTAAAGACACCACTTTCTCACAGTGTCTCTCCGACCACGATAAACACGGAAGTCTACCGTTATAACCCGAGATAAAGATTTATCACTCTTTCTTCCGGTGTTATGCAGAAAGTTAGGGATTGACTGTTTCCTTCACTTTCAAAAAAGGTGCAATGATAGCGGTGACAGGGCAGGCTGTCGTTCTGCTGTCAAGAACTCATGCAGGATTATTATATAAGTCAACTATTATTATTATAGACGATCTAATCATTGAATATAATAATAATAATAATTTTATCTTCATTCGCGTAAGCCACGTGACACGAGTTCATTCAAAAGTATTCGTGCACCGAAAGTGAAAGTAGCCTATGTGAAAAAATAATAAGCAGTTAATAAATCGCAGTTGAAACGTATGTTAATACCAGTTGTAAACAGCTGAGCATTGTGATCGGATCACCGAAAACGCATCTTGTTACAGTGATGCATGCCAGACATATAATCATCGTATTTGTACGATAATTGACCTCTGGACGACGTACGATCAATAACGAAAAAAAATCTCATGTTTCAGAATTTTGTTTATCTTCAAATGATCGTTGTAATAGGGCTTGTACTCATTGATCTAGCTGTTGAGCCTATGTTTACCGTCATAATTGTGAGGAGAACATGGTATTATGCATGTCTCTCATTTCATCTCATGTGACGTCTTCTTGGCCAATCATCGTGGAGAATGACTCTCTCACGAGCACAAGTTAACGCTCTTGCAGTGCTTAGGTCAGTGTTTCCAAACTGAGGTCTTTAGCAATAGGTATGGTACGCCTAGTTATCTATCGTGGTAATTTACAGTTTGTGTCAAAAAGTTGCTGGTCTAGATAAATAGCTGTATTCTGTAAGTTTGACTCATGTACAGTAATTTTCTTCCAAATACAATGAGCCTAATTTTGAGCTTCTGGTAAGATGCTTGGACATTTCCAATCTGGCTACACTGTCTCCTTACCAGGCAGTGCTTCTCTAGCACGCTTATATATAATTAGTTTAATTTTCCAAATATATGCGGGAGAGGTGGGATAGAGAATTGAAATAGTACATATATGTGTATTCACTTAGTTTAAGTAGCATAAAAGCATGTACATGTTACTACTGAAGGTAATAATCAAAGCTCACAATCACAACAACTTCTTGTAACACAGTCAACATGATCTTACCATTTTTTGTGTTGTTGTTTTACACAATGCTGAACCAGTTTTGTTTTTCTCCTGGGTCTGGACTGAATTAACAATAATCACATGCATGTTAAAACAAAGTTTTCAATCTTATATCAAAACTTGTGCCTTAAAAAAGTGAATATTTTGACATGCTATTAATTTTTTGATTCCTGACCTGTTTTTTTACATTTCCTGCAGATGCAGAAGATAACGACTGCAACTATAATCAACAGAGATCCAGCAGCAGCAGCAGCAGCAACCGAGATCAGTACTATCTGAGAGACTGAGTCTGGAGGAACTGGAGGAGAATAAAAGACAGATAGTCATGAATGTAAGTAAATCTCTGTCCTGTCTACAACAGAAGACGGAGATCAGGTCAGTAAATAAACACGTTATATCGATGCTGCTGCACCTGAACATGTGTGACAGAGTTGAGTGATGTCCAGATGTTGAGTCTGGTTGCTGATGGGATTGTTGAGCACACAGCTGTAGGTGTTTTTATCCTGATATTCCACCTCCAGAGGTAGAGAGAGACTGATGCTGAGATCAGACACACTGATGCTGGACAATAAACTGTTTCCTTTGTACCAGGAGAGAGTCACATGACTCACGTTCACCACTGAACACAACAATGAACAATATGATGATGATGATGATGATGAACAGTTTGAACAGTTACTGCTGATGACAGGAACAGGCAGACGAGCTGGAAAACATGAGAGAATAAAAAGGAATATGGATAAATCTAAGCAACACTATTATTTTCATCTCAGTGTGTTGAGTGTCGAGAATACAGAAAAAAATAATATTATTACAATTTAAAATAATGGTTTTCTATTTTAATATACTTTAAAATATAATTTATTTCTGACACAAAGCTGATTTTTGATCAGCCATTACTCCAGTCTTCAGTGTCACATGATCCTTCAGAAATCATCATAATGGGCCTCATTTACGAAACGAACGTACGACCGAAATTTGGGCGTACGGTCGTTTCTACGCAAAACTTGGAATTTATCAATATGGACGTGAGCGGTGGCTACGATCAAATCTCACGTCAGGGCTGAGCTCGTGTACGCAAGTTTTTGAGTCAGCCTGAACATGCGTGCAGCATAGAGAATTGTATAATGACAGCATTTTGTTCATTTAGATTATTTTCCTAAACCGACAAACAAAGCTTTTTTTTTTTTCCTTTCAGGGCTTTAGCTTTATGCGCAAATAGCAGCATAAACAACAGACCGTGAGGAATCACACATCATCGTATCACGCACCTGCAGCAATTCTGTGAATGGAGAAAAACAGAAATTATAAAATGAATAAAATAAATAGGGCTACACGAAATATATTTCTCTTAATTAACAGATTAACAAAAGAAAAAAAAAGAGTGCGACAAGTATAGGCCACTTTCGTTTTTGTGACACTCTTAATGCATTTTATTTGTTTTCTATAACTTTATTTTATTTTTTTTAACTGGTTGGTGATCACGCAGGTGCCTCACACACACACACACACACACACACACAACATTTCAGCATTACTAACTTGACATTTCAGCCATTAATCAAACTAAAACCAAACATAAATGTTACACTGCACAGTTTACAAGGTCCACTGTAAAATCAGCGTGCAGACCCGAAACATTTATTGCGCATGTGAAGGGTGATATTTTACATGGATATTGGAACTAAAGTGAAGTACAAAGCCTTGTTTACATCATAGATAATAGTTTAGCAACCAAATGTTACATGGCAAAAATGGAAACATTTGGATGTCGAATGAGAGGCTTGTGAGCCCAGTGCCGTTTAGTTTCGCTTTAATTAATTCATTTTAGCTTGACGTTGTAGCCTATTCTGTTTATAATGAATGCCACTATAGCCTAATTTGTGTTTTACTTCATAGATTAATAGAAAATTTTATAGCTCCTCATTTTTTCATTCTTGTTTTGTAATACCGTTACATTTAAAGGGTTTGTTGTGGATTAAGGAGAACTAAATAATCTATATAGTGTTTATAATATTTATACATTTTTCGTTATATTTACTGGTATTTAATATACATATAAATTAATGCCATTGTTTGCAATTATAAGGTTAAAGGGTGTTTTTGGAGTAAGATTAATTTCTCTTTCATAAGATTACTTCCTCTTTTTGGCCGGGTTATGTTTCTCTGTGTCATAAACTTTAGGGGCGAGGCTTCTAAACCTGGGTGTTTTTAGGGGCGTAATATTCAAATGATGATTGTTTTCAGCCGCCACATTTATCAATGTACGATCTTTCATAGGATGGGATTGGCGGCATACGAATGTTTCATAAATCACACGTGAGCTCTGTCCTAAGTTGATTTGTGCGCACGGATCTGCGCTCGTTTCTACGTTAGATTGATAAATGAGGCCCAATATGCCTATTTGATGATACTCAGTTATTATCAGTGCTTAATATATATACAGTGAGGAAAATAAGTATTTGAACACCCTGCTATTTTGCAAGTTCTCCCACTTAGAAATCATGGAGGGGTCTGAAATTGTCATCGTAGGTGCATGTCCACTGTGAGAGACATAATCTAAAAAAAAAAATCCAGAAATCACAATGTATGATTTTTTAACTATTTATTTGTATGATACAGCTGCAAATAAGTATTTGAACACCTGAGAAAATCAATGTTAATATTTGGTACAGTAGCCTTTGTTTGCAATTACAGAGGTCAAACGTTTCCTGTAGTTTTTCACCAGGTTTGCACACACTGCAGGAGGGATTTTGGCCCACTCCTCCACACAGATCTTCTCTAGATCAGTCAGGTTTCTGGCCTGTCGCTGAGAAACACGGAGTTTGAGCTCCCTCCAAAGATTCTCTATTGGGTTTAGGTCTGGAGACTGGCTAGGCCACGCCAGAACCTTGATATGCTTCTTACAGAGCCACTCCTTGGTTATCCTGGCTGTGTGCTTTGGGTCATTGTCATGTTGGAAGACCCAGCCTCGACCCATCTTCAATGCTCTAACTGAGGGAAGGAGGTTGTTCCCCAAAATCTCGCAATACATGGCCCCGGTCATCCTCTCCTTAATACAGTGCAGTCGCCCTGTCCCATGTGCAGTAAAACACCCCCAAAGCATGATGCTACCACCCCCATGCTTCACAGTAGGGATGGTGTTCTTGGGATGGTACTCATCATTCTTCTTCCTCCAAACACGTTTAGTGGAATTATGACCAAAAAGTTCTATTTTGGTTTCATCTGACCACATGACTTTCTCCCATGACTCCTCTGGATCATCCAAATGGTCATTGGCAAACTTAAGTCGGGCCTGGACATGTGCTGGTTTAAGCAGGGGAACCTTCCGTGCCATGCATGATTTCAAACCATGACGTCTTAGTGTATTACCAACAGTAACCTTGGAAACGGTGGTCCCAGCTCTTTGCAGGTCATTGACCAGCTCCTCCCGTGTAGTTCTGGGCTGATTTCTCACCTTTCTTAGGATCATTGAGACCCCACGAGGTGAGATCTTGCATGGAGCCCCAGTCCGAGGGAGATTGACAGTCATGTTTAGCTTCTTCCATTTTCTAATGATTGCTCCAACAGTGGACCTTTTTTCACCAAGCTGCTTGGCAATTTCCCCGTAGCCCTTTCCAGCCTTGTGGAGGTGTACAATTTTGTCTCTAGTGTCTTTGGACAGCTCTTTGGTCTTGGCCATGTTAGTAGTTGGATTCTTACTGATTGTATGGGGTGGACAGGTGTCTTTATGCAGCTAACGACCTCAAACGGGTGCATCTAATTTAGGATAATAAATGGAGTGGAGGTGGACATTTTAAAGGCAGACTAACAGGTCTTTGAGGGTCAGAATTCTAGCTGATAGACAGGTGTTCAAATACTTATTTGCAGCTGTATCATACAAATAAATAGTTAAAAAATCATACATTGTGATTTCTGGATTTTTTTTTTTAGATTATGTCTCTCACAGTGGACATGCACCTACGATGACAATTTCAGACCCCTCCATGATTTCTAAGTGGGAGAACTTGCAAAATAGCAGGGTGTTCAAATACTTATTTTCCTCACTGTATATATATATATATATTTTTTTTTTTTTTTGTAACCTGTGATACACTTTTCAGGATTCAGTGATGAATACAAAGTTAAAAAGAGCAGCATTTATTCAAAATAGAAATCTTTTCTAACAGTATAAGTCTTTACTATCACATTTTAGCAATTTGCTGAATAAACGTTTTAATTTCTTTCAAAAAAGAAAGAAAAAAATAACTGATCCCAAACTTTTGAACATTAGTGTATATTGTTACAAAAAATGTCTATGTGAAATAACGGCTGCTCTTTTTTATTATTATTCATCAATGAATCCTGAAAGATTTATCACAGGTTACAAAATCATTAAGTTTTTAATATATGTTAATATATGGAAATATGTTTTTGGTAATCAGCAATATGCCACAAGTGCTGTTGATTGAGCTTAAGTTGTTCTGAATATTCTTTTAATAAGTCAAGAAGGACAGGACAAATGACGTCTCTACTCACCATAGACGGAAACATTGAATGTTTTTAATGTCAGATTCGCTCCACTTATCTCTAGTTGATAAACTCCTGTATGTTCAGTTGTGATGTTTGTGATGGTCAGAGATCCAGTTTGATCGTCCAGCTTCAGTCTGTCTCTGAATCTCCCATCGATAGTGCCATGTGGAGAAGATTTTCTTCTTTTTTTAATTTTAGCTATGAGAGAGTTTTCAGTTCCATATTTCCACAGTATGTCGTCACCTTCACATATTTCAGTAACATCAGTGTATAAAGTGACAGAATCTCCCTCCATCACTGACACCGTCTCACTAAACACACCTGATGAACGAACAGATTTTACACCGATTAAAGCTTCTGAGAGATTTATCTTCAGTGTGTGAAGCTAGTCAGTCATTTACATAATAAAAAATCACCTTGATATTTAACATCTGTAAAGAATGTTACTGATATTAAGACAAAACAAAATATATTTACGACTTACCAGTCAGATGCCACCAGCACAAACATAACAAAGCAAACACATGAAACATTTTCTGAAAAGTCTGATGTAATGAAACTATCTGCTGGAAGCACTTGAGCTGCTGTGTGAATCCTCCCACGACAGAGTTTAACCCATCTTGTGGGTGCTTTACAGGCACTTTACAAATGATTTATAGTAACATAAGTGCTCTTCTAGCACTTATTAACACTTAATAGTAGAAAACATTTTTCATTTTTATTATTTAATACTGAGCATTTTTCAAATGTAGTTGATTTACTGTGTTATTGTGTATAGTAAAAACACAACAACAAGTTAATTCTATCTTCTATCTCACATTGTTACTCTTGCAGCTCATCTTCTGAGTCAAACTGAAACTGCTGCGGTTGGCTTCCTTCAGAGATGTGGTTTGATCTGGACAAACTTGTAGGTGAAAAAAAGTTTCTTCATGTCTTGCTTTTCTTTGAAACCTCACAATCAGCTTTACAGGCAAATAAAATACTATATCCACTTAGCATTAACCATACATATACATCAGTCCTTTAGGCTGGAAGTAGATGGCAATAAGATGTGTTGTGATGCTGTACATATCAGTTATATGAATATTCCAATTAAGGCTGTCAATTATATGCATTAATTTGGTAATGATGTTAAAGGGATAGTTCACCTAGAAATAAAAATTATCCCATGATTTACTCACCCTCAAGCCATCCTAGGTGCATATGACTATCTTCTTTCTGACAAACACCAAATTTTATTTAAAAATAATAATAATATTAAGATAAAATATATATCCTTGCTCTTCCAAGCTTTATGATGGTAGTGAATGGGGTATTGGATTTTGAAGCCCAGAAAAGTGCATTCATCCATCATAAATGTAATCCACGTAATAAAGGCCTTATGAAGTGATGGGTTTTTGTAAGAAAAGTATCCATATCTACAAATCTAAAAGCTATAAAACAAACAGGCAAATCGATTTACGGCAGAAGAGTGACCTGTCAGGATTGGACCTGTTTTGTCATGCCTTTCAGTTCCTGTTTTGCCTTATTTGGTCACCTTCCTGTCCTTGTTTAGTGTGATCATCCCCACACCTGTCTGTCCCTCATTATCTTGTGCTTATAAGCCCCAGTTTGTTCAGTTTGGTTTTGTTGGGTCTACTTGTTTGTACGTGTTTGCGCAGCTCTTGTTATGATTCTTCCCAGTGTTTCCTTGATTAAAGTCTGCTAAACGTTTCCTCGTGCCTCCAGCATCTTCCTGCAACAGCGTAACGTGACATGACCACTAACCCTATTCTAATCTAGACTGAAAAAACATCTCTTTAACCTGGCATACCCATAACATTTCAATAATTTATTACATTTCAATAATTAAAATTGTATGGCTGCATAAATTAGATCAACTGGAACCAGAAACACTTCCCACAACATACTTGCTTCATAAGAAGTATAACATCTACACTAATATTAGTCTGTCTGTCTCATCCTTATCCTAAGGTTACAGACAGCTGGATCCAGACCAGATGGTGAACCTGCACCTATACACAACCTCATGACGATCCCATGTGAAGACCTCGTCGACATGTCAGCCATTAGAACAGATTCTCAACAACGACCACAAGAACCAGACAAGCTGCAGACTCCAGTCTTTGTCTCCATACCAGTGTGATGAATCAGATCTTCAAGCAGAAGGAACTGGATGAGATGCTACTGATCTCGATCTGATTTGTGATGCAGGCTGAATCATAATCATACAGTGTTTGTTTGTTTGCCAGAGGAGAACTGGCCCCTCGACCAAGATTATCTCCACCAATAAAGTCTAAGCTTTGGTCATTTTTGCAACGGGGAAGACTGTTTCCACAACACTGAACAACAACCAAAATGCATCATCTTCCTGTTATCACTGTAAGGCTGCTTCAAAATAAGTTGTATTGTATAAAGTACTATATAAATAAAGGTGACTTGACTTGGTAGATTTGTTGTATTGAAGCATTCAATATTGTAGCGCATATCATAAACATTCAAAACATTCATAAAAACATTCGCTTTGACCTGTTTAATCTGTGAAGGTCTGAATGCAGTGAGTTTTGTCTTGCACTTCTGAATGACATTATATGACAGCTTTATATGATATATATGACATATATAGTCATGGCCAAAAATATCGGCACCCTTGGTAAATATGATCAAAGAAGGCTGTGAAAATTAATCTGCATTGTTAATCCTTTTGATCTTTTGTTTAAAAAATTGACAAAAATCTAACCTTTCATTGGATAAGAATTTAAAATGGGGGGAAATATCATTATGAAATGAATGTTTTTTCTCTAATACACGTTGGGAGGATTCCCGGTGGGCCGGTCTGTTTTTTTTTTGGCCGCTGATTATATAATATAATATGCAAAATATTAATTTTCATTCATTCAAAGGCTATATGGTTGCAATAATATTTTAGTTCAAAACTTTAAGTGCCATTGTTTAAAATGCTTTATTGACACGTTTCATAGACCTTCAGTTGTTACGCTTTCAAATTCCATGTCATTTATAATTTAACAGTATTTTCTTCTCCTAAATCACTACACTTGTGAAGTCACAATTCTATATTGGTACAATTTACTCAGGCCGATGACATTTGTATTTATTTATTTTTGTATGACATTAAAATTATTTTTAGAATAATTGTACATAAATAGGTTAAGCAAAACAATTGTGATTATTTCTGATAACTTTTTAACTGCAGGCAGACATAGCCTACATTATGGTACAGTACAAATATTTGGAGCATCCCTTATTCTGTCCCTTATTTTCTACAAGAATACACCAATAAAAACTATTTTCTCAAAGAATAAAAGATAAAGAATCACGATGGTCCCTTATTTTCCAATTCTGAAGTTAATTGACAACCCTAATGCTGACGTAATTATCTTTTGACTCCCCTGGCAGTGGCAAAAAAAAGAAGAAAAGTCAGTTGTTGGAAATATGCGAGCAAAAAATGGATCATAGAAAGTGCAAAGGCTGCACCGAAAAGGCCGGTACAAAAAACACAAAACAAAACCAAAAACAAAGTGGGCCGGTCTAAGGCATGAAACTCCAGGCCTGAAAATGAGTCCCACTCCGGCCCTGCATAATAGTATATTTATACGATATTTTACAAACGGAACAGGACGGGAAAAAAAAAAATCCATAGAAAATGCCAGGAATTTTCACTGTTATGTCATCACTCTCCTTCCATAAGGAGTCTCCCAAAATTGACTTTCACTTTCACAGCAGAACAACAACACTTATGAATCAGAATTCGCATTCGTTTTCTGAGTGGTGATAATGAATCTTTTCTTTAATGTACTCGCAGTGACTTTGGTTTTACTCTACCATGGTGAGATATCTTATTCGTTACACTCTATTTTCCGTTGATTTCTGTGGCCACAGGCCTACGCGATGCAGTGATTGATTCGTCTTATTGTCGGGTAATGATTAGTAACACTGTTCACAGAAATCGATGGTCAGTGGAACACATTTTAAGTACAAAAAACGATTCTATAGCAGTTGAAACGAGATCAGATCAGTTTCATTTGTGTGACAATGGTGTCCTTTTACATGTCACGTGAGTGGGTATAAACAAGTAACTTAAGTAGGCATAAAAGTTGACATTCATATCAGTGCATAAACTTATCGAGTGTAGCTTGGATGTAATGGAGACGTTTTGGTTGAAAGCTTCTGCCAAATTCATAAAACGGCCTAAATTTTGCCTATACGTTATTTACGTGAGAGATCACGGACTAAATATATATTTATAAAATGTAGAAAACACAGCACTGTATTGTCATTACGCAGTGTAAAATAATTATCATGTATTTTTGTAGGGAATAGTTATCTATGTAATAGTTATTATGAGTCCATGAAAACGTTTGATTAATTTAATGTTCAAATATATGTATAGGGAAAGGGTGAAAATATGAATATGAGGTTGTGGATTTGTGTTGTATAAGATCATCCACGAGACTCATGTATGTTATCTGAACAGTAAATGTGTAAATCAATGATTTGCTGTTTGCATGCATGACATTATGAATCCACACATATTTCTCTACTCACAATCTTTATATGATCTGTACACACAGCACTATTGTATTTTGTGTGTGTGTGTGTGTGTGTGTGTGTGTGTGTTTCTTCAGGTGTATCTGGTGTTTACACAGACAGAGTGTCTGTGTCAGTGATGGAGGGAGATTCAGTAAGTCTACACACTGGGGTTGAAACAAAGCAACAAGAAGATATTAAATGGTATTTCAGCAGCACTCGCATCGCTCAAATCAGTGGAGATCTCGGTTATATCTGTACAGATGTTCAGTGTAATACAGGTACTGAGAGATTCAGAGACAGACTGAAGCTGGATCATCAGACTGGATCTCTGACCATCATGAACATCACAAACATAAACTCTGGGGAATATAAACTGAAAATCATCAGCAGCAGTGACAGTGAAAGGATCTTCAGTATTTCCATCACTGGTGAGTCATTTAATGAGTGTTTAAATGCAGTTTAAAATACATGTTTAAAATACAAGATCCTCTAGAAGCTGTTGGTTTGTTTTTCAGATGTTCCTGCTGCTGAACAAGATGAAATGAAGGAGGGAGAATCTGTCACTTTAGATTCAGGTGTAATAAAACACCCAAATGATGTGATGACGTGGTATTTTAATAACATTCTCATCGCTGAAATCACTGGAGATCAGAGTACTATCTGTACAGATGAACGGTGTCCTGACACATTCAGAGACAGACTGAAGGTGAATCAGACTGGATCGCTGACCATCACAAACAGCAGAACCACAGACTCTGGACTCTATAAACTACAGATCATCATCAGCGACAGCGGCTTCAGCATCACCAGAGTGAAGAGATTCAGTGTTACTGTCACTGGTGAGCAAATAACTTAATCATTCAATGCATTTTCCTTTGAGGAATTAAAAAACATAAAAATAAACCCAGTATGTGTTGGGTTTGGGTCGATGGTCTGTTTTGAGTCAATAACACTTTGATTGATGTTAGAAAAATGTAAAATGAATAATATCAGCCAGTTTCCCTCTATGAGCCATGCTGCTTCCTGTTGAGCTGAACATGCTGTGATGCTGTTGCTAGAAACAACAGAAGGTGCCGTTTATCAGTTTAATCAATGTCATACAACTGATGACTGAAAATAGAAAGTGAAATTGATGTGATGTGTGGCCAAAAATTGTGTATTTAATCCATCCAAGTGCACACATACACCATGAACACACACCTGGAGCAGTAAATATCATTTGAAGATATTGCTAAATATTGGATTTATTATCATTCACTAGTAATAATGACTGTCTGTAGCTGTTCCAGATTCAGATGTGTCTTCAGCTGCTGTAGCAGGAATAGTTGTTGCTGTTCTTCTGGCTGCTGCTGCTGTAACTGTTGGTGTGTTTTACTGTCGCCGCAGGAACCGTACAGCAGTGCCACAGAATGTAAGTATTACATATAGCTGTTTTAACAGGATTTACAAAAAAAAATATTACAGGAACAGTGGTATGAATACTTTCTTGTATTAATTTTGTTATATAATTATAATTCTATTTTATTGTTGACTGAAACAAAAACGTGCACTGTAAATAGTCATCCATCTTGTATTAAATTTATAACAACACAGAACCAGATATTCACCAGTGAGGCAATGCCCAAACATAAACTAAATAACAATTAATATAACAACACAAAGTGCAACCTTTGTCACAGAGCAATTGTCTTATTAGAAAACACCAGTACATCAGTTCAAAGAATTCTAGATGTGATACTGAAAGAACAATACTACCAAGTTTACATTAAAGAAGATGACCATCTGATGCAGTTTAAGACATTGTGTTAAATTATTAGGGAATGAAAACCTCTCCACAGACAACTGGAACAAACACAATTACAAAAAAAACTCATTCCACTTTCAACTGCTTTTTTCTTGCAAATGTATTTTTGTGTAAATATTTGTATGAACATAACAAGATTCAACAACTAGGTGTCTTACATTACAGACACTGCTGTTTATTGCTCTGTTCACATCTGCAGTCCTCCTGCAGCAGGTCTATGTTATCTTCACACAGCTGATCAGAGACTAAGAGCATCTTTACACTGGTGTTTTTCAGTCAATAGAAAGGGCTCTTTAGTGCTCTAAGTTATTGGAACTCTGACATTAATTTTCTTCCACCTGTAGACTGTTAGTGTCTTAAGAGAGTTTCACAAATGCATGTAAAACTTGTTTATGTTCATCGAACAAACATGAAAAACATTCTCTTTCCAATGAAGATCTGTAAAGCTTATTCGGATTATCTTTAAAATACATTAAACTTAAACATCAGACCTCCTCATTAATTTTACCTTTTGTGAATGTGTTTTCTTACAGGAGGATGATGATCCAAATAACACTCTTTGAGGTAGATGAGATGTGCTTAAACTCTGTTTACTCACAAAGAGATCCGAAGATTTCAGTAATCGGTACCAATACCAGTATAATTGTCACATCTATTATATAGCATACCAATGTAAATGACATCAAAAATTAATGCATCAGGAAAAAAACAGCAAGAAGACTGCCACACTCCACAAAAAACAGCAAGAAGACTGCCACACTCCACACTCCACACCCCTCCGCCGAGGTGAGAGCAGATCCATTGCTGGCCGAAGAGCTAAACATCTTCTACGGCCGCTTCGATCGCAACGGCGGTGCGACTCTGCCGATCAACGCGTCAGGAAGCAGCAGACAGAGCAGCGATGTTGATCGTGTTATCACCGTGACGGAGGACGAGGTCCGGAGAGAATTAAGGAGAGTAAACATCAGAAAAGCCGCCGGACCTGATGGGATTACTGGTCGCGTTCTGAGATCGTGTGCCGATCAGCTTGCTGGTTTGTTTACTTCCATCTTTAACGAGTCCCTTGCTACCTCTGTGATTCCCACCTCATTCAAGAAATCTGTCATCATCCCTGTGCCTAAGAACAGTAAACCCTCTTGCCTGAATGACTATCGTCCAGTTGCCCTCACATCAACAGTCATGAAGGTTTTTGAGAGACTTTTAAAGAAACACATATGCTCCTCCATCCCTGCTACCTTGGACCCTCTTCAGTTTGCCTATCGCCCAAATAGGTCTACTGATGATGCCATCTCTCAGGTACTGCACTCTTCCCTCACTCATATTGACAGCAAAAATGGCAACTATGTCAGACTGTTATTCATTGACTATAGCTCAGCTTTCAACACTATAGTCCCCTCCAAGCTAGCTGTCAAACTCTCAGACCTCGGCTTAAACACTCCACTCTGTGACTGGATCCAGGACTTCCTCACCGGCAGACCACAAGTGGTGAAAATGGGCCAGTTCACCTCCAACTCCATCACCCTGAACGTAGGAGCCCCGCAGGGCTGCGTTCTGAGTCCCCTGCTCTACTCTCTCTACACACACGACTGTGTGTCCTCTCACAGCTCCACTTCTATTGTCAAATTTGCTGATGATACTGTGGTTCTGGGCCTCATTTCCAACAATGATGAGACCGCATACTTGGGTGAGGTAGAGAGACTAACATCATGGTGCCAGGACAACTGTCTCTCTCTGAACGTGAGCAAAACTAAAGAGCTGATTGTAGACTTCAGGAAGAGACAGCAGCGGCCCTACACTCCTCTTATGATCAGTGGGACCCCTGTGGAGAGAGTAAGCAGCTTCAAGTACCTCGGTGTAAACATCTCCGAGGACCTGACTTGGACTGCACACATTCAAACACAGGTCAAGAAAGCCAGGCAAAGACTGTACCATCTGCGACAGCTGAGGAAATTCAGGGTCTCACCAGCAATCCTGAAAACTTTCTATTCAGGGGCCATAGAAAGTGTATTGACTCAGTGCATCTCAGTGTGGTATAGTAACGCCACAAATCAGGACTGCAAGGCCCTGCAGAGAGTCGTGCGCTTAGCTGAGCGCATCTCTGGGTCTGCCCTCCCCTCTCTGCAGGACATCTACCTCAAACGCTGCAGAAGCAGAGCTGCAAAAATAATCAAGGACTCATATCACCCCGGTAACCGTCTTTTCATCACACTTCCTTCGGGCAAGCGCTTCAGAAGTGTGATGGCAAAAACTGAGAGACTGAGAAGGAGCTTCTACCCTCAGATCATCAGGCTCCTAAACTCAGACTCATAAACATCTACAGGACTCATTTAATTAACTGCGACACCCATCATTCTCCATCATCCGCATTGCTGCTATGTGTACATACCCGGTACAACCTGTTTGCACATTCATCTTGCACATCCCTGGTTATATTAATATTTATTAAACCCTCAGTTGACTGTATTGCACATTTTAGTTCATTGCACATTTTACTCCTTATTTTATTTCTTGTTTGTACTATTATTATTATTATTATTACTTTTATTTTTATCTTATTCCTACCTATATTTATAGACATGCTCCTGTGTTATGTATAATCTTTTATTTTTTATTTTTATTTTTTGCACTGTCCATTGAGCGGACCCGTCCTGATCTACATTTCACTACTGATTATACCCTGTATGATTGTGTATGTGACAAATAAACAAGAACCTTGAACACTTACCGCACATTTTATACTATGAAAGTTAACGCTACAGTGAGCGGCCTTGTAATGATGCTACTACTTACATGTTTCTGAGAAGCCACATTTGAGGTCGATGAACGAAACGAAGGTTTGCATGTCCTGACTGATGTACTGTAATTATCACACATAATAATCTGTCCATCACGGACTACGTGATTTCGCCACTTGCTGTGATTTTTTTTTCTGTGACTAATACAATTCAGCCTCTTCTGGTCGACTAACGGTCAGTCAATTATTAGGGGGCAGCTCTAGAAATAATGTAAGCAACACAGTACCAGCAATAGAACAGCGAGTGCTTGATGTTTTTTTATTATATAGAGATTTATCAAAGCTGCTAAAGTGATTCAGACTGAAACAAAATAGTGAGATATCTGTTTCATGTCTTTTGCACTACAAGAAGTATTAATGCACTGATCTGGTTTGACATATCAGTCATTATGTCCTGCCTGTTTCTATCCTCACTGATAGAACTGACTGCGTTTCCACAAATACTACACCAAGGTGGGCTTTACACTGGGGGAACCAGTCTAGAACTAGTTTGTGAACGTTGGCTTTTGAAATAATCTCCAATATTTGACGAACAATTTGACTGACACAAGAGGCAAAGTTGCTCAGAATGACGAGTTCGTAGGCGTGTTTGATCAGGGGCGCATTAATGCACGGGCTTCAAGGGGCTGAAGCCCAGGGGCCTACACTGGAAAGGGGGCCCACTGGCTGCAGGGAAATTATATTTTTATAATAATTATTTATATGGGAATTTGCAGCAGTGACAACTGCATTCTGTAAACAAACTCACACACTCATTTTCAGCGACGCCCTGGTTGTAGTTGCCTATACAGTGAATGGTTCAGTTTAGGTTCCCCCCACACAGTTTGTATAGTTGGTATGTTCCACCGATATACTAGGTGTGTTCGACTTCATGTAGCGCCAAAAAGACCTATCGCCGAGAGTATCCGCTTGCAGTCGGGGGCGGGATTGAAAGCGGAGAGTGATGCTCTCGCGGTGTTCACTGAAAAAAATGATTTCATTGAATTTACTCAATTTTTTAAGGTAAGTGGTTGCAATCAATTTATTTTAGCTACATTTAAATAAACAAATTTAGTTTACTAACTTTCAACAAAATTAGTTTATTTAAATGTAGCTCAAATAAATTGATTGCAACCACTTACCTAAAAAAATAAAGAGTAAATTCAATGAATCATTTTTTTCTGTGTACTCTATCACAGATGAAGTGAATAGGTGTGTTCGACTTGAAGAGGCGCTGCGCAGAATAATCAGTGTATGACATCTATATATATTTCATCCCAAGTACACAATACATGTATGGCCACATGAACTTTAAGAATCATATACTTTTTTGTTTGTTTAGATAAATCGCTCAGAGGGGTTTGGCCAAATGATTAGACAAACTAGTTTTTTTTTATTTTATTTTTTTTATAAATCATCCAAGCACCCGATTCCTGCCATTTCTAATATACATTTGATATGACTAAATATTATTAAATTTAAAGAAATTCCAGGATCAGTTCCCTCTTCACGTAGGCCTAGTATTTTCATCGGGTCAGTCGTAGAAAATCTGATTGGCTGATAACTTTTGACGTTTAATCCAGGTGTGAAAATAATTAATATCTAGCGCAAGAGCACTGAGAGATGTGCGGTACAAAAATGCGCTCTCGACATTTGGCAGTAAAATAAGGCCATACAAATTCACTTATATTCACATTTTACGCAGAACAGTGTTGTGAATGTTAACTGGCATATTATCAAGGAAAAAAAATCTAAATTTGAGATAAATAATTGTCAGGAAGCTTAAAAAAAAAAAAAAGTAGCTTTCTGAGGTAGGGGGGCCTGCCGTAATGCTGTAGCCCAGGGGCCTCTGGTTATCTTAAGGCGGCCCTGTGTGCGATATACAATTCTTTACACATGTGAGAAACACAAAGGCTGGTGGCACAAGATACACTAAAGTCCTCAAAGGGAGCCTTGGCTCCTAAGTAATGTTACACGGGCATTGAACTTAAATAGTTAATGTGTTGTTTGTCTGGAGGAATGTTGCACATAACATTTTATGATGTGCTGATTAGTTTTGTTGTTGTTGTTGCTGCATGTGAGAAAGAGGACAAATGACACAACAGGTCATCATCTCATGTCTTTTCAGTTCTGTTGTGTTCAGCTGTGATTGTCAAGTTTGTTGTGTTGATTGTTTTCTGTGTTGTTGTTGTTGTTGTGTCTTTCATTTGGTGCTCATTTTCTTTTATTTTCTGTTAATTTTACATCAGGGAAAAGGTGCCTTGAAGTAAAACCCACAACACAGTCTTTTCTGAAACACTTTGTATGTTCATGTAAAAAGTATTATTCTCACATGCCTCTGTGGAAGATTATTTTTTTATTAAATATTTTTTAATTAATTATGAATAACATCTCTTTTCCCTACATAATTCATATTTGTATGCTTTTGAATACTAAATGTCTCACTAACTAACACTAACACTTTGGCCAAAGTTACTGTGTTGAATAAGAGGAAATAAAACAAGCCAGCTGTCTGAAAACATAAATATATAAACCTCATGACTTGAGGAACAAGCTGAAGTAATCAAGAAACTAGCTTTTAGCTAGTAACAGGTTTGCTGAATTATCACACATGAAGAACCAATCATATTAGAGAAAAAAAAATATGTAATGGATCAAAAATATCATGTCATGTCATCTTTGTCATGCACTTACTCTGTATAAACTGTTGTACTCTCTTTGTTGGGGGGATACGCTCAGAAACTGGTTTCAGATCCTCCTGGCCATGATTAAAGCATTTCAGAGGCATTGTCTGGAGTCTGTCTTGTTATTGGTTACATCTTCCCTTGTAATTTCTTATTATGTTTCTAAACCTCCAACAAAAGAGAACATTATAGCATGTTTTTACTTAACAACATCAGTCGAATGTTAGAAATAACTTGCTTTTGTGATCTGATGTAGCATCTTATCACAGAATGACACAGAAATCTACAACCCCAAATCAGAAAAAGTTGGGACAGTATGGAAAACGCAAATAAAAAAAGAAAGTAGTGATTTCTAAATTTACTTTGACTTGTATTTCATTGCAGACAATATGAACACAAAATATTTCATGTTTTGTCTGGTCAACTTCATGTAATTTGTAAATATACATCCTTTCCTGTGATTCAGACCTGCAACACATTCCAAAAAAAGTTGGGACAGGAGCAATTTAGGGCTAGTAATGAGGTAAATTGGTTAAATAATGATGTGATTTGAAACAGGTGATGTCAACAGGTGATTGTAATTATGATTTGGTACAAAAGCAGCATCCAAGAAAGGTCTAGTCCTTTAGGAGCAAAGATGGGCCGAGGATCGCCAGTTTGCCAACAAATACGTGAGAAAATTATTGAAATGTTTAAAAACAATGTTCCTCAAAGAAAGATAGGAAGAGATTTGGATATTTCACCTTCAACAGTGCATAACATAATTAAAAGATTCAAGGAATCTGGAGGAATTTCAGTGCGTAAAGGACAAGGGCGCAAGCCTAAGCTGAACAACCGTGATCTCCGATCCCTCAGGCGGCACTGCATCAAGAATCATCATTCATCTATAAGCGATATCACCACATGGGCTCAGGACTACTTTGGCAAAACTTTGTCAAGTACCACAATATGTAGTTACATCCACAAATGCCAGTTAAAACTGTACTGTGCCAAAAGGAAGCCCTATGTTAACAGTGTCCAGAAGCGCCGTCGACTTCTCTGGGCTCGGAGGCATCTGGGATGGACCATCACACAGTGGAAACGTGTACTGTGGTCAGATGAATCAGTATTTCAGGTATTTTTTTGGGAGGAATGGACGCCGTGTGCTCCGGACCAAAGAAGAAAAGGATCATCCAGACTGTTACCAGCAACAAGTCCAAAAGCCAGGGTCTGTCATGGTATGGGGTTGTGTCAGTGCCCTTGGCAAAGGTAACTTGCACTTCTGTGATGGCACCATTAATGCTGAAAAGTACATAGAGATTTTGGAGCACAATATGCTGCCTTCAAGAAGACATATTTTGCAGGGACGTCCATGCATATTTCAACAAGACAATGCAAAACCACATTCTGCACACATTACAAAGTCCTGGCTGCGGAGGAAGAGGGTACGGGTACTTGACTGGCCTGCCTGCAGTTCCGACCTGTCTCCAATAGAGAATGTGTGGCGCATTTTGAAGCGCAAAATGCGACGACGAAGACCCCGTACTGTTGCCCACCTTAAGACTTGTTTGCAGGAAGAATGGGACAAAATTACACCTGAAACACTTCCTCACTTGGTGTCTTCAGTCCCTAAACGTCTTTTAAGTGTTGTGAAAAGGAATGGCAAAATGCTTTACTGTCCCAACTTTTTCTGGAATGTGTTGCTGGTCTGAATGACAGGAAAGGATGTATATTTACAAATGACATGAAGTTGACCAGACAAAACATGAAATATGTTGTGTTCATATTGTCTGCAATGAAATACAAGTTAAAGTAAATTTAGAAATCAGTACTTTGTTTTTTTATTTGCGTTTTCCATACTTTCTCAACTTTTTCTGATTTGGGGTTGTATATTCTATACTGGAAAATTATTATAAATATAATTAATTAATATAGAAATACCCGAGCTGGTTTTCAGAACACAGATAAACTATTGTTGCAGTCGAGTGTTTATTGCCTTAATGTTTCATAATTCAAAGCGTTTCTACTGTCTTTTTACTGGGTTATAGCCTTAGCTGGATGCCTTTGTCCAATATTAGGGATTTCCTGGTGCGTCATTTCTAATACTTTGGATCACCACGCACGCATATGTGGGTTTTCAGCGCTAGGGCGCTCTCTGGCGTCCAGTATGAATGAAACAGACTTTACATGTGTTTAAAACAAATAAAGTTATGCTACGTATACAATAGCACATCTGTCAGTTAGGTTTCAAGTAATATTAGCTGTCCTCCTAGTAACAAAAGTTACAAAATCTTTAATAATTTACCTAATACATGCATTTTTCCTCCATAAGCTCAAAAAATCAGTTCATGCATTAAGACACCACCAGCACAAACAGAACAAAACAAACATGTGAAACATTTTCTTCAGTAGTTCAGTGTCTGATCTAATATAACTATCCACTAAAACACAACAGAGTGGCTGAGGTTGTGTGAATCCTCCGACGACAGAGTTTGATACTGTTTTAATTCTTCTGGCTCTTATTTGTCTGACTGTGTTAAATGGATAAAAGTAGAAGAATGTTGTGTGAATTGTGTATAAACTACATTTCATGACAAAATAGTACTTTTGATTTTATTTTTGTACATTTTATTTTAATTTATTTTATACATTTTTAGACCTCCCTAGTATTATTGTTTCATATGTGAAGTCTTTATTTTGAACACTAGATGGCGTTCTATGCTCCAGTTATACACACTTTCTATTATATTAACACCTGCTGTTAGATTTAACAATTATGTGATAAACTGATAACAATCAATTTATATTATTATAGCAGTGACAGATGTGTTATTTATTTATTTAGCAGCTGTTAATATGGAGTTTTAATATAGAGCGATCAGTTATGTGACATTTAGATTAGGAGTCACGCTACACACCAACAAAGACAAAACATTTGACAATAAAAATCAACTAGATGACTTTTACTCTAATGTCTTATACAACAACAATACACTGTTAACAATTGAAGAAATAAAATATCTGTTTCTCTCTTAAGTTATGTGATGTATCACACAGACAAAACATAAGCTCTGACTCGCTGCTAAAATTATACAAACACACCGGAATGTGTCATTTAGACACCTAGATGTTTTCTTTAAAAGGTCCAGCTTTAATATTTCAGTTTGAATGCAGTTCATATAATGTGATATTGCAAGGTATATACCAATACACATTTTAAGCTCATGCACTGCAGACACATTTATTTTGTGGGTAAAGTGGGCCATTCATGATTCATCAAAAAATCACATTTCACAACAATTCAACACATTTTTAAACATTTCATTCTTTGCATTGTATTCCTTGTTGACTGTAGTAACAAACAAAATAGGAACTGTCACATTTAGTGTTTACACAGGAGCCCTGCTATGCTACTTTAAAAATGTAGTCAGACATGAGCCAAAAACCAAATACATCGAACAGAAATCATAAATTGTAAATCATACACTGCATTTATTCTTTAAATGACCTAGACAAAACAACTGGATATGACCTTTATAAGAATAGTTCTGCTTAGAAAGAAGTCTTGAGCTGGAAATAACTACTGAAACTGTCTCTGCTTAAAGGTCCCATATTGTCAAAACTGAAATTTCCTGGCTTTTTTCATGATAACTGAGGTCTAGGGGCTATGTAACTACCATATAAGTTACAAAACAGTCAGTCCACAGTAAAGTGCACACAGCCTGCATAAAGTTGCTGTGTTTTTTCACGAGTCCTTGTGACTTCTGTAAAAATGTGACGTCCGATCTACTCAGTCACCGCCTTCAGTCACCATCCGAGCACCGCCCACTGTCCTTTTGCCAAACCCCCAGACAACAAGAGGCTCATGAATATTAATTAGACAGGCCAAAATCAACCTGTTCTTAGCAGAGCTCCTGAGAGAAGAGCTGTAAAAATATATTGAGATGGTTTTTGGTACTTATGTCACAATTACATAAAATTAAGGACATCAAAACCTAAAATAAAACTCCAGAAAGGTGTATGTACAATATGGAATATTTAACTGCAGGACCACTACATGAGTATATAATATCATGATGCATTTGTGCATATGATATTTTCATATAGTAATATAAACAGTAACATCTCTGCTTGATTTGAGATCATTTTGTCAAAATCAGCATTGATGAGTTCAGTATTATACAGTAAAGTGGTTTCTCTGTAGAGCAGAAGTCAATGGTTTCATGTGAGCAAGAATGGAAAAAAGCCCTTCAACCACATGCTACTGACACAGAAACACTTTTCACACCTCAAACACTCACGAACAGACATCAAACACAAACGTCCAGCAGTAGGCATGCTCTCATGCACAAGCTGTTTGTTTACCAGCAGATCAAACCACATTTTCTGTACAGATGTAAATAATCGATACCACAGCAGGGTCTCCATTCCTTTTGATGGTGTAGCTTGCCGCTATGTTTCGCTCTTTTGACTTTAAGAGTGAACAATGAAAATGCACCGTTGGGCTGTAAGAGTTACATGATTCGTTAAAGGCCCTTGTATTACAAGGTAAAGTCTTTTGAAGTTTTAGAAGACCAGATGCAATGTGGTGATTTTCACGATCTCAAAACTCAACCATTGGCTCAGAATCTGAGGTCGCTGCAGGAGGTTTCTAGAGAAAATGATCACACAATCTGGGTCTTGTTCTAAGAAAAACATTGACGGTTGATCATCTCATCATTATTGGTGCATATTCCACATGACTCTCCTCTTTAACTTTCTGTAAAAGATGCATAACACAAGATATAATGATAACAAATAATATGGAAGCCCATTTCTACAACATAACATAACATAAAATGGTTTAAATTGTGAAATACTGTATAGTCGAAATGAGTGTGTCATCATTTAAACTTTTTAATCCCGTTAATTATGACACAAACATCATCGTTTTGACTTAACATGTAATTTTTTATTTTTTTTATTTCATAATTATGATTTTAAAAGTCATACTTTTTACTTTCATCTCATTATTATTAAGTATGTCATAATTTCAACTTTTTATGTCGTAATTATGATTTACCAGAGCATTTCTGTTCTTATTGATGGAAATGGACTTCCATTTTATGCAGACAAAAGCACACTGATCTACATCTGACTCTCTGCTGAAACACATACACTCTACAAATGAACAATGAAATGTCTTACCGATTCCTCTGTGTTTGTTTTGTTGAACGTCGGCTCAGTGTAAATGACCTCTTCTGCAGAAGTCTCAACTGTTTCAACAATAACATGCATTAAAACAACTAAACTCAATCCTAGACAACTAGATCTGGTTCTGAACTGCTTTTGGTCATTTGAGCACCAGCTGCATCTTTACGCCTGTAAGATGATGTTAATAAAATGGAGAAAGCTTTTTTAAATTTTTAAATTAAAATTAACCATTCATGTTTTTGCTTTTTCAGTGTTGATGCAGATTGAGAAATGCAGATTCTGTTTTTGTGCGAGTGAGACGACTAAAGAGTGATGTTCAGTATCATTATATACAAATAGATTCTGATTTTAGTTTGATCAACAGAAATTGTCAAACCCAATAAATATCCATTTGGTTTCATGTAAAGGATGTTAACGACAAAATTGCGAGAACAATTTTAATGAAATGATAAGATACTGTAGCGCTATCAGTTGACTAAAATATTTTGAGCATGTTTTCGAAGTGTTATTTGTTATATTACTTGTTTTAAAGCAGTAGGAAACACTTGCCTTCTTGATCTGTTTTTCTATATTTCCTGTAGATCCAGAAGATCCCGACTGCAGCGATAATCAACAGAGATCCAGCAGAGATCAGCGCTATCAGAGAGACTGAGACTGGAGGAAATGAAGGAGAATAGAAGTAAAACAGTCATTTAAGTGAATGTGTCATTCTGATCTAAACCAGAAGACAGAGATCAGGTCAGTAAAGAAACACTTTGGTGCTGCTGTACCTGAACATGTGTGACAGAGTTCACTGATGTCCAGATGTTGAGTCTGGTTTCTGATGGGATTGTTGAGCACACAGCTGTAGGTGTTTTTATCCTGATATTCCACCTCCAGAGGTAGAGAGAGACTGATGCTGAGATCAGACACACTGATGCTGGACAATAAACTGATTCCTTTGTACCAGGAGAGAGTCACATGACCCACATTCACCACTGAACACAACAATGAACAATATGATGATGATGATGATGATGATGATGATGAAGAACAGTTTGAAGAGTTACTGCTGATGACAGGAACAGGCAGACGAGCTGAAAACATGAGAGAATAAAGAGAAATATGAACCCAACTCTCAGTCTATTTTTAGTGTTGTGAATCGAGTGATACTGTCTTTTCTGTTGAGTGAGTGTTTAGTGTGTTGATGGTCACTGAGTGTGTCTGTCTTCTTAAACTATACAATGATTTAACGAATGAATATGTAATTAGAATATGTAAACGTTTTGACAAATAATCTCTCACCATAGACAGAAACATTGAATGTTTTTGATGTTTTTTTCGCTCCAGCTATCTCTAGGTGATAAATTCCAGCATGTTCAGTTGTGATGTTTGTGATGGTCAGAGATCCAGTTTGATTGTCCAGCTTCAGTCTGTCTCTGAATCTCCCATCAGTACCGTTAAATGTGGACAAGATTTGTTTCTTTTTCTTCATTTTAGCTATTTGACACTTTTCAGCTCCAAATTTCCACAGTATATCATCGTCTTCACGTATTTCAGTAACATTAGTGTGTAAAGTAACAGAATCTTCCTCCGTCACTGATACTGACTCACCAAACACACCTGAAAAAACAACAGATTTTACACAGACTAAAGCCTCTGATGGTTTACAAAGCCTGAAAAAGCTGTATCATTTACATGTGAAGTTGAGAACATCCAGAAGATCAGCAGAAACACAAAACAAAATGAAAGGTGAGATATATGACAGATGTGTGAGAGCCACACCGTTAGGATGAGTTGCACCAATACGGTTTAAATGATCTTATAGCTGTATATTAATGCTATATTGACATTCCTTTGACACAGATAAAGAACAATAAATGTCTAAAATATCAACTGTCTAACTGTATAAACTACTGTAAACTGTTAACCGCTACCATTACAGAGAGACTGAAGTTGCTCAGTCATGATTTATGAAAAAAGGACACATTAAGAGCACACTGGATCCTGGAGCTATAACAACCCCGAAGGGTTCTTCATATTAATGCCACAGTGTCTTCTACCACAAGAATTTTATTTTATATATATATTTAATATATTAAACACATAAATGCATTAATTCTATATATAAACTCAAAGCAAACAGGTTTCCAAAAATAGATTTTGCAGTCATGCGACTTCCTTGAGTTTAAAGTAAAAGGGTCAAAGTTCATTTATCTTAAATGTAAAGCAACATTGGGATCAAAATTATGGTTTAAATGTACGTCTACATATTTCAAAGTTTAAAGTTTGACACAACAGATTTATTAGCTAAACATTGATTTAAGCTTAATCCTTATGGAGCAACACATCCTTAATCTGTCATTTCAGAAGAAAATCAGTGTATAAAGTTACATCATTTATTGCAGATTGATAGTACAAGTTTAATTGTGCTGGATATTTTCGATACAGATTGTAAATTAATAAAACGTATTTTCATGACGTTTCTAGATCTGGAAATTTTCATTTAAAATAATAAAGAGAGACTAAAGTTAGTAGATTACAAAATATTCATGATACTGAGAGCGGTAGATGAAAATAATCTTTGAACAGTAGCAGCAATTTTCATTACTCTAAAGTGGGAAAAAATTAAGCCATAAAAATGTTTTTATAACTTACCAATCTGACGGCACCAGCACAAACAGAACAAAACAAACATGAGAAACATTTTCTTCAGTCGTTCATTATCGGATCTAATAAAACTACCTGCTAAACCAACAGCAGAACTGTCAATGTGTGAATCCTCCCACAACAGAGTTTGACCCTCCTCGTTCACACGCTGCATTTGCATGGTATAATTGTATAGTTCATCTGGCTGTTATTACAGCTTTAACTGTTCTTAACGGGCAAATATTCTATATTTTTATCATTTAACCTGCTCTCTGTAAGGTACACTCTAAAGAACAAAAGCTGTCATTGGGGCGGCACACTTTCAAAAGGTATCTTAATTACCACTTAAGAGTGGATATTAGTATTGTAAATTTACATATAAGTGCCTAAAGTGTAAATATTACTGAAAAGGTAACCTTTTCTGAGAGTGTTAAATAGCTAAAAGAATATTGTGTGAATTGCAGATGAACTACATCTGATGGTCCCAATTTTTGTGTGTGTTTCAGCCGTCAAAATCAAAACTAGTTTATTTTTACAAAATACAATTTGGTCAATGAAAGCATTGTAAATCTTTTCTTTGTACTTTTGTCAGTTAAATGAAGATGAATAGGAGTTAACAAATGATTTATACATTTTTAAAGCCTAACTCTACTGATTGTAAATTATGTATATTTATTCTAATTTTGGTGAATGGAAAAACCAAGGTACATAGAATAAAGCCGTCTGCCACCTCACGGTACCAGGTTTTTAAAGTTCAGCTTCTGAGTCAGACTGAAACCTGCTGCGGTCTGTTTTCTACAGACATGTGGTTTGATTTGCAGGGTGGACAAACATCTTGCAGATGAGAGTGGGTATTTATTTCATGTGTGTTTAGTTTGTAGGTGAAGAGTTTCTTCCTGTCCTGCTACTATGAGCAGCTTTTTAAGACTCACTAAACTACTGAAAAACAGCCAAGATGAGGAACTGCTTGACACTAAGAGAGAAACAATAACAAAATGATCATATTTAACTTTTCAAAAGTTTAGAATGCTTGCTTTCTTTCTTTCTGGAGGTGGAGACTAAGGTGGAATCAGAGGAACATAGGACCAGAATGGAGGCAGAGGAATAGAGAAGACATTGCAGCCAGAGCGGCGGGCCCAAGTGCAGCCACAGGCCTGGAAGTCCACCTTGTAGCTGAAGCACATGAAAGTGACACACAATTTTCACATTTTATATTATGTCACATGACTTTTACAATCACCTGCTGCATAGTGCTGTGATGTTGCTTTAACTGCTTTTATTCACAACCCACCAGATGGCGCCACTAGCAGTGTTGGGAAGGTTACTTTGGAAATGTAATAGGTTACAGATTACAAGTTACCCTACTTAAAATGTAATAAGTAGTGTAACTTTTCAATTACTTTATTAAAGTAATGTAACTGATTACATTTGATTACTTTTTGATTACTTTTCTAAATTTCTAATGGTTTTCAACTGTTAATCATTTTCAAACATGTTAACCAGGCAGGGTTAACCTTACAGTAGTACTCAACACTGATTACTGTAAGACTTTCGAAATCTTTCATCACTTGAATTAAGATTATACTATTTTAATTTTAAAGGAGACATTGGATGAAAAATATCTTAATTTGCATATAAATGTGTCTTAGCAGTTTGTGGACACAACCACCCAATGATAAAAATTCACTCCTTTTTTTAATCCCCCAAAAACCTAAACAGTCTCAATTATCAAGCCATTTTCATCTTGGAGTGAATAACCAGCGTTCTCTTTCACCTTCAATACCACGACTGAGGTGAGACCCTTGAGCAAGAACCGAACCCCCAACTGCTCCCTGGGCATCGCAGCGATATGGCTGCCCACTGCTCCGGGTGTGTGTTCATGGTGTGTGTGTGTGTGTGTGTGTGTGTGTGTGTGTGTGTGTGTTCACAGTGTGTGTGTTCACTTCTCACTGCTGTGTGTGTGCACTTGGATGGGTCAATTGCAGAGCACTAATTCCGAGTATGGGTCACCATATCTGGCCACACGTTACTTCACTTTCACTTTCACTAAATTCGTTTATGCCTGGTTGCGCAAATCATTTTACTCCAGACTGTTTTCTGAATGAGGGACAATTCAAGGCAGGTTTTGTTAAAAAGTTAAAACTCAAGGATGGGTCACTTCCACAGAAGAGAGGGGCTGGGTGAGCAGAGCTCATTAGCATGTAAAGAGATATGCACCGAAACGAGTCACTGTGAACAAAGCTGTTTTTGACAAGGTAAAAAGGGTGTTGTTTTACACGACCACTGAGACCATTTCAAGAATACCCTAAAGAATCATACCACATTGTGGAAAATGGGCATCCGATGTCCCCTTTGAAGCACAGCCACCACAAAATCATTCTGAGGTTAAATACAGATTTAACATCATAACAAGAAATAATTTAATAGCTATGATACTGTTTTTGAAATCAAATCTTTGCATAGCTATGACAGGAAACACTGGATCTAACAATGCCTTAGAAAAAAGAGTTAATCTTAAAAAAATAAAGCATATACATAAACCCATATAGGAAATATAAGAGTTATCAGATAAGCATGTTATAAACTTCTGAAACATTGGTGTTTCATATTTTAGAGCAGTCACTGCAATTTATGAAAGAAATCCATAAAATCTGTATGTGGGAGTGTGTGTGAAAAAAATCAGATGTAACCCCCTTTGTAATCCTTAACATTTTCATAAGTAACTGTAATTTAATTACACATTTTTTCTCAGTAACTGCAACTGATTACAATTACTTTTATTTTGTAATTAAATTACATAATTCTGTTACATGTAACTAGATACTCCCCAACACTGGCCACTAAATATACTGAATGAAAGTAAAGACGGCAGAAAGGTGTAAATATGAGTCAAAGATATTTGTAAAATCAATAAGCTATCTGCCAATGTATATAAAATAATAATAATAACAATAATAATAACTGTAGGCTAATTGTAATTGTAGTTATCAATACAGCTTCAGTAGCCTGTTTCATAAAACAAGTTTACCAAATAAGCCAGGTTTATTTCAGTTAGTCTGACTTGATTTGGCTCAAAATAAGGAACTGAAACTGACTGAAATATGCCTGGCTTATTTGGTAAACTTGTGTTATGAAACAGGCCTCAGGTCTGTCTTAATGGCAGTAATGTGTTGTTGTTCTGCTGGTGTGGTTTACTATCACTGCAATAACTATATAGGCCTACATTCTGTACAAAACAGCTGATTTCAAGATTTAGCATGCAAAAAGAATCTTTGAAAGGTTTGAATCAGTTGTTTTCAACACACTGCTGACCCCTGCTGGACAGAACAGTGTAAAAGCATTGGAAAGCAAAACATGCATAACAACACCTACTACAAACCACTTGCAAATTATTTCCAAAAGCTGTAATATATTGAATGCAATTAACAAATCATATAATACCATTAATTATGACGTGTCTTACATGTGTTATTTTATTGAATTGTAGGACTTGTTTTATTTGTTTTACTGAGAGATTGGGTAATTAGACCAATAGAAGACAAAACTACATTTCTTCATTTTTATTATAAAAATATGTCATTAAATGTCTAGAAATTGTCAATCTTATCTGAGATAGACACTGCTGGCTCATGGGTTTTCAGAGATCATCGCTCCCTAGCGGTGAACCTCTGAAATTTCGAAACCGTTATGACAAGGAAACCTAGGTGACTTAAGGGAATCACGTGACTCTGGCAGTCTGATTGCGCGCTCCGTCTAGTTATAGCGCACTGTGTCGGCCTGTCGGGTAAAAGTAGCGCTATTATTATAGAGATGTGATTTTCTGCTTTCAACACCAGAGAGCGTTGATGTGATTGTGCTGCATTTGCCAAAATATCCAGCAGAGCTTATTGTGTGTGATAGACTGTATTGAATCGAAATGTATTTATTTACAGAGAACAGTGAAGGGATCGGTATTTAATAGGCTAAAGTTCATGCTTGTTAAGCTAGCCAATAGAACATTTAGTTGCGTTTCTGAATGCTATGCTATGTGTGAGCCACTAAATTAAACTAATAGGCTACATATAGCAGCACAATTTCAAGACATAACAATGAGAGTGGATGTGCAAAAGAAAAAAAGAAGAAGAAACATTTAATGAAATAAAAAAACGACAAAACAGGGTCAAGAAAAAAGAAAAAAACATCCTGGTAGAGAAGGTGTGAGTCAGGACCCGCAGAGCTGTAACATTAATTTATTCCAGATTCGGTATTTGATCATAACTTTGGGATGATATTTCCATACACATGGTCCTCCATTGATTTCTGCAAGGAAAAATATATCTGTTCTGTATTTTGATATCTTTTTGTTATTGAAGGAAAATACAATCCTTTTCTGCATTCTAATACATTTTCATTTGTGCTAATGAATTTATAGGTCTGCAAATGGATTATATTGCACACAAAAATTCAGTCAGCATTTCAATCAGACTGACTGCAACAACTTCTTGTAACTTCTTACCTTTTTTTGTGATGTTGATTTATACAATGCTGAGTGAGTCCTGTCTTTCCCCTGTGTCTGGACTGCATTAACAATGACATAACACATACAACAACATTTTTCATTTTATAATGAAATTTGTGCCTTTTAAAAAATAAATATTTCAACATATGCATTAATTGTTTGATCTCCTGAGCTATTTTTTTTTTTTTTTTTTTTACATTTCCTGCAGATGCAGAAGATCCCGACTGCAGCTACAGTCAACAGAAAACCACCACCAGCAGCAGCAGAGATCAACACTATCAGAGAGACTGAGTCTGGAGGACCTGGAGGAGAGTAAAAGAGAGACGGTCATTAATGTAAGTGATTGAATCAGTCTGATCTACAACACAGAGATCAACTCAATGAATAAACACTAATATCAGCTCTGCTGTACCTGAACATGTGTGACAGAGTTGACTGATGTCCAGATGTTGAGTCTGGTTGCTGATGGGATTGTTGAGCACACAGCTGTAGGTGTTTTTATCCTGATATTCCACCTCCAGAGGTAGAGAGAGACTGATGCTGAGATCAGACACACTGATGCTGGACAATAAACTGTTTCCTTTGTACCAGGAGAGAGTCACATGACCCACATTCACCACTGAACACAACAATGAACAATATGATGATGATGATGATGATGATGAAGAACTGTTTGAACAGTTAATGCTGATGACAGGAACAGGCAGACGAGCTGGAAAACATAAGAGATTAAAGAAAAATATTTTTTTGTTATCCACATTTTTTTTTTTCACACATAACAAGATTAAAGAAAAATATTGATAAATCTAGCCAACAATCTTATTTCCAGCTCTTATTTTGTGAGTGTTTCTATCATCTCAAACAACAAAATGACTAAGGGTGAAAGACATTTAGGAGTCTGCATCAAAAGAAAAGTGATTTTATATACATAGAAAGCACATTAAATCCAAGTAAAGTGTCTACGTTAATGTTTCAAATAAGTTTTGGGAAAATAAAATGTCAAAATGTGGGTGAAATAATGGGTGGGGTGGTCCCCCTAGGTTGAAATGGTGTTCTGGGGGTATCTATGCACAATGACCGTTTTATTAAAATCGAAACTGAAACTAAGATTTGATTCATCGCACTACTGCTGCTATAGCCCAAGTGCAACTGTTTTCAAATATGTTACCATGCATTAAAAACATCATATTAGAGACATGTGATATAATTTGGCCAGTTACAGTCATCTAGTAGGCAGCCATTGCTGTTTTAACATTTTTACGAAGATCTCTACGATTCGCTTGAAAAGTGGATTGTTGACGTCTTCAAGATCGATCATGATGTACAATCATCAGACTGCCCATCCTTAATCAACATTATACCACAAATGCTGTTAATGGAGCTCAACTTGAACTGCATATTCCTTTATTAAAACAAGTTATGTGAATGTTTGGACTACTCACCATAGACAGAAACATTGAATGTTTTTGATGATTTTTTCGCTCCAGTTATCTCTAGGTGATAAATTCCAGCATGTTGAGTTGTGATGTTTGTGATGGTCAGAGATCCAGTTTGATTGTCCAGCTTCAGTCTGTCTCTGAATCTCCCATCAGTACCATTAAATGTGGAGAAGATTTGTTTCTTTTTCTTCATTTTAGCTATTTGACACTTTTCAGATCCAAATTTCCACAGTATATCATCATCTTCACGTTTTTCAGTAACATTAGAGTGTAAAGTAACATAATCTCCCTCCGTCACTGACACTGACTCACCAAACACACCTGAATAAAACAACAGATTTTAGGCTTCTGATGGTTTACAAAGCCTGAAATCAGCAGTTGTCAGTGAATTGTAAAACACATTGGGAACAGCCACAGAAACACAAATGCAAATGAAAGGTGATATACAAACATGGTATTAGCTTGACCTTCTGAAATATGGGACATTTAGATTAGTAGATGTGTTTGACTAATGAATTTATATTACTTTTGTTGTTGTTCATAGTTACTACCGAAGTATTTGTAAACTAATATTCACATTTGTAAGGTCTTGAAATTAAGATAATTAAATGGCAATGCAACCCCCTGTCAGACTGTGTCTCTCTGTGTCTTGTGTTTCCCCTCCTCTCGTGCCCATATTTGGTTAGATCCTGTTCCTGTCCTCATTTGTATTATCAGTTCCCAGCCCTGTGTCTTTAGTTGATTAGTCCCCAGCCCTGTGTTAGTAATTATCTAGTTTAGTCTCCCCTTTAAAAGCCCTGTGTTTCCCTGCTTTTGTGTGCTGTCTTAACATCATTGTGTATGTGTATTTGTCTCCAGCGATCTCTATGTTTTGTTTATTAAAAGTTTACGTTTCCAAGAAGTTCCTCGCCTCCTCGTTTCCCTTCTCCAGAGAGTGGATCGTGACAGAAGACAGCACCAAAACAAGTCAGCGGCGTCCCACCTTCCCATTTTTGGTTTTCATTTTTAAAGAGTTTTTTGTTGTTCCAGTTTTTACCCCGCGACATTTTACCGCCGCCTCTCGTTTCGCCGCCCTTACCCGCCTCGACCTCCCGGGGTCTATGAATACGCCGGGGAGTTTTGTAAGCTCACCACGGCAACGGCGTGGGAGGATGCCACGCTGAACAAACTGTTCTGGCTCGGGGCCAACTACCACCGCCCCGTAGACCTCCCAGACACCACTGGACTCACCTGGAGAGAAGGGATCTTCCGGTGTCTGGGAAGCGTCCGGGCCCGAGCCAGAACCAGCCCGCCATCGACCGCGGCTCTCCCTTGCCCACCGGCGGTGAGTGTGGCTAGCCCGCCGGGGGTGAGTATGGCAAGCCTGCCGTTAGAGAATATGGCAAGCTCAATGATCATTGAGCCTTGTAAGTGCTCTCCAGTGCCCGCTTCTCGACAGCGCCCTCCAGTGCCCGCTTCTCCAGGGCCAGGCCCTCCAGAGCCCCTGCTGGTCCCGTCCAGCTCTCCAGAGACCCTGCTGGTCCCGTCCAGCCCCCCCCAAGTGTCAGCGCTCCAGAGCACCCCCCCCAAGTGTCAGCGCTTCCAGAGCGCCCCCCCAAGTGTCAGCGCTTCCAGAGCGCCCCCCAAGTGTCAGCGTTTCCAGAGCGCCCCCAAGAGTCAGGGCCTCGCAGGTGCCCTCCAGTGCCTGCTCCTCGCAGGTGCCCTCCAGTGCCTGCTCCTCGCAGGTGCCCTCCAGTGCCTGCTCCTCGCAGGTGCCCTCCAGTGCCTGCTCCTCGCAAGTGCCCTCCAGTGCCTGCTCCTCGCAAGTGCCCTCCAGTGCCTGCTCCTCGCAAGTGCCCTCCAGCCCGCTCCTGGCCAGCACCCCAGAGCCCGCTCCTCGCCAGCGCACCCCAGCTCGCTCCTCGCCAGCGCACCCCAGAGCCCGCGCCTGCCGAGCGCCCTCAAGTGCCCGCGCCTGCGAGCGCCCCAAGTGCCCGCGCCTGCCGAGCGCCCTCAAGTGCCCACGCTTCCCGAGCGCCCCCAAGTGTAGACGAGCGCCCCCGTGCTAGACGCCCCCAAGTTTCCGCGCCTCCGTGCGCCCCCAAGTGTACCCCTAATTTCCCCAAGATTTTTTTTTTGGGGGGGGGTAGTAGGGCTCCGTCATGGCCTCCTGAGTCCCCTGACCCGCCATGGCTCCCGGAACGGGCGCCGCTCTGGAGGCCGATTATCCTGCCTCCTGTTCCCTGGAGGTCTCCAGAGCGCCCACCTCCCCTCCCTGTTGGATGGTGTAAGGTGCGGGACGCACCGTTCGGGAGGGGGGAGTAGTGTCAGACTGTGTCTCTCGGTGTCTTGTGTTTCCCCTCCTCTCGTGCCCATATTTGGTTAGTTCCTGTTCCTGTCCTCATTTGTATTATCAGTTCCCAGCCCTGTGTCTTTAGTTGATTAGTCCCCAGTCCTGTGTTAGTAATTATCTAGTTTAGTCTCCCCTTTAAAAGCCCTGTGTTTCCCTGCTTCTGTGTGCTGTCTTAACGTCATTGTGTATGTGTATTTGTCTCCAGCGATCTCTGTTTTGTTTATTAAAAGTTTACGTTTCCAAGAAGTTCCTCGCCTCCTCGTTTCCCTTCTCCAGAGAGTGGATCGTGACACCCCCACTATCCACAGGATATATTTAAAAAAATATATAAACAAAATATATTAAAATATAAGGTCCATTTCTTTAGCCTGCCTTGCGGCGTGCACCCTCACAGCTCTCCTTCTCACTAAGCACCTGTTTTTTTTTTTTTTTTTTTTTTTTTACAGGATTTCTAACACTCTACATCTGTATCTCTCACTGAAACTTTTTCTGAGCAGTTTTCTGAGGCTTCCAATCACCTAGCTCATATCTGATAATCTCAGAACTTCTCAGATTTGTAACTGCATTGCTTCCACCCTGTAAATATGTAGAAATATTATGAAGTCTATAAACAGGACATTAATATTAGAAGAAATTCCGAAATCTCTCAATATTAGAAGAAAATCCTAAATTTAATTTTAATCTGTGAGAAGAAAGAAGGCTGTCTCTCTTGCTAAGCAGGGGCAATGGATGCAGTGGGAAGGTTTGGAGAGGAGAAAGATCAGCTGGAGGGAGCTTTGGGAAATGCAAGCAAACAAGATTAGCTTTATCATCAGAGCAATGTATGATGTGCTTCCATCACCAATGAATCGCCAACAGTGGTACTTCAAGGATCCAAACTATGCCCTCTGCCCAACTCCATCAACTCTCAAACACATCATGACAGGCTGCAAGACCAGTCTCATGCAAGTAAGATACACTTGGAGACACAATCAGATCCTCAAGATCCTTTGGAGAGCAAGCAGAGCATGACCAATTGATGTTGAAGAAGTAGCCAGTGGATTTGGCACAAGTGGAATGATCCATGCTGGGCTCATAAAAAAAAGCAACGTAAAGCAACATAAATCCCTCAAGAACTCCCACTTATCAACCTTTCAGCCAACTGCCGACTTTACCAACAGGGTAAATTTTGGGAACATTAAGTACAGGACGCAAGCTGAGGACTGAGCGGGCCACCCTTGTGGAGGGTGTATAGTGTTGAAGAACCAAATCATCTAATGATGCAAGGGTACACTACTGATGATGTGACCCGAAATGGCGCCCTGACCAAGATTTATCTCCCATACATAAAAAAAAAAAAAATCCCTACCAGTTTCTAGACAGGGACAGTTTCTAACGTCTAGTCCTGTTTTTTATTATTATTATTATTATTATTCTATGCTTAAAATATGGTTCCTGTATTGGTAACCATGGCATATAGTAAATAAATACTATTGAACTGTGGTTACTGTAGTAAAATGTTTAATTTTTGTAAAGGGCTGCCTGAGATGGGCTATTGTACATCTGAAGGTAAACCTTTTGCACATTTTATTTCTCCCAGATTTATTAACAACAATTACAGAACATAACATGATCCATTTGATAAATACATTTATTTGCACAAACCAACCTAATTATAATAAACATTACACAAAAAAAGTTTGAGGTCGGTAAGAGTTTCAGTGTTTTTGAAAGAAGTCTCTTCTGCTCACCCAGGCTGCTTTTTTTAATTAAAAATACAATAAAAACTGTACTATTGTTAATATTATTACAATTTAAAATAGGCAGTGTTCTATGTCTATAATCTGTTTTCTATGTGAATATATGTTAAAATGTAATTGATTGCTGTGATCTAAGCTGAATTTTCAGCATCATTACTGAAGTTTTCAGTGTCACATGATCCTTCAGAAATCATTCTGATCTATAATATGCTGATCTGATGCTCAAGAAATATTTATATAATTATCATAAAGAAGAACATTTTTAAATAGATTTTTTATTTTTTTTGCAACAATGTAAACAATGTCCTTCACTGTCACTTTTGAACAATTCTGAAGTTCATGCTAAAGAAATAATATTGCTGGTTAAAAACCACACTAGGATATATATTTTCAATAGATCCACCCACCCATACAACACACTGCATTTAGAGTCAGGGGGTGTAAATTTTCCACAGGATGGTCGGGGTAAATTGCTCATTCTTTGTCTATAGAAACATTTAAATATTTCATGTATTGTAGCTTCCGAAGGGCAGTACTAAAACATAAGATCTTTAAACAAAATAACAACCAATCAATTTCCACAAATTCAGCTGTGTGAAAAGTCTGAAAAATAATTAGAATAATGCTATCTCAAATTGTGACAATCGTCCCGTTCAAAAGTTTACACCCCAGGGCTCTTAATGTTAGGTTATGTGTTGCTTTGAGCATCAGTGAATGTTTGCAGCTTGTAACAACATGCATATCAAGTACAAGAATCAAACTTATGGAAACATTTGACCCAGTTCTTTGGTTTAAATTCAGTTATCAGATGTTTAAATGGGGTCTGTATGTCAAGTAAGTACTGATTAAAAAACAAACGAAAAAAACGTATGATCGCGCTTTATACATTTATTTTTAATCAATCTTATCATTGCAAGATAATGTGCTAAGTTTTTGAAATGTCCTCCAACCATGCAGTTCTCGAATTGGGCCTAGCATGAGATTTGAAGGTGCACTCTAAAAAATGCTGTGTAAAATATGGACAAACCCAGCGATTGGGTTGTTTTGACCCAGTAGTTGGGTTACTGCCCAGAAGGTTGTGTTAAACATTTAACCCAACTTTTGGTAGAAAACAATCCAATCGCTGGGTTTGTCCATATTTTACCCAGCACTGGGTTGTATTTAACCCAGCATTTTTTAGATTGTGGCATAACGAAGAATTTGCATTTCCATTACTTTCCATGACTTTTAAGATCTGTGGATAATGCTACTCACATTAAGCCAAAAATATATATATTTATAACTTACCAATCAGACGCCACCAGCACAAACAGAACAAAACAAACACGTGAAACATTTTCTTCAATTGTTCAGTGAAAAGTCTGCAAAAAAGTTAATAATGTCTGTCATCTCACAATTGTGAGATCTTCTCAGCTCATCTTCAGACTCAAACTGAAACCTGCTGTGGTCGATTTTCTTGAGAGATGAAGAGTGTGTGTTTTTGTACATGCGTGTTTAATCAGTAGGTGAAGGGTCTTCTTCCTGTCCTGCTTTTATTGAACCGCAGTCGATGTCTTCACAAAACAGATTTACAGTGCAATAAAAGAATAATCAAATAACTATCAAATCGGTGTTGATGTTTAAACTAGACTCTTACCCATCATGTGTCGTTGATAGCATAAACACATTGGCAGCTTAACAAAATGCTAAATAATTTACCAGACTTTTTCTTGGCTGCTACTGTAGCTTTAAGCGGTTTTGATGAAACATTGCGTTCAAACCCATTAAGGGATTTTTAGGGAGCACAACATGAACACAACGAGAGCTTACGTGTGGAATATGCCACAAAAACCAGCCCGACAAACGCTCAGCGATGGCCCGACATCACAGCCCATAAAAATAATGGTAAGCAAGCGCTGCTTTGGTTACAGTTTGTATTTCTGCAGTCCTAGTTTCAGTTCCCCTTTTTGAATACTGTTTTATAGACTGTTATTTCTAAAGCCTGAGACACACTGCATGATTTTCGGCTGTCTAGACGAAAGACCAGCATCGTGAAACAGTTGTGGCGATTTCTGTGTTCGATGCTCCTATTTGGTGGTCCTATGTTCTTTCGACCAAAGATAGCCTGCGATAATTTTCTGTCAGTGTCAGAAATTCAGCATGATCATCGCACAGTGTGTTTGCTGTTACGACCCACATTTACTAACCAGCCAATAAAAATGTGTCATGAAATCAACACGACATGGAGCTAAAAGTAAAACTTCCTCTTTCGCCGCTTCCACTTTTTCAGCAAACATAAAAACTACAACTAAAGTGTGATTTATCATGCTCTTTTTGTTAACCACTAGGTCATTATGTGTCATCATCGAACATGCATGTCGTACCCAAGTCTTTTAGATCCATGTCTCATAGTGTGATTTGTAATGATCATATAAGATTGCTAAAATCGTGGCTTTACTCGCAATCGCATGCTTATTGACAGTCACCTGTAGGCCTTATTGTGTGTTTTAGAACTTTTTGGCGAAGACACAGCTGACACAAAGCAACCACACATTCATCGCTAGTTCTTTGATGTTGATTTTGTGTGTCATGCCCTTTAAACAACAGTATTCATAAAGTACTTAGAATGACTCAATAAATAACAAATTTACTCAAATGCTTAGTCCAAAGTGTTGCACAGCTGGCTGTCATTCCTTTTTTGAATCAGTTGTGTCATTTTTCACTCTGTTTTAGAACAGGGACACACCAAACCAACGCCAAAAAACTAGCGATGAAGAAAGCTGACTGTGGCGTCTCCTCGTGCGGTCTCACATCACCTGTGTTGGGGCAAAAAAAAGTTGCACTACAACACACTGGACAGATTACAGCCAACGGGCAGCTACCATGTATGCTCTGCGCTTGCGTGAGAGAACATAACTCACCCATACCAGCAGGTGGCAGCCTGTTTCGGCATTTAAACAGGGAAACCAGAACAGAACTGTGGATACAATTTACCATTGTTTACACCAGCCATGCTATTTCTGATGTACTCATATAGTTTTTTTTTTCAATCATACCTGCTAAGTGGTAAACGGCACTGGCTTGTCAGCCCTTGGTCATTTTCTTGTGGATTTAGAAAGAAATAAACTGATAAAATGACAACAAGTGTCTGTGCATTCCCTCATTACTCCATCATTGGTTTGCTTTCATCAGTTCTGTTTTTTTTTTTTTTCTTGTGCGCTCATTCGCTGAGCTGAATAGCCAATCAGAGTTCTCTTTCTTGCCAACAAACTCTGCTGCTGATTCAACATGCCAAAAAAATGCTGATGGCGTCCGACGAGAGCCAACAGTGTGGAACACACCGAAAAAACCAAGGCTGATCGACGCTCAAAAACCACTCGATGCTGTATGGGATTGAAGCGCCCATTGTTGCTTGTTAAACCGTAATCCCACATTTGCTTTGACATGTTCTTGACCTGTTTAATCTTTGATGGACTAAATGCAGTGAATTTTGTCTTGCACTACTGTAACTGAAGCTGAATGTATTTTCTAATGTAAGGCCTCAATCATGGTCCTGCAGCGGCTAATAATAAAAGCGCTTTACACAGAAGAAAATATTTAAAAAAATTATAAAATTAAAAATAAAATAAAAATAATAACAATAATAACAATTAAAAGTAAAATAAAGATCAGCCATATGACACAAAGAAATCACTTAAAAGCTATTCTGAAAAAATGTTTTAAGAACAGATTTGAAAACACTAAAAGATTCAGCCTGTCTGATCTCAGAAGGAAGAGAATTCCAGAGTTTTGGTGCACAAGAAGAAAAGGCCCGATCACCCATAGATCGTAAATGAGTAGGGGGTACCACTAAAAGACCAGAATCAGAGGAACGGAGATCGCGACTTGGAGTATAAACAGTTAACAGTTGAGACAAATAATGTGGTGCCAAACCATGCAAAGCCTTATAGGTTAGCATGATAATTTTAAAATCAATCCGGAATCTGACAGGGAGCCACTGCAATGACTCTAAAACTGGAGAGATATGTCCTGGAGAGATATTTCAGTGCTGTGGAGTTTATGAAAGCCAGATTGAAGGGGTTCAAAAAGGTTGTTATCAATGAGATGAGTATGCAACTGAGAAGCCACAATACGTTCCAGGATTTTAGCTATGAAGGGAAGATTAGAGATGGGCCGAAAATTATTAAAATTATCAAAATCAACAGGTGTTTTTTTTTTTTGGACAGGGGTTACAGCAGCAATTTTAAATGCTGCTGGTACCATTCCACAACACAAATAATCATTTATTATATTAAGAACAACAGAGCCTAGGGAGGGCAAAGCATGATTTAAACAGCTGAGTGGGAATAGGATCAATAATGGAAGTGGCTTCTTTCATTAGAGAGACCTCCTTGCTTAGAGAAGCCAGATCCTATGGCTAAACACCCTCTGGCTCTGCCTACTAGAGTAGCCACACCCCAAACACAAGCTATTGGTTGAGCTAGAAAGTGATTGACAGATCTGAGCAGATCACTCTCAATGTTTTGATGGTGCTCGATGTTCACACTTTTGGGGGAGATAAACCCATGAATGGCATACTAATAGTCGTCAACGAACAATAAACTGGGTTAAGAGAACGTATTTTACCATTATAAAAAAGTCTTCACCTTTAAGAAAATAGTAAATTGTAAAGTACATATTTACTGTTATGATCCTGCTGTTATGAGGATCTTTTGTTCCCTTATGCATAATTTCCATTTGACAGGTGGCAGTCGTCTTGTTTTGTGTTTGGTGTGTTCTGTTTTGTGTCAAGCGGCATGTGATGAATAGATATGTGATGAATCGACTGATAAGGTCGTCATTCTTACCCAGTGTGAGGCCTCTTCAACACCGAGGGTTTTTGTGTATTCATTAGCTATTTATTATCACCCCCCCCCCCCCCCCCCCCCCCTTTCAGTGTTGTTTGCTTAATTCATTTATGTGATACCTTAATCTACTTATATATCTACTACTCAAAACGTGTAGATACAACATCTACCAGCAGGTGCTTATGGGACAAAAAAAGATGCTCTGTCTTTTTTCTCTGGACTCGACTCATGGTTTTGCATATGCATAAAAAACGGCAGAAGTGATCACTGCGTCATCGCTCTACCTTCCGTATCTCTTACACTTAAACTAGCGATAAAATTGCATTGCCACTAAAGCAGAAGAACAGAGCACTTTTATGAATCTGAATCTGGATTCATTTTCTGAAGGGAAAAGTGGTGGAAATGAAGCTCCTTTTTAATTTGCTCGCTGTGATCTCATTTTTACTTGACAATGGTAAGACCTTTATTTGTTACGTTTTTTTCCCCCGCTGTCACGCTGATTTCTATGAGATATTTGAGGCCCTTGCAAGGCTTTAATGATCAGACAAAGTCTGAGCATTGAAACATATGCAACCAAGACTATTCAATAAACTCTGCTCCTTTTTATCATCATCACTTAGACTTCTGCGTCTGCTCTTCTCTGGCTTTGCTCAGTCAATGTCTTGGCTGATAGAAGACTGTTAATACAGTTTTGGGTACCAGACGATACTTGTTGTTAATGGATTTTGGGTATTAGACAACTTTGCTGACTAGTTGTTCTGTTACCAGACAAAACGGTTATTTTCTGACAGGATCTGGGGTCTAAGGCTGGATCTGATATTTCTGGTGTGGAGACATGATCTAACCTAGATTGTGTATTGAGACTCATGTATGTTTGTCTGAGCAGTGAATATGTGAATCAATGATGTTCTTCTGCAATGATGTTCTTCAGCTCTATTGTATATTTTGCTTGACTTGTGCTAACTGTTTGTTCTTCAGGTGCATCTGGTGTTGGATCAGATGTAGTCTCAGTGAAGGAGGGAGATTTAGTCATTTTTCACACTGATGTTAAAACAAACCAACAAAATTGTATTAGATGGCATTTTAATCACACATGCATCAGTGGAAATCTCAGTCATATCTGTACAGATGTTCAGTGTAATAATGGTACTGAGAGATTCAGAGACAGGCTGAAGCTGGACAATCAGACTGGATCTCTGACCATCACAGACATCAGAAACACAGACTCTGGAGTTTATGAACTGAAGATCAACAGCAGCAGCAACAACAGTGAAAAAAGCTTCAATGTTACTGTCAATGGTGAGTCCTTTAATGCATGTTTAAATGCAGTTTATATGTTTAAAGTATTGTTGATGTGTTTCTTTTTTACAGTGATATTTAAAGTTATTGTCTTCAATTTACATGCAGTATCTTTACAAACTCGCTTTGCAAATGCAGTTTGTAGAATTATCTCACTTTACACCAAGGGTCCATAGCGCCCAGTTTGTAAGTGCCATCTACATAAATGTGGGATTTGCTCTCTGCAATTGACATAATGATACCAGAACAAAAATGTGGCATGTCAAAAGATATGCGCAATGTAAATGCAGACTATTGGAATAATATAAAAAAATCCGTATCAATATATTTTTGAAATTCCACTCCCTTGTAAATGTCTAGCGCCCAGACCATCTGTATTTTGTAAGTGCCATCTACATAATGACTGTAAAATTAAAATCTACGGATTTACTCTCAAAATTGCAATTGACATAATGATACCAGAACAAAAATGTGGCATGTCAAAAGATATGCGCAATGTAAATGCATGGAGTCGTTTAACGTGGTGGAGACGGTACAGCCTGCCGAGAGAATACCATATCATCAAATATCCGTATCAATATGGCAGTTGTTTTGAAATTCCACTCCATGATGCTCATCAGCCGTTCCCAGGAGAAGCTCGACGACGTGGCAAAGTCGAAAGCGCATATAATGTGAAACAAAAACCATCGCGGTGACTACGGTCATATTGATATCTATCCTAAATCGAAAAGGGTCTTGCTGGACAGTTCTTGTGAACAATGTGGGAATCTCATATTCTACCCTGAATTCTTCCTCCACATTGATGGAACCATCTGTCAACATCACCTCAGTTTACTAGAAAACCCTCACTAATTTCATATACTCAGGCTTTTGTGGACTACTTCTCACGTGGACTTCAAGCAGAGTACAAGTGATCATCATCCAGAGTGTGCTGCCTTTCTTTGTGGCTACCAAGATGATCAGGAAGCCCACCCTGGACAAGCCCACCCCTGAAAAGCTGCTGAACTAAAGTGGGACTGACCAATGGCTATTTCCCTCAATGGGCTGGGTGATCAACGTTCTGGCCCCCATAAACCTGGGCCTGCGCATAAACCTCAGGAGGAGAAAGCTGCGAAGGTTAATCTAAATGTTTAATTGTCCTTATGACTAGTAAAATTAAAATCTACGCTTCTGCCAATCCATTAAAATAATTTGACAGCTAATGAATTGTGTTTTTTAAAGCAACGTGCAAAAACTCAATTGTAATACTGAGAAGGTAATATACAGTCAATGACACTTGACACAAAATGACTGGTTGGTTTCTATTAATGTCTCTATAGCCTAAAGGGTTCATGCTCTAAAAAAAACATTGCAGACCCTTGCAATATATTATTAAACAGCTTATTTTGATTTAAGTCCCATTCAGACTAAGACAATAATTATATCGACAGCTATTTTAGCGCGATGCAGTTTTGTCATCTTAAAATGCTGGAGCTCTTGAAACAGGATGGATTCTGATTGGCTGTCAATGTTTTTTTTTTTATTGTTTATCAGCTGGAAAAAATGTTTCCTATAAGTTTTTCCCTGTGCTGCTATCATTATAGAAGTGGAGTGGACTCTGCTATTCTTTTATATTTAGAATGTTTTTTAGATCTGTATCTTCGTCATTATATCCTTGTAGTGAAAGGGCCTTAAGCCATTTCCATTGGCAAGCTGTTGGTTTCAGCAGTTAATGCTTTTCACAAGAAGCTGCAGTTGAGTTCAGATGAAGTTGACAATGTATAATCACTCGTTTCTGACCAGCTTCTGTTATTATCTGTTTAAATAATAAACTAAATTATCCTCCAGCAACTGTTGGTTTGTGTTTCAGGTGTTTCTGCTACTGAACAAAATCAAATGAGACATGCGATTGATGGAGAAACTGTCACTTTAGAATCTGGTGAAACAAATTACACAAGTTATTTAATGACGTGGTCCTTTAATAACGCTCGCATCGCTGAAATCAATGTAAGTATGAGTAAGATATATACAGATTATCAGTTTAATAATGGCACTGAGAGATTCAGAGACAGACTGAAGCTGGATCATCAGACTGGATCTCTGACCATCATGAACATCAGAACCACAGACTCTGGACTTTATACACTACAGATCAACATCAGTAACAGCAGTTTTTGTATCACCAGAGAGAAGAGATTCAATGTCACTGTCTTTTGTGAGTATATAATTCAGTCATTCAATGCATATATTTCCTGTCCACTCTCAGAGCTGTGATGACAAAGGTTATAACAGCTGTTGCTAAAAACAATAGAAGGTGACATTTATTATTTAAATCAGAGCTGCTGACCAAATTAGAAAGGTGTAAATATCAGTCCAAAATATTCTTAAATGCTGGATGGAATGTCATTCACTCTGTAGTAATAATGACCGTCTGTCTTTAGTTCCCGCAGTAGGAATATGTGTTGCTTTTGTTATTCTGCTGATGGTTGCGTCTGTAACTGCTGGTGTGATTTACTGTCGTCAAAAGAAATATAAACCATCAATAAAGAAAATGTAAGTATTAACAAGATATGACTTACTGTTCATCAGTCCTCCTCCTTACTGTTACCAGTTGTGAATCTGTGTTTTCTTACAGGAGAATGATGTTAATATCTCGCCACAGAATCCGAAAGACATTGCTTATGGGACTTGGTATGACGTTAAATCAGACTCAGGACGAGGCTGCTTATAAAATAATGTAATATCATTTATCATTTCGATACTTTCATTGAAAGAGACACTAAAGAGAATTGTGAAACGATGGAGAGAAAAGGATCAGCTGAAACTGCACTATTTGGAGAAATCAACCAGTTAATTACTTATTTATAGCTGTTTTGTGTATTAATGTGGCCTTTAAAAATCAGGTATTTGGTGAAACACTTTGCTGAGAGTATTTATGATATTCAGTGCCTGTAATTGGACACAGTGTTGTTATTCTGGAGTTAAACCTGAAAAATACTGAATGTGATGTATGTCAGGAGGAATGTTAACTGCAAAATTGTGTGTACTTGCTAAAAAGAATGCTGTTAAATTAGAGTAAGTCTTCATACATTTGGTAGATATATTTTTATATTCATTTTTGTAATGTGCAAAAAAATTGTGTTTCTTGCACTCTTTTCCTTTCTGTGTTCCTTACCTTTACATTCGCCAAGAGAAAAGTGCCTTGAAGTAAAACCAACAGAAACAATATTTTCTTTTGAAATGAACTTGAAAAATCTTTGTTTGTTTATGTGATATTATTAAAAACACGATTCACTCATGACAAGCGGAGTTTGTGTGTCTCTCAAATATTTTACTATAGTTTCTACATGCTGTGACATTGTTATATGATGATCTGGCAACAATATTAACATTTTTCCTGTTTGTGCAATTTCATCCCCCATTGTTCTGTTTTCCCCCACCACCACATGATTGTAAAGCGCTTTCGATCAGCTTGCTGGTTTGTTTCAGACACACTGAGGTTAACAGAGGCCAATCAAACAAAACTCACTGAGCGTGTTTGACTGATGGATCTGTGAGAAATTTGAAAGAAATTGGCCACCCAGGGGCACCATTGCGTTTTTCAGGTGTGTCAATGATTTATATATCGTCCAGTTGCCCTCACATTTTCTTTTCAACAGTCATGCAATTTTCATTTTTGAGATAGACTTTCCTAAAGAAAACATATGCCTCTAGGATCACTGCTGCCAATAGAAACGTTCGTTAAATTTCAGAGATGATTTGAAAATATTACTTTCGTGAAGTGGCCTAGTCGCTCAAGGTTTTTATATACTCTTTTACGTATTTTTACTTTCTGGACTCGATTAACGTCTCAACTAATTTATGACAGAAAACTTTTGGACTGTTTATTATTGACACCGCTGCACTACCTGCTTCAGAACTCTATTTACCCACGGATCAGCGTGGCCGTTGGAGATTCGGAACGCCGATTCAACAAAGGCCATTATGAAGAAAGTAAAAGCCCCCCTCTTTATTATTATTATTATTATTATTATTATTATGAAGAATGATCCTTGGAAAATAAGATGGACGATCTTAGAGCCAGGATTAGTTTCCAACTTTTATGGAAATCATTAGAGACCATATCCTTTGTTTGTCTGAAACATGGCACTATAAAAAGTAACTCCGTCAACTTTGCTGTTTTACGGATGGACAAACATGTCTGAGGCGGGAAAAATGGTCTATTCCATCTATGATCTATTTGGTTACAAGCTTGTTAAATGCGACCCCAGGAATATCTCCATTCTGTCGCGTTCCTGCTCGCCTCAAATCTCTCCATAGGCTACTTTTTATGCACGTACTTATCGATCATCTTAAATGTGCGTTTACCTATCAGGCAGAAAGCTTGGCTTTGCTTGAACTGCTGCTTGTTTACATCAACATAAATACTTTAACAAAGCCAACCTCAGGAAAATGTCAAAATGTGAATGAATGAATGATCAGTTCAAGAATGCAATTATATAGCGCTCACGCGGCCATTTTTGTTGTGTATTGCGGGGGGGGTGAGGGAAGTGAGTCCTCCCATTCTACATGCTGCCGAAGCGAAGCTTGATGACAATCATGGGACATGTTGGGGGGTGGGGGGGGCTATGAAATGTGGGTGAAATAATGTTAATTCAGTGTAACACTGTAAAAAAAATGTAACCAACAAGCCACAACACACACACACACACAAACAGGTAACAATGACATTCTCCAATAACCGTTGGACAGAACGGTGCGGGCTGCGTTAACCAACGCACGAAAATACACCGGTATTTCAGTACATTCACAAATTCATGTTATGCTCTCCGACTGAAGACCATCTGTTCCTCTGGAAATAACATGCGAGGTGAGAGCACAGACTGGCCGAAGAGAAGTATTTTAGCCTTTGGTTCTTCGATCACAACGGCGGCGCGATTCAGTGCATCACATTTCAACGCGTCAGGAAGCACAGACAGAAATTAGAATGTCACTGATCATGTTATCACCGTCGGAGGACATCCGGAGAGAATTAAAATCAGTAATTACATCAGACCAATAAAAAAAAGCCGCCGGACATTTTTAGTGAATTTTGGCCGCGTATTCCTGGAATCAAGTGCGCCACAGCTTGCTGTTAATAAGTTTGTTTACTTCCATCTTTAAAGTCCCTTGCTACCTCTGTGATTCCACCTCATTAGGCTCATCTGTCATTTATCCCTGTGCTCCTTTTGAACAGTAAACCCTCTTGCCTGAATACTCCATTCACTATCTCAAGGTTTTTGAGGCAAATGCTCCTCCATAAATATCAGTTTGTACTGAGGTGGTATGGATGACCAATAAAAAAAAAACAGGTCTGCACTCTTCCCTCTTCTGACAGCAAAAATGGCAACCTGACTATAGCTCAGCTTTCAATACTATATGTCCCCTGTTGGGCTAGGGGCTGTCAAACTCTCAGACCTCGGCTTAAACACTCCACTCTGTGACATGGATCCAAGACTTCCTATGGGGTTCACCGGCAGACAAGTGGTGAAAATGGGCCAGTTTCTTTCAGTGGCCTCCAACTCCATCACCCTGAACGTTGGAGCCCCGCAGGGCTGCGTTCTGAGTCCCTCTGCTCTACTCAGCTCTCTACACCACGACTGTGTGTCGAGTTTGCTCTCACAGCTCCACTTCATTGTCAAATTTGCTGATGATACTGTGGTTCTGGGCCTCAGAATTTCCAACAATGATGAGACCCATACTTGGGTGAGGTCAGCAGAGACTAACATCATGGTGCCAGGACAACTGTCTCTCTCTGAACGTGAGCAAAACTAAAGAGCTGATTGTAGACTTCAGGAAGAACAGCAGTGGCCCTACACTCCTCTTATGATCATGGGACCTTGTTTCCTGTGGAAACTGAAAGCAGCTTCAAGTACAGGATTCGGTGTAAACATCTCCGAGGACCTGTTTCCAAACTTGGACCACTGCAACACATTCAAACACAGGTCAAGAAAGCCAGGCAAAGACTGTACCATCTGACGACAGTCTCTGAGGTTCAGGTCTCACCAGCAGGTAAATCCTGAAAACTTGTCTATTCAGGGGCCTTTTCCTAGAAAGTGTATTGACTCTTGATGCACTGACTCCAGCTTCAGTCCACTCCTTGTGAAGCTCTCACAAGTGTTTGAATCAGCTTTGCTTGACATTATTCTCAAGCTTGGGTCATCCCTGTTGCTTGTGAACCTTTTCCTACCCAAATTCTTCCTTCCAGTCAACTTTGTATTTAATATGCTTTGATACAGCACTCTGTAAACAGCCGGTAACTGTGACATCTTTTCATCGTCACTGACCTTCTGGCAAGCGCTTCAGAAGTCTTCTCCATCATTGTGGCAAAAACTGAGAGACTGAGAAGGAGCTTCTATCATGGCCATCAGGTCTTCTCCATTATTGTGGTTTAAACTCAGTCTCATAAACATCTACTGTAGGATACTCATTTAATTAACTGTAACACCCATCATTCTCAAATAAAAAAAAAAACATCCGCATTGAAATGTTTTACTTTACTATGTGTACATACCCTATGTTTGCACATTCATCTTGCACATCCCTGGTTATATTAATATTTATACCCTGACTGTAACATTTTAGTTTGCACTTTCTTATTTTATTTCTTGTACTATTACTATTATTATTATTACTAATCAATAAAGAAAAAAATGAACTTTTTCTACCATTATAATTAAAAAAAAAAACTGTGTTATGTATAATCTTTTATTTTTTTTATTTTTTTTTATTTTTTTTTTTTTTGCACTGTCCATGAGCGGACCCGTCCTGATCTACATTTCACTACTGTATATATATATTATATTATGATTGTGTATGACAAATAAACAAGAATTACCTTGAATGAACCCTTCAGTTTGCCAGATGAAGCCCAAATAACTGATGATGCCATCTCTATACTGCACTCCTCCCTCATCATATTGACAGAAAAAATGGCAACTTTCAGAACTCTTCAGCCAGGCCCGGCGTAGGGGGGCTTGGGGGGGCTTTGTCATTCTAAGCCCTACAAGAAAAAATCAGGATGTTACACAAAAACAACCCAAACACTAAATATGTTGAAATAAATGTTGAAATAAGAACCATTATTCTTTGACATGCCAACAATTGTTTAATTTACGGTAATCACTTAGTCCATGTCCACCAATTTTGTGAATAAGATACCTCTCCCTTTATCATAAATATCAGTCACCCCACTTTGTTCCAGGATATCCACAAGAGAAGATAATAGTCCAAGAAGCCGAAACGTTGATTTATAATGCGGAAATGAACATTCACAAATTCAGCGTTTTTCGCGCTTTGTCTGGCGCTTGAGCCAGAAATGTTCAATGCGCTCAGTGCTTTACATATATATAAACGACTGTGCTGTCAAAACTTTACATCCACACATACTGTTTATCTGCAAAATTTTTGTTTTAGCAAAAAAGACATGTTAAATTACCAAAAAAAGTCCCTTGTTTGTTGAACAGGGTAAAACTGCATGTCATGTATCCATTCAATTAAAATCCTGACCTTGTAAAATTCTTTGGTTTTCCAGCCCCCCCGATGTATTTGAACCCTTTCCAACAATACAAGCCCCCCACTGTATGAGTGTTGAGATTCATCTTTTCACTGAGCTTTCAATACTATAGACTCATTTGCAACTTTCAAACTCTGACCTCGGCCTAAACACATATCATAACTGTAATAATTCTAAAGTTGCATTTTTACTTCCTCATTAGACTGATTCAAGTGAAAAACGCAGTTCACCTCCAAAATGCGTAGGAGCCCCGCAGGGCTGCGTTCTGAGTCCCCTGCTCTACTCTCTCTACACACATTACTGTGTGTCTCTCACAGCTCCACTTCTATTGTTAATTTGTGACGATGACTGCGCCTCATTTCCACTGAAGGTGTTTTAGAGAGACTAACATCATTTGCCAGGACAACTGTCTCTCTCTGAACTTTTAGCTGATAGACTTCAGGAAGAGACAGCAGCGGCCCTACACATATATAGATGATCAGCGGGACCTGTGGAGAGGGTGAGCAGCTTCAAGTACCTCGAGTGTAAACACTGTATGGGTTTTATTTGGTACTTGGCTGCACATTTATTCAAACACAGGTCAAGAAAGCCAGGTCTATACAAGACTTACCATCTGACACAAAGTTCAGGGTCTCACCAAAAAAAATACTGAAAACTTTCTAAATTCAGGGCCATAGAAAGTGTTTGCTGTTACTCAGCTTTAATCTCGGTGTGGTTAACGCCACTCAGGACTAGCTCTCCCACAAATTTAATATCCCACATCTCTGGCAGTAACGTTGCAGGACATACTACCCAGTCCCGGCGTGGGCGGGTAAATGGGGGGCCTGGCCCGCCCTGTGACATTTTTGCCCGCCCTGGACGAGCCTGCTGAGTAAAGAAAAGCCTTTGACTATATCAGTTATTATATTTATTTAGTGTTTCTCCTGTTCAGCGTTTCATAGCGGAGTTCTTTTGAGATTCTCACACCGGATCTCACAGCGCTGTTTTCGTCAACTGAAGGAGGCGGGGTGAAGAGACTCATTTGCGGGAGTGACTGCAGGCCCATATCTTGAGGATCCAATAATTACAATTTTTTGGTGACAAGCTATTTTTAATGCGGGCATTGGTTAAACATTTTAAACCCTCTGATTTAAAATAAAACTGATTCATGAGTGAAAGAGATATAAGTATGATCATTTTTCACGGCACACCTGACTGGGCTAATGCTGCCTATCACCATATGGAAAGTCTAACCTGCTCCCTTCACCTAGACCATCCACCAACCACCAGTGCTTGTTGCACATTTTTTTTATTTTTTTTTTATCAATAGGTGGCCAGACGTTTTGTTAACTCCTATAAAAATAATGTGTTTGGTGTTTTATTTTAATAATTTGAGGGCGCTAAACGTATTAAATGTATTTTGTACACAAAGAGTAACAATGAATACATAAATAAAATGTGTCAGGTCTTGACATTGGCAATTATATTCGTTAACAAACATAAAAGTGTTAAAAACACATATAAGCATCTCATCAGGTTCAGTCAGCGACCGACGGACATGGTAGAGAAAGGGGCTAACTGTATTTGTGATATTTTTATTTTATAGGGCATTTTCCCTTAATTTTACTATACTGCAGTATGCATCTTTCATTTTAATTCTTAATTTTTCATTGAAAAAATTAAATTGAATAAGACACTATGGGTTTACCATAAATGCAAATTTAATAATTTACAAACACTAATCACAAAAAAATTGTTTTAACTGCGTATTATTTTGAATTTCCCAGAATGACACTTTTAAACAAATTCAAGGTGGCGCGCTCCTGACATTCAAATACATTGAGTCATTCAAACGGTTAATAGTAATTAAATCAGAATCGAATGTTTTGTATGAATCAGAGGCTATTTATATATCCGCCCACCATACACCTGGCTTTGTAAACTAAACAGCATCTGTGCATCAAAACGCTGAATCTAAAAACAATATCATTAGTGTTGCTGGACGTGTATTTTATGGTTCTGCTGTGTTGCATCTCTGCGGCACGTTTCCGAAAAAATGTGATGTGAGCTTTTGACTTAAAAACCCACTTGTTTAGTGAACTGTCATATGAAATTCACATTTTCTTATTATCACTCTTGGTCGTGTGTCGTCTTCTTCTTCCTTTCATTACCAGATAATAGGCATTTCTAAATTTTACCTAAATATGTTTGAGTTTAAATAAAAAACAAACTGTTTCAACTTTGTGTTTGCTGCGCTGCAAACAGAATTTGTTTCTATTTTCAAGCAGCCTAAAAAGAAACGGAGTGTATTTACTTGACACATTTGTCATTACTTATATTCCGCCCACCAACGCCTGGCTGCGATAAACAGCCATTTAGACTAAAGAGGCATTTCTTAGCATTTGGTCCCAGTGAGTAAAAGATGTGAGCTTTGACGAATATAGACTACTTGTCCGGTCGGGCAAGTAAAATTCCGGCTTTTGTCATCGGCTTCTCCTTTTCCCATTACCAGAAATCCACTTGTCCCGGATAAGCGGACAAGCGTTGATTTATGTGTGTTTAGACTGCTTCAGTAACTAGGTCCAATAATATTGCGTCAGAGTGGTACGTCAATTCTTCCTCGTTTTTTGTCATTTTAATTCATAATTAATGATATTAGCTGTAGTTGTTATTGCATCCCAATTCGTGCCCCCCTATGAAATGCCCGTCCATTTGTGTTCATACTATCGCTGCAAAAGAGAGCAAAAATAATCAAGGACTCATTCACCTTGGTAAACCTCTTTTCATACTGCCACAAGCGCTTTACACACAATACGCCTGTTGCTAAACTGTTTTATAATGTACTTGAGGAGTATAAATATCTGCCACCTTATATCCACACGCCTGTTGCTAAAGAAAATGTTGTTATTTTAGTGTAAATAGAATTTATCATTATTTTCCCTTAGTGTAACTAGAATATATCGCTTTTTCCACTTAGTGTAACACCCATCTTTCTCCATCATCCGCACAAAAAATATCATTGTTCAGTTAAAGACAGCTCAGTGTTGATTCAGTTCTGTCCAATATGTAAAGTTTATCAATTATGAAATGAGTTCTGGTTATATTAATATTTATTAAATTGGGCAATATATAGCATTGTTTACTAGTATGAAGCCTTTTTAACAAGCCTTTGTAAAAAGAATGGTTAGCACATTTTGTTTGTAAGGTAACAACCTTGACAGCTTGTGCTGAATTAATATTCAAGTGTTTGTCATGTGACAATTAAGCATACAATTCTGAAACAATTTGTTGCTTATTGTATACTGTTTCACACACTATTCTTTAAAAAATAAAAAATAGTAGGCAGCATGCACTGTGTACTGGGTAGTAAGCAGTAGGCAAGTATGCCATTTCGAACACAGCCAGGGATTTTGAGTAAATAATCAATGTCTAACCTGAAAAAAATATTTATTTAATGAAAAATATTTATTTAATATTATCCACGTTATATTTCATCTGCAGCAACACTGTGAACTTTATATAATGTTTGGTGTTTAACTTTGAAATGCATCATTATGCAAACACATGAGCAGAGTTCTCGGCATGAAAGACCTGCGATGTGCTTCTTTATTTCTCCTTTACTGTCGGTAGGAAATCAAATTAAAGGAAATGTGGATGATGTTAAGTGTGATAAGATGATTGACAGGGCAGTTTAAACAGTTACAGGGACGTAACTAAGCAACAGAGCGTCATTAAAGAAGCAGTTATGAAGAAGACCAGTTATGAAAAGTAGCTTGCCTAGTATTTGCCTAATACTACAAAGTATGTATACTTTTTCTTCACAAAAAAGAGTACATACTTTTAGGGCATAGTATAAGTAGGCGAATTGGACGCAGCAAATCACTTCTTAAAATGATTCACTGTTTCAAATCAATGAAAGCGCCACACACGCTGGACCCCTGACCCCTGCTGGTCAGAACAGTGTAAAATGTATTTTATCTGTTAATTAGATGCACGTGAATGTTGTGTTGTATGTTTCGACGTGGAAAGCAGTTAGCTTCGGCATGGAAATATGGATATTATGTTTGTAACATGGAAATATGGATATTATGTTTGTAAAAATCATACTTTTTTTTGCTTATTTCAGTCAATGTCATAAAGCTAGCGAGCTAAGCCAGTAGTAGGTTATACTGACAGTGTCATATGGTTGAAGGCGCAAAAAGCGAAAAAGATTTAATTGAGTGAGTCATTTATGCTGGATCCGCTCCAACTGACCATATGCTATTTAGAACTATTTAGAAATTTGATAAAGAGAAGCCAGCTCTTCCTCTGAAGCTCATTTTAATATGTGCTATATATAGCTAGAGACTTTCACAGAAACATCTCCTGCCTCATTCTTTTCAGAAACTGAGAAACAAAATAATTGTAACACCGTAAATAATAATAGCGGTATTAACATACAGTTTCATGTTATTAAAGAACATAATTTATATATGCAGAGTCTGGTAATCCCAGGGAAGTACCCACGTAAGTATAACTGTACATTTAAATGCTGACAAATAAACACTATCATAACTGTTTAGGCAGTTAGGCTAATCTCTTAAAGGACATTGTAATTATATTCTCGATAATCAATATCTTACCTTCAGAGCCATGAACACATTTTTAAAATCTTAAAAAATTTTAAAGCATTTAATTATTTCTCAACTTTGTGCGGTAAAATTCCCATTATTAAAGGTTCAATTTTTCAATGAAGACGAATGAAGACGAAATATGAAGAAATACGTGTCTAAAAACGAAAAATAGACTTTTTAAGATGAAAATGAAATTACGAAAATAGACTTTTTATATGAAATTCATCTGCAGCTGCCATTTCAACTTGGTTTTTCACTGCAGATTTATTATAAAATAAATATTTTAACAAATTTGCCATTTCAACTTGGTTTTTCACTTTAGATTTAATATAAAAAAAATATTTTAACAAATTTAGTAATCACAGTAAAGTAATGCAAAGAATTATTTAAATAGCAGGAATCACAAAGTCAAAACAAATTAAATAAGTTGAAATATATTTAAATAGCTAATGCATCAATATTTTGAAATGTTTAGATTTAATTTAATAATAGGCTATCGTTTGTTTTATCCAACAAATAAATAAAGTTTTTTTCGTCAATATTTTGAAATGTTTAGATTTAATTTAATAATTTAGGCAACATGAGTTTTATCCAACATAGACCTGAGTTTTTTTCGTCTGTTATCACTAGTCTGAATCTTTAGCATCGGCTCACGGTCAGAGATTCCCCGTTATCACGTAAATTTAACATGTCATTCCTGACTCACGGAATGATTGGATTCGTAAATTTAACATTTCAATTTTTTTTCTCCTAATTGTGAATGGATTATGTAGAGAATATTTTTTTTCTCCTAATTGTGAATGGGTAGGCACAAGGGCTCTCCTCTTATGGCACAACTTAGCTGGCTTGACCGGAAAAACTGGCTTATCTACAACCAGGAATGTGCATAAAGTCAATTGATTCAACCTCAAACCCAATTTGACCATTTGCAAAGATCTTGATTGACAGGCGATCTGACCAATCAGAACGCAGAGGTTATGTGCCGCCGCTGCTATCCCGCCATCTTGCAAAACAGCTATGGGTCTCCATAGAAATACACATTAAAACGAGGTAAAAAAGAGAAATACACATTTAAACAGTATAACTACATATAAAAATTGCATATAAAAATGTGTGGTGGGTTAAGCTGTGCTGTTGATGGCTGCCACGGTAACTAAGCTAAGGCATTCCTTTAAAGTACTTGTTTTGCGTACCAGAAAATCTGTCATGTCCAGCACTGTATGCATGGCTTGCAGCGCTTAAGTTAAATGCTGAGAGTTAAATAAAAAAATATGTTAAAACGTATGCTCTTATCATTTTGTGGACAAAATCCCGTGAATCTCGCCCTGAATGGGAGCTTTATATGCACGTGTGCTCATCTGTTTTTAATGCAGCTCTCCTCGCGTCGCTTCATGTCATCTTCCCACTCATTAAACTATGACAGGTCCTTTACTGCAAAAAGACGGTCACTGCGACACTCTAAAGTCATGAAACTATGGCACTATATACTTTTTTAAAACCAATTTTTATAGGTTTCACGTTATATTGTTGGCTCGGAAAATATGTAAATACGCATGGCCACTAACATAGCTGCAGCTGTCTCCTTCAGCCTTAACCACAAATCAGACAGGAAAATAGATTAACTTCCGTGGACTTAAACTTGAAAAATGGTGTGTTCCGCGGTTGAAATAAAACACTTTCTGATGTTCATTTCGTGCTTTAAGTAAATATGAAAAGACGATCGGTTCACGTGTTTGAACTGAGGCAATACAGTGATCTGTCACGACACATTAAAGAGCCACAAAACGGTATTTATTGTTTGAATTTCTTTTAAAATGACTCCATTTAAAAGAGGGTCCTGAGACCTTGTTTCATACCAGAAGTAACCTGCTCTGTCTTCTCTGTCGGTGTTTTGTCAGTTTCCTCTTTGCTCTGTGATGTATTTTTCACTGCGTGAGAACATGTGTGTAGTGTGAGAGCAGCATTATTTGTCGGTCATGGCAACACAACAGTAACTAAGGGTGGGCGGGTTTTGCGAACGGTCAATTCACTAGCAAAAATAAATAAATAAATAAATAAAAAAAGGTCAAAACGGCCATTCATTTTCGATTTTCAACATTGCTTTAGCACATAGTGATAATAAAAATACATTTTATTTATGGGTGACTTACATGACCATCAAGGACACCTTACATGAAAATAAAAGACAGTTAACAAGCAACAATAAAATTCAAAGCCCACATTCATATCATTACAATCATTAGGAATTACATAAAATTATCACCGGTATGCCTGCCTAAAAAAGATGCATCTTCATACGAGATTTAAAAATAGGAAGAGAGTCACTATTATGAATATCTTGTGGAAGTAAATTCCACAGATAAGGAGCAGTGTAGCTAAAAGCTCGAGAACCCAGAAACCTACACGCACAAGGAAAAACTAAAGATAATGTAGACAATGATCTAATAGTTTGAGAGGGAATATATGTTAGGAGTACGTCAAGTAAGAAGGAGCCAATGGCGTATAAACAAGAAGCAAAATGCTGAATTTGACACACTGTTTAACAGGAAGCCAGTGCAGTTGTTGAAGAACAGGAGATATGTGTTCCATACTAGTGTTGCTTTCGTCAACGAAAATTATGACGAAATATCGTCGTCAACGAACCTTTATCACGTGACGAAAACGAGACGAGACGAAACGTAAATGCTGGTCATGTGACGATGACTATAATTAAATGTATAATGCAATATCGTTGACGAATAAAAACGAGACTAAATGTGGTTTACAAAATAAAAACTATGCTAAAATGTCTCTTCATTTTCGTTGACCAAAACGAGACGAAATGAAATGTTATAACGTTATTTCGTCTCGTTTTGTCGCGTTTCCTGTGTCTCACTTCAGGGGCTGACATCAGGGTTGCCAGGTTTTCGCAACAAAACCCGCCCAATTGCTACTCAAAACTAGCCCAAAACTAGCCTAATCGCATTTCGAGGGGGGTTCCCCGGTAAAGTTCGCATTCCAGGGGCTAAATATCACGTTATCGGGTCGCTTCAACCCGCACATGAAAAACAACCCCGGCAACAGTGTTAAAGTAGCCCAATTCCGCGGGAAAGCCAAGGACATAGCAACACTCTGTGCAGACTCAGGCGACGTCACTTCCTCAAGCTCCACTCGCGGCATTATTTAGAAGATGACAACAAACAAAGTTAAGTATGACACAGAGAAAGGGACCGATGGCCGGCTTCATCTGACTTCAGATTACAAGCAATACAAGTAACAGACACACACATTTTATTTGCACTTTTTAGTATGTTATTGTAGCTCGAGCATTCAAGCACCTTGTTTCTCTTTGTTAAACTTGAATGTATTATTATTTTTTCTGGCATTGTCATGTGATGCCATTTTATTTATTTAAATTTACACGTGTGTACTTCTAACATGTTTGGTTGGTAAAATAAATGTTGTAAATTCAAATCAGAGTGTCTTCCATGTCTGGAATGGATGTATTCTTGAGTCTATAAAAGGTAACAATAATATAATAAGATAACCTTGTTTGAAATGGGTTTGGCTAAAAGAAAATGTTGGTTTCGTCTATACTGCTATGTACTTATACTATATTGACTGGGTTAAATAGAATTGCATTACTAAAAAGAGACTAAAATACAATTTTCATTGACTAAAACTAGACTAAATGTCATCGGTTTTCGTCGACTAAAACTAGACTAGACTAAAAAGAGTATGAACGTGACTAAAACTAATAAAAACTAAAATGACAGCTTCACACAAAGACTAGACTAAAACTAAAATTAAAACAGGCCGCCAAAAACAACACTATTCCATACTAGGAGTTCCAGTAATATATCATGGGTGAAACGGAGCTTGAATCTCTGAATCAGTTCAAATATTGTGTCGCAAAATGATTCACTGTTTCGAAGCACTCCAGTCGGATCATGTATTGCATCATTTGATTCCCATCGGGACATAAAAGTGTGTATCGCAAATCATTTGAATTAGATCAGGACTTAGGAGCACTTACTGCAAATCATATTTGATTCAGATCTGAACATCGGAGCGGGTTTAAAGATTTGTGATACGGGCTCCTAAGTCCAGATATGAAATGATGGTTCACAAATCATTATTCATAGTACATAAGAGCACAAATCAAATCATTTGATATAGATCGGAAATTCGGGTTTGCCAATCTTTTGATTCAGACCAGAACTTCAGAGCGAGTATCGTGAATCATTTGATTTAGGAACTTCGAAGCGGGTTCGCGAATAATTTTATTCAGATCGGAACTTCGGAGCACATATCGAAATCTTTTTTTCAGATTTTTTTTTCTTTGTTAAACAGTACAAAACATAAAACCATTAAGGATAGTTCACCCAAAAATGAAAATTCTGTCATTAATTACTCACCCTCATGTTTTTCCAAACCCGTAAGACCTTCATTCATCTTCAGAACATAAATTACAATATGTTTTTATTAAATCTGAGAGTTCTCTGACCCTCCCAAAGACCGCAAGGGTCCTACCACGATCAAGGCACAGAAACATAGTAAGAACATCGTTAAAATAATCCATGTGACATCAGTGGTTCAACCGTAATTTTATGAAGCTATAGTTTTTGTGCGCAAAGAAAAGACACATAGGAGACGGATTGTTATATAAAGTCACTATTTTTGTTGTCTTGCGTACAACGGTTGAACCACTGATGTGGATTATGTTAACGATGTCCTCACTACGTTTCTGTGCCTTGATTGTGGTAGTACACTTGCTGCCTATGAAGGGTCAGAGAGCTCTCGGATCTCATCAAAAATATCTTAATTTGTGTTCCGAAGATGCACAAAGGTCTTATGGGTTTGGAACGACATGACACCCCCATGCACGTCACTGAAGATAGATAGATAGATAGATAGATGAACTGTAATTTTAAAAATATTTATTTTATATCCTTAAAGAAGTTGGCATTTCGATCATCTCATCTGTGCTGACAGACACATACTTGATCCTCCTCTTCAACTTTCTGTAAAAAAAATGCATAACATAAGATATAATAAATTATTTATTTTTTAAAAAAAGTGGTATATCAGTGGTTTTGGGGGAGAAAAATAAATATCAAAAAATAATAATAGCTTAATAGTTAACTACAAAACTCAACTAGATCAGTTTTTTTTGGGGGGGGGGGGGGGGGGGGGGTTAATACAAAATATGTGGTGTCATTATTAGGGCTGTCAACATTCAAAACATTAATGCACACCAGGGCCAAATGCAGGTAGAGTTCAGCAGTGCCAGGTCACACGGTCACTCCCACTAGCCACCTTGGCGGGTTGAACTTTATATAGCCTACAGTAACAGAGCTCGACTTTTGTGTTTAATTAAAACTAAAATTTCGGTGAGAATGCTTCTAATTTTATTACATTCGGTTTAAACGGCAATTGATAATGGATAATCAACAGTAACAAGGTCGCTCCAGTTGAGACTCACGCAGCCTGTCTGTAACGTTATGTGAAACATCTCATGGAGAAATCAATACAAATAAACACAACTGCACACAGATGAAACATACTGCGGTGAAATGTAACTTACATAGCCTAGTTAAGCACCATGACACGAGAGTGAAGTTTTCCCTGAAAACCACGATTGCAAATTTGACATTGATTTTATACAAGACTTCAAACGACCTTACAATATTCACAGCAAAACAGATCACAGCAAAACAGTCGCACATCTCTGAACAACACAACACTGTTTCTTTACTGAATGATTCGGTGATTTTGAATTAATCATATGAGTCAATGATTCAGTGGTCCATTCATAGGCTGCATCCGAAAACTGAAAAAAGCTGCCTTCGGAGGACACATTTCAAGGTAGGAAGGCATCAAGGCATGTCCGAATCCAAAGTTAGCTTCACTTCCTGTCTCATGAGATACCTTCATCTGATCGATTTTTGAAGGTAGCATAGATATATCCTTTGCTGCCTTTGATATCCCACAATCCTGTGCGTTCCATTCCCCGTGACGGTTGAGCTAAAAAATAAAGATGGCGTCTGAAAGTTGCATTTGGTTTTAGTTATTTAGTTTGTGTGTAAATTTATATTTCTGATTAACTTTTTGCAACTTTGATGTTATTTCTAGCGAGAAATTAGTATTATAGTAATTAAATATTTGTTTAGTTATCACCAAAACTCGTTCTATTTTGTTGTGGATCATTAAACCGTTACGCTGCCTCAGAAGCCTGTCCGAAATCGTTCGTGAGGTGCCTTCATGCAAAAACGCTGCCTGCAAAGTCATTACCTCATAAGGCAGCGAGGCAGCAAGTCAGCTGCCTAAGTTTTCGGATGCAACCATAAGGACAGGCACTTGCTTCATTCTTGAATGAATCAGTCGTCTGAACGAATCGTTTGAATGAAAGCCATGACTTGCTGCCACTTACTGGCGGTTTACTTTTAGCTTATCTTTGCATTTTTCCAACATTTAATATTTATATATATAAAAAAAATCGGATTTAAAACACCAAGCTTATAACATTATTTATGATATTATAATTTTGCAGTGTAAATGCATTCATGCTACATTTCAGCTTCATTACACTATCTGTGTAAATGCATCTAAATGCCATTTCATCTGCTTCTGTTTCTTCTGCAGTGGAAATATCAGATTTGCTAATACTGATTTCATTTGATTGGTAATTGCCCTGTATTGTCTTATTATATTAAGTGAACTTATTAATGAAATGTAAAATTTGATATGAAAGATGACATGCATTTAATATGGAAATTGGCCTTTAAATGACCAAAACAAAAGGCCTGGAAATCAATTTAAATTAATTCTAGTATGCAGTGACTTTAGTCATATAAAACGTAATTTCCCAACAACACAATTGTGGCCAGTGAAAATGCTGAGTGGCTAGTAAATTTGGAAAACCACTAGCCACAGTGGCTGGTGAGCAAAAAAGGTTAATGCCCTGATGTACACAAATAAAAAAAAAAATGTTGCAATTACAGTAAATACAGAATCATTTGTGTGTGTGTGTGTGTGTGTGTGTGTGTGTGTGTGTGTGTGTGTGTGTGTGTGTGTGAGATGAGTAAAAGTAAAGCGCTGCTCAGGCCAGATCATTGAAGAAAAAAAAAACAAAGAAACAAAGAAATGATAACCACACACATTTTTAGGAACTAAATGGTGTTACCTACATAGATTATATAAAATTATGATTGATTAAAATAATTAGAGTAGATTTTTAAAGTGTGCTATTATTATTTTGATAACACTTGTTAAAAGCTGTAGGTAACACTTGCCTTCTTGTTCAGTTTTTCTACATTTCCAGTAGATGCAGAAGATCCCAAATCCAGAGACAATCAACAGAGATCCAGCAGCAGCAGCAACCAAGATCAACACTGTCAGAGAATCTGAGTCTGGAGGACGTGAAGGAAGGTAAAAGAGAAACAGTCATTAATGTAAGTGAATGTGTCTGTGTCTGATCTACAACAGATGACAGAGATCAATTCAGTGAATAAACCACTGCTATACCTGGACATGTGTGACAGAGTTTGCTGATGTCCAGATGTTGAGTCTGGTTGCTGATGGGATTGTTGAGCACACAGCTGTAGGTGTTTTTATCCTGATATTCCACCTCCAGAGGTAGAGAGAGACTGATGCTGAGATCAGACACACTGATGCTGGACAATAAACTGTTTCCTTTGTACCAGGAGAGAGTCACATGACTCACATTCACCACTGAACACACCAATGAACAATATGATGATGATGATGATGAAGAAGAACATTGTGAAGAGTTACTGCTGATGACAGGAACAGACAGACGAGCTGGAAACATTAGAGAATAAAAATTAATATGCAAAAGGAATACTAATAAAAATGCTTGGTTTAATGCACCAAGTAAATGCTTATTATAATGAGAGAGTGAGTTTGTCATCTCACTTACTGGAAACTTAAATAATTTTAACCGTTTGATACACAACATGGGTCTAATCTCTAATGTGACCCGAATGAGTTTATGTTTTTCTATATCTTCGCAAGAAATTAATTTCATCAGTCAGTATTCCAGGAATTCCTCAATTAACTTGTTTTTGACCATCACAAATCCTTATTTTTATTTTTCCTTTATTACTTTTTTAATAAAAATCATTTTTGTATCACTACCCCTCTAATGCACAACATGGGTCTAAAATGACCCGTATTCATTTCCTGTGTTATTTCAGTTATGGATGAGTGTTTCTTTGCTCAATCTTTGAATGAAATGCATTTTATCATTTATTATTCAAGGTATTCATTAAATATCCTGCTTTTGATTTCCACAATTCATTATATTTATTTTCCTTTTTTATTTTTTATTTTTTTTTACTTTATAAACAAACACAGTTTTGGTATTTCTACATCAATTTTACACACACGGGTCAAAAATGACCCAAATAGAAACCTTTGATATTTGCAAATTTTTTGCAAGCATTTACTGCAGAAAACTATTCACCTGCCCCACATTTCACAACTCAACATGGCTGGTTTTGTATGTTTGATGCATGTCAGTCTTATTTTATAATTTATCACCACAGAAAATATCTGATATTTTGTGAAAGATAACTAGACATAATATTTGAATGTTAGGCTAAGCCAAGGTTACCTTGACCTTGAGGAGTTTGCATGTTCTCCCTGTGTCTGCGTGGGTCTACGTGTGTTCCTGAAAAGTAACAGTTTTGCACTTACAAGGTTTCTGTCTGACAGTGACGATATTATAAGTATTGGCTTCATCACTGTCTCCACTCCACCAGTAAGCTGGTGTGTGGTGGGCATTCTGGTGCAATATGGCTGCCATCGAGTATATACTTGATCAACTGTTTGATGTGCATTTGAAAATATTCTTGTGCTTTTGATTTTCTTTATCCAGAGTCTCAATCATTCTAGATTAATGGCTGAAATGGTTGTAGATGCTACAAAAAGAACATGATGAGGAAGATGAGGCAATTAGTCTTGATTCAGAGTCTGAAATATCTGATGCTGATAACCTAGACTATGTGCTACAGGGTCAATCTGGAGTTGTGGGTGTAAATCCAGCTCTCCTAGATGAAGAAGACTCTCTGATGACACTGGAGACTTGTCTGATGAGTTCTCTGAAGAGGAAACTCAGACCCAGTCCAATAGATTGAGTAAAAATGGTTCACATCTACTCATGTAAGCGGAGAAAACGGAGGTGGCCTGTAGTTCTGTGGTACAATGTGCTTGATGTTACTGTTCTGAAATACTGTTCTGTTTTTTGTTTTTTTCTAAATTTTCTTTGTACTACATCTCCCACAATTCCTTATAAGCTACAATTTGGTAAAGGCTAGAAGGGATACGTATAGCGCTACTGGACATGTGCACATCAATACAGCGTCATTTTTCTCACTGTACAACAATAATTGTTAATAAAACACAATCTAACAGGTAGAAAATTAATTTAAGGGGTACACTACATTTCCGTAGGTTTAGGGTTGGGGTAGCTGTAGACGTTAATAAAACACAATCTAACAGACCTCACTTCCTTCCTTTTGTAGAAAATTAATTTCATTGTCCATTTCCGGTCGGAGCTGTATCCCTTCTAGCCACAACCCTACAATTTCTAGTACACTACATTTCCGTACAGGGAGCACTGCACTACCCATATTCACCTGGTTAAGGTCTATAAATAGACCTCACTTCCTTCCTTTTGCATTGGTGAGGTGTGGGTGTTTGAATGGGCACCCAACTATGTCCTTTCCTTAGCATGCATTAAAGGGGTGGTTGACTGGTTATTTTCTAGGCTTGATTGTGTTTATGGGGTGCAGTCTAGCATGTGTTCATGCTTGTTTTTTTTAAAAACGCATTATTTTTCACATAATTTACCTTTATTCCACACCTCTCTGTCCCTTCTCTGACAAACGCCTCGATTTATTTCCTGGTTTTATGAAGCCCCTCCGGTTGAATTGTAAACTCGATGGGCTGAGATTGGTTAGCTGGCTCAGTGTGATTTCTGTGATTGGCTAAACCGCCTCTAGTCAGAGGATATTAGTGAACGTCCCGCCCCTCTCCTCAGTGGCATGTGCAAGCACGGCTCCGGTTGAATTGTAAACATGTTTGGTTGTTGTTGTGGCATTGTCTATAATGCTTATCAATTTGAGCCCGATTGAGACCCAGAGGATATTAGTGAAGAGGATCGTGCAGAACCTGTGCAAGCACGGCTCTTAATGGTATGTTTGGTTGTTGTTGTCTCATACTTTTAAATACGCTGCTATTTGTAAGTGCTACTGCTTCTGTTAGCTTTTAATATACGGTTTTATCCTGAATGAGAGAGAGAGAGAGAGAGAGAGAGAGAGAGATGCAGAGCAGGGCGACAGAGATTAAAGCTTTAATACAGCACAGCAACCGCACGCGTGTCCATTTATAATGCTTCTCATTGCTGTGTGAAAATAAGTGTATAATTGGAACAGTTTGTTGGAGCTGATCTGACGATCTGAATGAGAGAGAGAGAGAGAGAGAGAGAGAGAGAGATGCAGAGCAGGGCGACAGAGTAACAGTATTAAGAACCTATAATGATTTTGAAACTTGAGAATCCATTAGAATCGTTAGAAGACAGAATCGCGATTCATATGAATAGATTGTTATGTGCACCCCAGGTTTTCTCTTCCTCTTCTCTAAAGCAGCGCAGCATGGCCTCGCCCCCTTTGCTGTGTGTTCCCGGGGGCGGGGTTTATTTGGGTCTGTGACGTATCAGACCCGGGAAGTAACTCGTTGTAGTCCCTTACCTGTCGTTTTTGTCGGCATTAAACTGCCAGAATTTTAAAAGACGATATCTCCGTTTGCATTGAACTTTCAGCGCCGCAAGTCTGCAGATATTGTTTATGCTCAAACAGCAACATTACACACTAACTAATGTTAAAAAAGTGAAATCGCAATCAACCACCCCTTTAAGTAAGTTTGTTTTCCAATTGAATAATTAGAATTTATTAATTTGAATTGCATAGATATTTAATCGTTATTTGGATTGAGTACATTGTTGATGTTTATTGATGAATTTACATTTACATTTATGCATTTAGCAGACGCTTTTATCCAAAGCAACTTACAGTGCATTATACATGGTTATACTTTTTTTTTTTTTTATCAGTATGTGTGTTCCCTGGGAATTGAACCCACAACCTTTGCGCTGCTAACGCAATGCTCTACCACTGAGCCACAGGAACGTCAGTTTGGTTGTATGAGTTTATTTCTTTTTGTATTGTTTGCAGTGACATAAGATCATCCTGTGCATCTTGATAATACTGTTCTTCTCTCAACATCTGTGAATCTGCTCCATGTGAATTTGTGAACATCATGTCATGTGAATCGTTAAAGACTTATGCTTGTTCAAAGGAATAAAAGATAACAAAGGACTGGTGTTTCTTCCAGTGTTTTAATCAGACACGCCACCAAGTTTCTAAAATTTTAACAAACTTTGAATATTCTAACATCTTATATTCAACAGTTACCACCATCATTGCCTACACCAGGGGCGGCCAACCTCGGTCCTGAAGAGAGACAGTCTTGAAGAGTTCAGTTCCAACCCTAATCAAACTCATCTGAACAAGCTAGTCAAGGTCTAAGCATAAGGGTTACTAGAAATCTACAGGCAGGTGGGTGTTTTATTAAGGTTGGAGCAAAACTCTGCCGGACTGTGGCTCTCCGGAACTAATACTGACCATCCCTGGCCTACAGCTTCACTACTTGTTCTTTTATTCAGTCACATTCACTACAGTTCACTACAGACAGTTCAATCTCAGTATTATCGGTTGTCAGTGATATCTGTATGTTATGTGTGACAAAGTGGCAAATAAACATATTTCAAGTGTTAAATGTGCTGCTCTAAATAACTGCTAAAATAATTATTTTAAAAATGTCTTTCTTTTGTTTTATCACGCTTGCATAGATGGGTAATTTTTGACCCATGTGTGTAAACTTGATGTAGTAAAAAAAAAAAAACCTAGCAGAAAAATATAAATAATAATAATTAATTTGTGGTCATTGAATAGAGATATTTTGAATATTCATGGCTCATTGAATTCAGATATCAGGGAATATTAAAAGCTCAAATAATCTGATTTCAAAATATATAATAATAAAAAATGCCCAGCAAAGTATGAAATAACAGGAAATTAATTTATGTTATACCCATTTTGTGCATTAGAAGGGGATTGCATATCTTGTGCATCAAAGGGTTAAAATGTAAATCCAGTGACGCAAAACAAGAATATGTACCATACTCACCATAAACAGAAACATTGAATGTTTGTGATGACAGTTTCTCTCCAGCAATCTCTACTTTATAGAGTCCAGCGTGTTGAGTTGTGATGTTTGTGATGGTCAGAGATCCAGTCTGACTGTCCAGCTTCAGTCTGTCTCTGAATCTCCCATTAGTACCATTAAATGTGGAGAAGATTTGCTGTTGTTTTTAAATTTTAGCTATAAGAGACTTTTCAGCTCCAAATTCCCACAGTATGTCCTCAGCTTGTTGTACTTCAGTAACATCAGTGTGTAGAGTGACAGAATCTCCCTCCATCACTGACACTGAATCACCAAACACACCTGATGAACAAACAGATTTTACACTGATTAATGCTGTTGTTGGTTTAGAAAGCCTGAAATCAGTTTGTAACCTTGAATAGTAAGAAATATGAAATATGTAAGAAAATGAAACAAATATGAACAGATATACATAAGTCAATCAATAATTTCATCTGTTATGTGCTTTAACATTATTTGCTGTAGAGCAAAATAAGTAAAGTAAAAAGGTTATGATGAATTAATCATTATGAAATACAGTTTGAAAGTGCACGTTTAAATATATGGATATCATAAATACATTTGTTGTTATTAAATTTCCACAACATTTTTTTTTAATTGCTTAGGAATGATTTGCATTTGTAATCATTGAGAAAACAAAGACAGATTTGAACACAGTAGATGAAAATAATCAAAATTGAACCACAGCAGGATCTTGTTACTCTGAGACGTGAATAAATGACAGAAATATGTTTATAACTTACCGATCAGACACCAACAGTACAAACACAACAACATGTGAAACATTTTCAGCTGCTCAGTGAATTCTGATCTAATAAAACTATCAATGAAAGCTCAACTGATCTAAACAAGCACAACAGAACTAATGTGAATCCTCCGACGGCTAGAGTTTGACCCTCCTAATGCAAACACTCATGCGCATATGAATGTTATATATAGATAATATCAAAACGACATGTCATGGTAAAACAGAGCCTACCTCTTGTGATTTAAAACGGCTGTGTGTATTTATTCAGGACTCAGTTATAGCAGATGAGTTAAAAGCGTGTATGATCTCACAGTCAAACTGAAACCTGCTGTGGTTTGTGTTCTTCAGAAATATGGTTTGATCTGACAAACAGCTGTGAGAGTGGACATTTAGAGCATGTGTTTAGTTTACAGGTAAAGAGTCTCTTCCTGTCCTGCTGCTAGGAATAGTTTTGAACATGAGGAGAAACTGCATTTGACACAGAGACAAGAAAAGCAATCAAAACACAACCATCATATTTAACACTGCTATTCATAATTTAGTCTCAAAAAGATATATTGTTTTTGCAATTTGGGTGAGGAAAGAAGATCATATGTCTATTCTCAGAATAATAATAAAACAAACACAATAGAACAATATAAACACTATTCATGTGAGCATATTTAAACTAAAGGATTTATACTTTGTTAATTTGATCCACTACTCAACATAGAAAAAAAAACGAAAAAAAAAAAAAAAACTAGTTAGTGACCTGAAGCAGACACATAGATAGATTCCACCAGATGGCGCCATTTATCAGTTAGATTAATATAGTACAACTGAAGATCAATGTAGAAAGTTATAAATATCAATCAAAGGATTCAACTTTTGACATTTACTCAAGCTAACTAGCTGTTCATATCATTGTGATATGAGCCCAATGCCTAATCAACAGTTATTTTATAAAACATTTATTTTATATTCTCAAAAAAGATGAAAGTTTGATCATAATCTCATCTGTGCTGACAGGCATGTATTCCACTACTTTATCCTCCTCTTCAACTTGTTTCTGTAAAAAAAAAAAAAGCATAGCATAAGATATAATAAAAAAATTATATATAAAAAAAAAAAATCAACTACAGTATATCAGTGGTTTTGGGTGGGGGGGGGGGGGGGTGAATATTTCTTTTTAAAGTGTATTTATTTATTTATGGAACTACACAGCAGAAAGAAAATATGCATACTTTCTTAAGTTACTATGTGATAGATCATAGGAAAACACAAGCACACACTGATCTACATCTGACTCACTGCTGAAATGATACAGAGACACAACATAAATTAGAAATAAATGATCTTACCGATTTATGTGTGTTTCCTTCGTAGAACACTGGATCATGAAACATAACAGCAAAACTGATCTCATCTCCACAAATCTGACCTGTGTGAACAACAGTAACTGATTAAAACAACAAAACACAATCTGATTTTTATGTGTTTTACACACGTACACAATTAATTATGTATATATATAATGCTTAAAAATGGCTTTAGCCAATTTAATATGACTTTTACTTTTTTTACTATGACTTTTAATATTTTTCACATAGTAGCAGTAGGTAAAACTTGCCTTTTTGATCAGTTCTATATTTCCTGCAGATGCAGAATATCCCAAATCCAGCAACAATCAACAGAGATCCAGCAGCAGAAATCAACAACACGATCAGAGAATCTGTGTCTGGAGGATGTAAAGGACCGTAAAAGAGAAACTGTCATTAATGTACAGTAAGTGATTGAATCAGTCTGATTTACAACAGAAGACAGAAATCAAGTCAGTGAATAGACCACTGCTGTACCTGCACATGTGTGACAGAGTTGACTGATGTCCAGATGTGTGGTCTGGTTGCTGATGGGATTGTTGAGCACACAGCTGTAGGTGTTTTTATCCTGATATTCCACCTCCAGAGGTAGAGAGAGACTGATGCTGAGATCAGACACACTGATGCTGGACAATAAACTGTTTCCTTTGTACCAGGAGAGAGTCACATGACCCACATTCACCACTGAACACAACAATGAACAATTCTGCTGTGATGATGATGATGATGATGATGAAGAAGAAGAACAGTCTCTGATAATGTTAGGAATAGGCAGATGGGCTGGAAAACATGAGTGAATGAGCAGAAATATGTAATTTCCACTTGTTCCTCATTTCCTTTGAAAAAATGAAATAACATCTGGGGTATAAAAAGGTGCTTGCACTGGCAGTGAATGAGGCCAATTCATAAATGTAAAATACTCATTGTTTCAGTTGTACAGCCGCAAGACATAAACAATATGTGTTAACATGATTTTACTTTGAAAATCACAATGTTTTCTGTGTAAAATTATGACCAGAGATGGGTAGAGTACTTACAAATTGTAGTCAAAATTTGGGACAAAAGGTAATTTTGCATGAAAAGCACTGGGAACTGACCCACACTCTACAGTATGCAAACTATCTCTAAAATCTTAGGATCTGTATTACCTTTTAGTTTACTTCTTGTAAGAATGAGACCATTGTACCAGACCCCCTGAGACAATTCAAATGAGACCAAACATGACCGTAAATATCACTTGCATTCATGTAGAACATTTCTACTATTTAACATTTTGAGTGAGTGGAGTGAAGGGAAGGAAGGGGATGAAAAGGAACTGATGCATATGTGAGAGAGGCCACCTCTCTATCCATTAGGCCATGACTGACACCCCCCCCCCCATATTTGAAAGGCCAAAGCCTTCCAAAGACACAGTATTACATGGTTAATAATAACCTACTAAGTAATAAATCAAATATAAATGAATGTTCTTCAGTAGTTGAATGTAATTTTGAAACACTTCTTAAACCCGAAATGGTGGTTTTGTAACTCCAGTTGTCACATGCTGTGTAGCCACCTGACTAATGACTGGTCTTTTTGTGAATGCCTACAAAACTGGAAGACTTTCTGAGTGTATATACAGTATAAGCAGTAGGTTATTTTAAGAACATTTAAAAGATGAAAAAGAGGAATTGGGTAGAATCAATAAATTATGAATAACAGAATATATATTTATAATTTTGTAACATTTTCACTTTGAAAATGCTTTGAAAGCTAAAACCCTGAAATGCCTGTAAAAGTTATAATTTATACAGCTTTACAGTTCAAATAGCTCACTAAGCTTCTACACATTTCTGCTTTAAAATTCCCTTGTGGCTTATGTTATGTTGGTAAGACCAGTAGACCTCTGAAAAATCGTATCTCTGAACATCGGTGTGCTATTAGACATCGCGATCCAAAAAGTCCAGTAGCTCAGCATTTTGCTAATTCGAGACACTCCGTTTCCACTCTTCAGTACATAGGAATAGAGGCAGTCAAGTGTCCGCGGCGCGGCGGCGATATGAATAAATTACTTTTACAACGTGAGGCCTTTTGGATTTTTACATTAGACACGTTGTCCCCTAGAGGATTAAATGAGGACTTTGATATCCGTCCATTTCTTTAATTGATAAAATATCCATTTATTTATATAGCTTTAATGAAGGTTTTGATGGTAGCCTACTGGTTGAATTTATGTACGTAGGTATCATTTAATGTCGTTAAATTGTATATTGAGAATTGTATTTTGCTTAGCTTTATATGTTTTGTTTTGTTTTTCTTTCTTTTTTTTTTTTTTTTTTTTTCTCTGTTATTGTTTTATTTGTTTGGGTATTATTATGATAGTATTGTCAGGTCATGTGACCTTTGATCACCTGCATGGAGGTATAAAAAGCGGCATATTGGTGTTGTTCATTTGTCTGATGAAGAGCCTGCGTGCTCGAAACGTTACACACTATGTGATAGTTTTTTAATAATACATTTTTTTTGATAATTTTTGGAGCTTTGGTGTTGCCGACTTTGCATTCTCAATATGCTTCTACTTGTTTTTTAGTCGAGCACCCATCTGAGATCGATGTGCGTGCTGTTGCTTGCTCTTTGTCTACTTTAAAATTCCCAAAATATTGACCCCATATACAGAGATTCTGAATGATTTTGATGTCAGTTTCGCTCCACTTATCTGTAGCTGATCATGTCCAGCATGTTGAGTTGTGATGTTTGTGATGGTTAGAGTTGCAGTCTGTTTGTTCAGCTTCAGTCTGTCTCTGAATCTCCCATCAGGACCATCAAATGTGGAGAAGATTTTAGCAGCTCGATTGATTTCAGCTATCAGAGAATTCCACAGTATGTCGTCGTCTTCAGGTAATTCAGTAAGATCAGCGTGTAGAGTAACAGAATCTCCTTCCATCGCTGACACTGACTCACCAAACATTAAATCATTAAAAGAGGCTTTGTCACAGATTAAGTCTCCTGATAAATTACAAAGCCTGAAATAAATTGAAGAACAGCAGTAGAAATTAAAGATATTTAGAACAACATGAGATTTGGACACAGCAGATGAAAATACTCTAATTTAACAGTAAACTAACAGTAGCGACAGCTTTATTATTGTGTAATGAAAAAAAAATGAAGCCATAAAACAAATTCATAACTTAACTATCAGGTGCCACCAAAACAAACAGAGCAAAACAAACACGTGAAACATTTTATTCAACTGTTCAGAGTCTGATGTAATAAGTCTATCTGTTAAGAACATGGCAGAATGGTGTGTGTGAATCCTCCCACGACAGAGTTTGTCCCTCCTAGTCCACGAACACACACACTACATGCATGTTATATATAGTTACATCATGTAAATGTTCTTATTAGGATTTTAACTGTTTTTATTAGTGGAAAACACTCTTTATTTAATCATTTAATTCGTTTAAATTACCATTTAAACTGAAAGATAGTTGTCTAGCTGCCTTGACTATGTTAAATAGCTAAAAGTCAAGCATACTGTGTGCATTGTGGATGAAGTACATTCATGATCAAATAGAGCCTAACTCCTTTAAAAACTCTAGAGATTTTGCATATATTTTTCTCAGTTTGTGTATATGGAACATAATATGGTGAAAAATAGTGATAAATACATTTTGCAGACTTTAGAAAAGATAATATTCATGAGAGTCTAAGAAAATATGCTGTGATCACTACTTGGTTGCATAAACTCACCTGCATATGCTTTGAGGAGAAGGCAGACAAGGATGTGGGTTGTGTGGTGTTCATTAAGTTGCACATGCATGTCCATTGCTTGTCTCTATACCCAAAGCTAAGTGTTTATTCTTTTTAACCAATTCACTGCTATTTTAACTATTTTCAACTTAGTGATATTCACTGAAGTGGTTAAACTCACTAACACTGTGTGAAGCCACATAGCTGAACTTCTTTTTCTTTTTTTCTTTTTTTTACGAACATTTTAAACATATGAACTGATTGTATTGAGCTTGCAGAGAAGAGGTGCATGTATTATGTAACCGTTGTTGCAGAAGGAGGTCACTGAAAATTCATGTCAAGTCAGTCAAGTCACCTTTATTTGTATATTACTTTATACTGTAGAATACAGATTGTGTCAAAGCAGCTTTAAAATGTTAAAAGTCATTGGAAACCTCACTGACTGATGTGGTATTGTGTACTCAGTGTAACTGATCACAATGTTTTTAATGCTGTGTATGACTGAACCAAGCAAACATAGTTTCATATTAAAGGCATAGACTGATTCAGTAATACATATATTCAGACTATGAGTGTGCACTTGTGTTTGCCCTTAAAGATTTTTTTTTCTTCTTCTCAGAATATTATGTTGCACTCAAAAAATAGAATGTTTGATTCACTCAAAGTTCCATGAAAGTTGTTATATGTCACTTGTGATGTTGAACTACAGTAAGTACCTGGAATGATTTGGGTGTTGGATGGGTGCAGGTGATGTAGGAACTACACCCCCTAATCTTTCAGAGAAAAACACTGGGGTTCATATTAAATACTCAGCTGCTTTTTTACATTATAGTTTATTAGGTCCCACTCTGGCCTCACTAACAGCTCGTCCAGCAGGAACCTCGTCTTCCCAGGAGGTCTCCCATCCAGATACTGACCAGACTCAGCCCTGCTTAGCTTCAGTGGGCATGCAGGTGAAAGCTTGTTCAGCTTTATCTTCTCATCTAGTCCTATATATATTAGCCCCATTGCTGAAGCTTTCAAATCCTGGAAACACGCCTGAGAGCTATGATACTGTTTCAGCTGATGACCAAAGTATGGTGCCAATTGTTTTAAGTGCGTTCAGTTGTTGTTATGAACTCATTGTCTGATTCCACTCTAGATAAAACTGCTTTACAGTGAAAGTACTGAATCAATCCATCAAACCTAAAAACAGTCAAAGTCCAGTCATTGGTCAGAGGTCAAACTGGATTTTTACCCATCATGCATCACTGATAAACCACACAGATTGGCAGCTAAACGCAACACTAAATACACTGAAAATAAGAATGTGTTAAAATGACATTAAAATAAGTTTTTTTTTTGTTTTGTCACAAATCAAGTTATGTTCTATCCACCTATATTTCTGAAATGTAAGGTTAATATCTTTAGTTAGGCTACATTTATTAATTTTGTTGGCATAACTGATGTGAATCTAGCTCCCGGCATGCTTTGCTTGATAATACCAAAATAATAACAAAATCAAAACCTCAACTACACGATACATTATAGCGAATATATAACAGCCGATAAATAATCACGTTATGCACTGGTCTCTTATTCTCCTGTTTGTGTCTGTGAAAGCTTAATAATATTTTAATTCATACGGATAATTAATGCATATAACCAAATAAGATATAATAAAACGCCAAATTATATAGCCTACTAGGATATATTTAAGATATAGCAGCCACCGAAAGCGGAAAAAAAGTAAACTAAAACATTAAGAACTGTTTTGATCAAAAACCTTCAAAATTTTAGACGAAACCAATTATGTACTAACACCATCAACAGCATTTTTTACGCATCACTTTACAAACAGCACTAATGCAGATTAAAGAACGTGACTACACGTCTCTACGTCATCACGCTGCAGTGCGTAAGGAGCCTCCCAAATTATATTTTCACTTTTCATTCATGACACAACGGTTTGCAATGCATCAGTACGCTGGATGCGTAAAACAATAATATTAATAAGAAGAAGACACAATGGCTTCGGGTTTACTGAAGAGAAAGAACATAGCACTATTATCTACCAAAATCTGCATTTATTTTTTAGAAAACCTTATGAAAATGAAGCTGCTCTTTATTTCGCTCTTATTGTTCTGGTGTTTACTCGACCACGGTAAGACATCTATGTTTAATATCGTTCTTTCGGTGTTCTAACGATTGGTGCCAGCCGAAATTTGCGGTTAAAACGGTGTTTTCAGTAAAAACAGTAGCCTACCAAACATGCGTAAGTTGCTCCGTGGCACAACAGAAGCTGTCAGGTATACTAGTCTAGTATTGTCAGGGATGGTTTGATAATTTGTCATAACGGGTTACATCATGATGCAGGAACAGCAGCCCATTGGTTTCTCTGCTGTATTAACAGTATTCTGTAAACTGCATTGACGAGGTAAATTGGAAAACATCCTGACAAAAACTTCAAAAAATTCAAAAGCACCATCCTTGTAGTAATTTACCTTGCTGTTACTAACACTGAAAAATAAATGTTTTTATTATAAATGTTACAGTTAGGCTATTATACTTATTAAATATTGGGAATTGTCACTTTTAATTAGGTTGTTTTCATAGTTTCTATGTTTTTATAATATTTCTTTATGACATTCCATAGTTTATTATTATTATTATTATTATACCCCTGGCAATAAGGAGCATGGTTTTACCTGTGACTACTATAATTTAATTTATTTATTTTATTTACAAAACATAGGTTGCGGGGAAATAACTGGACAGAAGGTGCTACCAGCAATGAGTAGGGTTGCCAGGTTTTCAAAGCCAAACCAGCCCAATTGTTATATTTGACAGTAATGCATATCATTTATGTTTTGCATTAATTTATTGACTTATTTTTATATAAGGCATTTATGGTGACATTTTTTGCCTGTACTACTTGGTTCAAATCGTGTGTTGCAGACAGACAGTTCTCTACGGGCGAGGCCTTTCTCTAGTCAGTGATCTCTGATTATAACGGCAAATTCAATTATTCCTCGGCAGCGGCTATTTGCACTAAGTGCAAATAGCATATTTTCTTAACGATAGATACTATTTACACTAAGTGCAAATAGCATATTTTCTTAACGATAGATACTATTTACACTAAGTGCAAATAGCATATTTTCTTAACGATAGATACTATTTACACTAAGTGCAAATAGCAATGGATTCTATTTAACTTAAGTGAAAATAATAGTATTTTTTAATGATATGCTATTTGCACTAAGTGCAAATAGCTATAGATTCTATTTGTACTATGTTAAAATAGCAAGATTTTCTGATATTTAAACTACTTATTAGTATTGTAGTACATTATAAAACAGTCCCAATAATAACGTATTGAGTATAAATTATAGTTTTAATTCAAATTAGGCTATTAAATGGATGCTACATTATTGGGACATTAAAGCCCTCCCTACACCTACCCTAACCCTACCCGATACTTTATTTTTTTAAATAAAAATAAATGCCTTTCCGATATGAGATTTGGAAAGGGAGAAAAAAAGTTTGGCAAAAGGTGGGTTCGAACTCGGGTCGATCGTGTCAAAAAGCACACGCCTTACCATCTACACCACTGAAACTAATGTTGAACAAGCGTGTTTTTGCAGTGTTGACTAACTCAATCACACGTTGGTGAGTGGAGTTAGTGTAAATAGCCTTTGCCAACAAGGCCAGCTGTTTGCACTTAGTGTAAATAGACACTCCGTTATTGCTCCACAGTCACCACACCTCAAGACATTGTTCGGATGTTTTATTTCATGACATTTGTCAGGTTTTGGCCTTAAAACGCTCTTGTGTGTAATTATTTCTTACAAATCTCATCCCAAGCCTCTGTTGTTAATTCCAAAACATAATTTTAGAGCTAGTCTTGTATCTAGCTATAACAAACATTTTTAGTTTCTAATTGCATTGATCATTTTCTTATGGTTTTTTATTTTTCCCCCCTCTCAGACCTGGGTAGTTTTCATCAATCTTCTTGTCTTCTCAATGTGTTGACCAGTTCCAATTCTTTCCAGATTTATCCAGAGTGGATGTGATGTGTTGGCTGTTTTTTTTTTGTTTGTTTGTTTTTAATAGTACAGTAGTTTCAAAAATAAAGATTATCATTATTTGCCTACCTTGATGCCATTCCAAGGTGCATATGACTTTCTTCATCAGAACATAAATGCATATATTCATCTGAATGAAATTCAAGCTCTGTAGGATGCATACAATGAATGTCCACCTCTGTGATTTGGGAAAGCAACAAATCAGTAAGTAAAACAATCTCAACTTGAAATTAGTGCTTATGATCCTGTTTGAAATGTCTGAACTTTCACATGACTTTCATTTTCTATTGCATTCATATGGGATTAACTTTGTGCCAATTAAAATGAATGTAATTTTTCAAGAAACATGAAAATATAAATTGGAACGGAATAAAATGTCTTTGAAACTGAAAAAAATAAATAATTGCATGCAAAATGTTTGATTTCGTTTTTAATACACTGCATGTTTTGCAATGGTTTTCTCCTCTTTCATTCATTGATCTGTACTTACAAATACGCTTCCAGAGTTTTCATTTACGCTTCTAAAGTTTTCGTTTACGATTCTGAAGTTTTCGTTCGCTGTTCTGACACAAATCTCTTGTGGGGGCGGGGCTAGCAGCGCTGTGTTCTCATTGGCTACTGAGTTTTTGATTGACAGCTTCTTGACCTGGAAGTGAAGGCGTCAGTGTTGCTGACTGGGGGCCAGTGTGGATGTGAGCGTCTCTTAGCAGCTTCCTATTTCATTTTAATTATATAAAGTTAGGAGTTTTGTTTTTGAATTCAATCTGTATTTATCTGTTGCTACTACTCTGTCAACATAAGCTTTTAGGAGCGCGAGAGAAAAAGATGATCATATTGAGGGTTAATTATTAAAGTACTGTATATAATACTGGAAATATTGTATAATGGCCAATGTTCTCATTGGATATTTGTTTATTGCTCATGATTCTTTTGCATTGTAGGGTCTAATTAGGTTGAGCTGTTACATTTGAAAGATAATACTATCATCTATATGTGTGATATATTCAGACGTCAAGAAAGTCTCACTCCAACCTAACAATCAAGCTCATTTTATTACATATTCCACACAAAAGAATGTTCTTGCTGCCAATTGTTTTTATCATGCTGATAATTTTTAGTTATTTTATTTAGTTAACATTATCATCTAACATTTAAAATTGGAAATACATTTTTAACAATCATCAACTCTTTCAAGTGTGACTTTTATAAACCTGTTGAATGAATGTAAATGAAATATGAAATAATTCAAATAAATTTACATTCTTTATTGTCACTATAGCATATACACAAGTATCAAAGTGAAATTCTTGGATGCAATTATGTTGTGACAGGAAAGACCAGAATCCACGAAACACTAACTGCATAGTATACATGTAATGCACTGTATTCTCATCATTTACATTACTACACAAAATGCACAAGAACATAATATACAGAATATGTTTAAAATTCATTATATGTTTTAAACACTGCAATGATCCTTTCAACAGTTCCTGTTACAGTATAAGTTACAAAACAGTGAATGAGTATGTTATAATATCAGTGCAATATCAGTCTTTATGGGGATAGTCCATCCAAAAAAATGAAAATTCTCTAATTATTTACTCACCTTTATGCCATTCCAGATGTTTATGACTTTCTTTCTTGACATAAACAAAGGTTTTTAAGAAAATAATCCATCTCTGAGAATCCAAATGACACAAGTGGATTGTAACCCATGCACGTATGACAGCTGAACGGAAGCGATTGTTAATAGTCAAAAGTTTAAATTATTAGTGTTTTTCTTATCTGTTGTTTTACTAAAAAAATATTGATTTAACCACTAAGGTCAGATGGATTACTGTCACGGTCACTGTGTGTGGTTTTTAAAGCATCTTTAGGACTCACAGAGATGGATTATTTGCCTAAAAATCTTAATTTGTGTTTACCTGTCCAGTAGAAAGAAAGTAATATGCATTTGGGACAGCATGAGGGTGAGTATGTTCATGTGGCTCAGTGGTAGAGCATTGCGTTAGCAGCGCAAAAGGTTGTGGGTTCAATTCCCAGGGAACACACATACTGATAAAAAAATATGTATAGCCTGAATGCACTGTAAGTCGCTTTGGATAAAAGCGTCTGCTAAATGCATAAATGTAAATGAGTAAAAGATGAAAGAAGTTTTATTTTTTGGCTGAACTATCCCCTTAACAATCATATGCTGTTGGTATGCTAATTCAAGATCAGCATAGACTAATAAGAATAAAGTGCAACCTCTTATGTACGTGTGAACTGTGTTTGTTTTAATCTAGAAATTAAAATATTTGCATAATATCAGGTGTCTGAAGATTAAGATCCCAGTCGTTCAAAGGTGATGTGTCTGAACAAAATAAGATTCTTGTCTGATGAGGGCAATGGATCTCTGGTACTACACTGCATCCTCTGGGTCAGCATCAGAAGTTTGTTTATGGAAAAGTTCCACTCCCTGGAAATTGAGAAAGATGTATTATAGTCTAACAATACCAGCTGCTTTGAACTCCCATGACACATTTCAAACTTAAAATATTTCAAACAAATAAATACACAATATAATTATTTAATTTGATATATATTAGTAATTTTAACTTAGTAATAAATACATCAAAAATATGCACCATTTATCATCTGTAATACCGTTGTGTAACCATTAGATGGCTGTATAGCCCTATATATCCATGACTGTGTATACCCTAGTTGCTGGAAACTGATTTCAGTAATAATTATTTGTATGTATTAGGTTTTGCATTTGGATATATATTTAGGCATTATTAAAGACTATACTTTTTGTCAAAGTTTGTTTTGAGTAAGAGTCCCCCCCAAAATGTTCATCTGAAATGACCATTTTTGCATTATTATTAGTCAAATCTGGACACAGAAAAAGCATGGCTAAAAAGGCTTTACATTGTCAAAGTTGACAGCGCAGTGATTGACAGTGCACTTGTAAAATAGCATCGGTCATTGTCAGATACAGTACATTTAGTACTGTACATTGCGCTATGTGCTGGGGGGAAATATGAACTAATCGAAACAAATATTATCTAATTGAAGGCTATAACTGTATGTAGATAACCAGGTCCAGTAATGATTGGGCTAATTCAAGACAACTTACCGTGAGTATCCTGATAACGACGATGATTGATGATAATGATCAGAGATGGAAACTCCAGTCAGAGACTTGGACTCGAGTCGCACTTAAGTCGCATAAATAAAGACTGGAGACTTGACTTGGACTCGTGAGCAGCTGACTCGAGACTTGACTTGGACTCGTGACTCGTGAGACTCTTAAAAAACGAGTCATTTGGTATAGGAGTTTATATGAATTTATCTCTGAGGGAAACCGGCTGTCTTAAAAAAAGTTTAGATGGTATTTTCTTTTCATCTTGCCTCCGTGTAATGCATATTAGTGTTCATAACCGCAGCTCTGCTTTGTTTACAGCAGAAACCAAGGAAACAATGTTTAATTGATGTTCAAGCGCCACCCGCTGGCAGAGAGTGAATCTGCATTAATTCAGCCTGTGCGGTTTTGTTTAGATGGTTTATGTAGAATAGTTTCACAAAACTAAAGTCAGACCATTTTGTTTTTGCTTCAAATTTCGAAATTATACAATCCAATTTAGATTAGAAACTGTTCATGCTGGATGTACAGATACATCTCAGAAAATTAGAATATGGTGAAAAAGTTAATTTTTTCTAGTAACTTATTTCAAAAACTGAAACTTTCAAATATTTTAGATTCATTACATGTAAAGTAAAACACTTCAAAAGTTTTTTTGTTTTAATTTTGATGATTAGAGCTTACAGCTAATGAAAGTCAAAAATCAGTATCTCAAAATATTTACATTTGAGTTTCAATAAATAACCATCCATACAGTATAAATTCTGGGTATCTCTTGTTCTTTGAAACCACAATAATGGGGTGTACATGAGATGATTACATGAGATGTACCTGTATGCAGCCTCTCTGTTTGGATTGTGTTGTTTAAAATACAGTGGTTGCCTCTCATTTTAAATTGAAAAAGAGCACAGACAAAGCCTTAGTTTGTTTATATGAGATTTATTTAATTTGTGTAATTAATTTGATTAATTGGGGTTTGTTTTAAAATTTTGTTTTGTTGTTTGACATTTCAATTTTACAAAGAAATGTGCTGCATTTTATCTGACAATTAATAAATGGACACCTTTTCATTTCTAATTTGTCTTAAATTTTGTTCAAGTTTTTTTTTTTTGTTGAGAAAATCATATCGTGAAATCAGTATTTCAAAACTGATTTAGCCTCAATAACTAGCTGAAAGAACTGTTGCTAATAAATAGAACAAAGACTTGAGATGTGACTTGGACTCCACAAAAAGACTTAAGACTTGACTTGGACTCCGCTTTAAAGACTTGAGACTTGACTTAGACTTGACCTCAAAGACTTGAGACTTGACTTGGACTTGGACCTCAGAGACTTGTGAACATGTCTGATAATGATGATATCAATCGCTGTGCAATTCCTAAGAAATCATCTCAACAATGTAGTGTAGCAGCAGAACAATACTGATAAAATAATAATAATAAAAACATTTATATATTATTTTATATCATTAAAATGAAATAGGAAGCTGCTAAGAGACGCTCACATCCACACTGGGGGCACAACACTGATGCCTTCACTTCCAGGTCAAGAAGCTGTCAATCAAAAATTCAGTAGCCAATGAGAACACAGCGCTGCTAGCCCCGCCCCCACAAGAGATTTGTGTCAGAACAACGAACGAAAACGTCTCCGGTTACTATCGTAACCTCGGTTCCCTGAGAGCGGGAATGAGACATCACGGAGAATTCTCCTTTATGCGAACTCCTTCCTTCCAACCTTTCCTGAAGTCCTATTGGCTCACGTCAGTCAAATGACTGGGCAATTGTCGCGACGTATGCACATCGCATGCAAATACTGACAAGCTGAGAGGCAGTATAAAATGCGGTGCATGCGACAATTACGTCAGAATTGGATACTAAACGCCGCTTAGCTGGTCGTGCAGCGAGCACGGCGACCTCCGTGATGTCTCGTTCCCGCTCTCAGGGAACAAAGGTTACGATAGTAACTGGAGACGTTCCCTCTCAAGCTTTCACGAGACATCACGGAGAATTCTCCGTTATGGAAACGATATTCAATCCCGCCGTGAGAGAGGCTACGAGCAGCCTGTACAAGTTACACTCTAGCGAAGATAGAACACACACACAATTCTCACAAATAGCGACACTTGAAGGCGGGCTCGCAGCTGATAGGTGGAGATAAGCCAATGAGCGTCTAAAGCCCAGGTATACGAAATTTGCATATCTGGTCAGTAATAACGTATGCTGCACTGAGAAACAGGGTAGAAGCAAAAACAACAGCATTGTGAGAAGGCTGCACAGAGATAACTGTGTTAAACAGCAGTCAACACAAAACATGATGGTACACCAATAGAATATACATTGTATAACTGGAGCTGCACTGAGTACAGGGCAGACAACAACAACAATAGCATAAAAGGGCTGCACAGAGTAATTACTGTGTGAGGCAGCAAACACATATGAATAGAGGTAGCATAAACGTGAATCAGTCACTCACCGACAGCACTTAGGAGGCCAAGGACTGACCGTCCAGCTTGTAAAACCTGGCAAGGTATTCTGAGAAGACCAGCCAGCTGCAAAGCATATTTCCTGAATAGACATACCTCTCAACCACGCACAGGAGGCGATAACCCTTGTTGAGTAGACCCTAATGTGAAAGGGGCATTCCAAACCTTGGCTCGTATAAGCAGCCGTGATAGAGTCCACAATCCAGTGGGAAGCCTCTGTTTTGATACGGCCCTTCGCACAACCACCGTAGCACACAAGATAGCTGGTCAGATTGCCGAAAGCTGGCCGAACGGTCGATGTAAATCCTCAAAGCCCTGACTGGGCACACCGAATCTGAGCATTCGCATCACGTGAGGTCGATGACTCAGAAGACAGGGCAGACAGCGAAACAGTCTGCGTTCTGAAGGGGATAGATGGTGATTTTAAGCACGTGATTCTCAGCCAGAGAGTGACGCCGCAGTCACCGGGTCCAAAGTGAATACAGTCGCTGTCCACAGAAAACGCATGTAAATCCCCTATGCGCTTAGCCGAAGCAAGGGCAAGAAGAAGTGCACTTTGAGAGTCCTTCATATCAACGGATGCTAAAGGCTCGAGTTGTAGCTGTGAAAGAGCTATTAACACCACCTCTAGGACCCAGGGCGGGACTGAAGGAGGGCGCGGGGTGCCTACCAATCGATTGCCCGCCCAGCGGGGAACGAAACAAGGCAATAGCGGCCACGTAGACTTTCAGTGTTGATAGTAAAGATCCACTATCCAGTCTGTACCGTAGAAAAAGCAGAACATCCGACATGGAGCAAGCAGCCGGGTCGATATGAACATAACGGCACTATTTCCCAAACACTCCCCATTTCAGAGCATACAAATGCCTCGTAGAGGGTGTCCGCGCCTCCGAGAGCATGTCGAGCACACGAGAATGCAGGGCACTCAGCTCCTCTGATATCCCCGAAGCAACCACACATGAAGGCTCCACAACTCCGGGTTCGGGTGACACCCCGAACCGCTCATCTGAGATAGCAGATCCTTCCTGACGGGGATCGGCCAGGGCGATGCCACCAGCAGCTCTGTCTGGTCCGGGAACCAAGCTGGGTTGGCCAGTTCGGGGCGATGAGTATCACCGAAGCACCTCTTTTTTTTTTTATATATATATATACAGCCTGGCTGCTGGCCAGTGCGATGTCAGCGCGTCCCCCTTCAGCGGGGAGTGAGACAGGGAGAAGAACAGCAGGCAATGTGCATTCTCGAGCTCGTGGCGAACAGATCCACCTCCGCTGCCCCGTAGCGAGTCCAAATCATTCGAACTGACTCAGGGTGCAACCTCCACTCTCCTTGAGGAATCCCCTTCCTCAAAACCATGTCCGCCCTGTGGTTCAGAAGACTGGGGATGTGCGCTGCTCTGATTGAGAGAAAGTGACGGTCCGCACATAGCAGGAGATTCGCTGCATGCTTGTTGGATCGTACGCCTCCTTGGTGATTTATGTACGAAACCACAGACATGTTGTCGGTGCGAAACAATACATGCCGCAGCTCCAGCTGCGGCCGAAAATCCTTAGAGCTAAGAACACTGCTTCCAGCTCCAAGCGGTTTATGTGCCAACGGCTCTGAGGTTCTTCTGACCACAGCCCTAAAGTCGGCATGCCCTCGCACACTGCTCACCGGCCTCCAGTCGATGCGTCAGTCGTGACCACGACACGTGACGTCACCAAGCCCAGGGGAACACCCGGCTGAAGAGACTTTAGCGGCACGGCCTCAGAGCTTCGATGCAGCCGCGAGGGACCACGATGCGCAAACGGCCCGAAGTCCACGCCATCCAAGTGACTCGAGATTTCAGCCAAAACTGCAGCGGGCGCATGTGTAGGAAACTGTCCAGTTTGAAAAGGCACAGGGAAGACAAACTGGCGGCCGAGCGCGCATCTCCACTGCTTTTAGTCGAAGCACACTCCCATATACGTTAGACTGACTCGGGGCAAGAATGCTCTTACGCATATTCACGCATAGCCTCAAGAACTCCAAGTGACGAAGCAGTTTGTCTATATGGCTGGCTGGCGTGTCCCGTGACTGAGCTAATATCAGCCAGTCATCTAAATAATTGAGAACGCGCATTCCGCTCGCTCTGAGGGGATGGGAGGAGCTGCGTCCATGCACTTCGAGAAAGTGCACGGGGGCCAAAGCCAGCCCAAACAGGAGAACAGACAGGGTACTGGTACGCTATGCCCTCGAGAGCAAACCTCAGAAAGCGTCTGTGATGCGGTGCTATCTGAATGTGAAAGTACGCGTCCTTTAAATCCACGGACGCAACCAGTCCCCGGGGCGAATTTGCGCCAGGATCTGTTCCAGCGATATCATTCTGAACGGACGCTTGCAGAGCGCTCTGTTGATGGGCCTGAGATCTAGAATCGAGCGGAGTCCTCCATCCCTCTTGGCCACCACAAAATAGCGGCTGTAAAAGCTACTTTCCAGCTCGCTCGCCGGGATTCGTTCTATCGCTCCTTTTCGAGCAGGTTGCATAGCTCTTGTCTCAGGACCAGGGCATGTCGAGGCAATGTTAGAGACTGCACCACGCCTTTGAAACAGGGTGGTCTGCATCTGAATTGAGGGGCGTACCCACGCTCTATCATGCCGAGTAACCAGCTTGAGATTCTCGGAATAGTTTTCCCACGCGCTCAAGAACTGACATAGCGGCTTTAGCGGCTTGGTCGTTGGATGCGCTGGCGAGTGCTGGGCAGCTATAACCCACGTGAACAGTGGCTCTGTACCGCTCTGAGGCGGGGCGAGCGGCGCTGTATTGACTGAGTGAGGAGGAAAGAGCGCTTTTGCGCAAATATATGCACTTTAATGAACATACACTATCACACAAATTTGAGACAGCTTGCGGGCTCTTCCCGGGCCTCTTTACACTTTTCCCCGCACATCCGGCTCTTGGCAGGAGCGGTCGCGGGTCACTGTGTCCCTGCACTGCAATGAGCCGTGCGCAAAAGAAGACCTCGATCTCACGGTCTGCTGCTTTTTAACCGGTGAGGGTGGCAGATGACTGTGAGCGGCGCCCGATCTTTGTGCAGATATGCATCAGCACCTGTCACTACAGACTGCGACTATGCTATACGACCTAGTTGAACACCACTTCGTAGGGGCGTGAACAACTGACGTAATAGTCCAGCGAAAAATTGAAGGCTGATAGGGTGCGCGCCGGGGCATCAGGTGACTCCTCGCCTTCGCGCGCTTTTCTGCGCAGGGGCATCAGGTGACTCCCCGCCTTCACGCGCTTTTCCGCGCAGGGGCACCAGGTGACTAATCGCCTTCGCGCACTTTTCTGCGCAGGGGCATCAGGTGACTCCTCTCCTTCGCGCGCTTTTCCGCGCAGGGGCACCAGGTGTCTCCTCGCCTTCGCGCGCTTTTCCACGCAGGGGCACCAGGTGTCTCCTCGCCTTCGCGCGCTTTTCCACGCAGGGGCATCAGGTGACTCCTCGCCTTCGCGCGTTTTTCTGCGCAGGGGCATCAGGTGACTCCTCGCTTTTGCACGCCGTTTCATAATATGAACATTTATAATATAACATTTCACTGCCGCTCTGAGGCGGGGGCCGCTTCACTACTGGCGAGTGGGTGAGCGACTGAAGCAGGGGCTCCATGTCACCTTGAATGAGTGAGAGAGCGGAGTCCTCTACACACGGCAGCTGCTGATGTGGGGCTGGTATCATGTGAATGAGAGAGTGTCCTCTACACACGGCAGACCGCTGTGGGGGGGCTGGTATCGTGTGAATAAAAGAGCAGTGTCTTCCAAACACGGCAGCCGCTGATGTGGGGCTGGTATCGTGCGAATAAGAAAGCAGTGTCTTCCAAACACGGCAGCCGCTGATGAGGGGCTGGTATCGTGTGAATGAGTGAGGAGCCAAGTGATTGTGCTTTGTAAACGACAGAGCGCCGCTCTAAGGCGGGGGGCTGCATGCTTAGACAGTGGGCCGTGCGGCATCTGCGGCGACATAGGAACCCTTAGCTCCGGTATCTGCACTCGGCTCTCCGCTCCGCCATGGAAGGGGGACGTGAGAAGCTGGGCTGATGTCCTGTCCTGCAGGTTCGATGGGTGAGAGGAATGCAGACATTTAGTCAGCATGAGCTCATCACCAGAGTCCAGGTCCACCGCTGATCGAGGGCAGACGGACTCATCTTAAGAAAAACATCATACTCACCTGAACGCTGCAGAGGAGCGGCCATACAGAGACTGCCCTCTGATGAGCGAACCTCAACTGTGAGCTAGGGATGGGCGATATATTGCACGCGATAGTCATGCGCATCTCGTCAGTAAAGCCGGTTCCTTGATTAGCGGTTAATCTCCATCACCTTTTTTCAAATGGAGCGGCATTTAATACACAGAGCCGTAGATCACTGACAAGCTACGCAATATCGCGTTCATATCGAAGGCGATATATCAGTCGATATATGCGTAGCTTGTCTGTGAACTACGGCTCTGTGTATTAAATGCCGCTCCATTTGAAAACAGGTGATGGAGATTAACCGCTAATCAAGGAACCGGCTTTACTGACGAGATGCGCATGACTATCGCATGCAATATATCGCCCATCCCTACTGTGAGCTGTAATAGTTTATAAGCCATAAATCTAGGTAGTTCAGCAAAGTGAAGGAGAAGATTCTGACGTAATTGTCGCGTGCACCGCATTTTATACTGCCTCTCAGCTTGTCAGTATTTGCATGCGATGTGCATACTTCACGACAATAGGCCAGTCATTTGACTGGCGTGAGCCAATAGGACTTCAGGAAAGGTTGGAAGGAAGGAGTTCCCATAACGGAGAATTCTCCGTGATGTCTTGTGAAAGCTCGAGAGGGAACTTCAGAATCGTAAACGAAAACTTTAGAAGCGTAAATGAAAACTCTGGAAGTGTATTTGTAAGTACAGATCAATGAATGAAAGAGGAGAAAACCATTGCAAAACATGCAGTGTATTAAAAATGAAATCAAACATTTTGCATGCAATTATTTATTTTTTCAGTTTCAAAGACATTTTATTCCGTTCCAATTTATATTTTCATTAGGGCTGTCAATTTTAACGCGTTAACGCATGTGATTAATCTAAAAAGTTTAACGCGTTAATATTTTTTTAACGCAAATTAATCGTTTGATAAGGTCTGACCCCAACTTCTTGCCGTCATCGCAGCGCGGAAGGTAATCAATCATTGCCTGCGTCCCAATGTACACACTATCCACCCTAAATTCTATGTGATATTAGTAATTTTAGATTGTGTGATTATGAGGCGCCCGGCTAGACGAAAGTGAAGCGAACGCGGAGAGAGAGAGAGAGAGAGAGAGAGTGTGAGAGAGAAGAGAGAGCGCGAGAGAGAGCGAGTGTGTCCGAGAGAGAGAGAGAGAGAGACAGTGCGCGAGAGATATTATACTCATATGTGAAAAGGGTACAGCGAACCAGTACAGTCGCGGGAAAAATGACTGAGCCGTGGGTTGCGTTTTTTTGGGCTACTTTTATAATGTTCCGCGGCCGCCCAAAGTGTATGTGATCGCAAAATGAAGTTATTACAAACACTCGTTGGTGGTTTAAAGTGAGTTCTGAGTAAAAGTGTACTATTAATCTCATAAACTGTCTTATGTAGAATGATGCTAATGTTAGCTCTAATGCACCTGTAGAACAGGTCCAATTCTTCTTCATAATGCATTTTATCATAATACTTCATGTAAGGTCGCAAGAAAATGTTTTGTTGTATTTATTTAGAAATACGTTTGATAATAGTTGGGTAAATGTGTACTGAGATTGAAGTGATGTGGCTTGGTAAACGTTGTATTGCCAGTATAAAGACTGATAATGGCTGAATAAAAACAAAATAATAATAAGGATTATGGTCTCATACCTGGCGGAGGTGTGAAAGGTTCTGTTTCCTTAAACTAGTTTGTCATGCATTTCTTTATTTCAAGACATTTACAGGTAAATCCTAGTATTTTAAATTTGTGATTAATCATGATTAATCACAGTCCAGGACTGTGATTAACGCGATTACATTTTTTAATCAATTGACAGCACTAATTTTCATACATTTCTTGAAAAATTACATTCACTTTAATTGGCACAAAGTTAATCCCATACATTCGAAGCATTGCTTTGTTGGGACAGCTGGAAAACGCAAATAAAAAAAGAAAGTAGTGATTTCTAAATTTACTTTGACTTGTATTTCATTGCAGACAATATGAACACAAAATATTTCATGTTTTGTCTGGTCAACTTCATGTCATTTGTAAATATACATCCTTTCCTGTCATTCAGACCTGCAACACATTCCAAAAAAAGTTGGGACAGGAGCAATTTAGGGCTAGTAATGAGGTAAATTGGTTAAATAATGATGTGATTTGAAACAGTTGATGTCAACAGGTGATTGTAATTATGATTTGGTACAAAAGCAGCATCCAAGAAAGGTCTAGTCCTTTAGGAGCAAAGATGGGCCGACGATCGCCATAATTCTACCATTTCTATACAATTTTCCACTACGTATATTACTAAATACTATTATATTACTATTATAATACATTACATATAGGCTACAATACATAATTAACATCTCTAGTATGCATAGTAAATAATGTACAGTATACAAGTATGTCAAACAATGTTTTCACTAGATGGGGAGAAAATAAATAAAGGAGAAATAGACTATAGTACATAATTTGCTATTTATTAAAACAGACAGACAAAAAAAAAAAAAAAAAGGCATTGACAAATTTTCTGAAACTGACCCAAACTGAAAAAGGAATATAGTGCTTGTATTACCCAACACAAACCCTTTAAAGAATTGGTTCTTCTTTTGAGGGAAGTCCTGCCTTTACTCAGCGCGTCTTCTTCCAGAAACGAACAGTAGCGATCTCCTCTTTGTTTATGTTGGGCGTCTCCATGAGCGCGTGTCTCACGTGGATATTTACATATGAACGGCCGCGAGCCGCGAGGGGGCGGGATCGCATTAGAGATAATGAGTTAGACGGGAAAGACTGAACATCGTGTTGGTTTCATACGGATTGCTTTATCACAGAATATTTGTTTTCGATATGACTTACTTCATTTAAAAGAAGACACTTCAAGCTTTCTATAGATATAACTCCCATGTCTCTGTGTTGAGTTTTCGCTGAGTTACACTTCATTTTAGTGACGCGTTTCTAAAAGCAGTTCGTGGAGATGGAGAAGACAGAGAGCGCACCCTGTTTGTTTTCTTTATTCTTCAAAAGCACAAAGTTTAGTTGTTATTATGAGTGTATACAAATAAAAGTAGACCCCTTACAGATTCGAATGGTGTATTGCTCTTATCTGTACGATCAAAAATGACAGAGTAATTCAAGCTCATTTCGGCCTTATGAAGAAAATCTGCCACAAAACGCGTATCCGCGTTGGTCGACCCCAGAGGGTTAATAGTGTGAAATTACAGCACAGCTGTAAAATTTAAAAAATAATCATAATGCATTAAGAGCCAGGGGTTTAAACTTTTGAACATCTTCGTTTCTTTAAAGATGATATTTCTGAATTTAGTACTGACCTTTAGTACATTTATTTAATTATTTGTTTAATTATTTATTTTTTCATTCATTCATTCGTTCGTTCATTCATTCATTTTCTTAAACATTGCTGAATTGTGTAATATTTGTCTGTGAGTCCTTCAGTTGTCTTCAGTATGAACAAGGATCTCAAAATCATACAGTCGACAGAAAGGGTTCAAATATGCTGGAAATGCTGGAAACTGTTTAACTGCTCAGGACAAACAAGGGCCTCATGAACAACTATCACAAACATAACAGTCTTTGATCATTTAGGTAGCGACACAGTATTAAGAATCAAGGGTATGTAAACTTTTGAACTGGTTCATTTGTGTATTATTGAAGTAATTTCTTCAAGGCAAAGTGTTTGACATCTCAAATTGTGTCACCTTTAATGCAGAGGAACAGAGCAATTTTATTTCATAGAATCTGCATTCATTGGGAAGACATGGTGAATTGATTAAACATTATGATTAATTTCTTCTTCAGGTGCATCTGGTGTTGATACAGACAGAGTGTTATTGATGGAGGGAGATTCAGTCACTCTATACACTGGTGTTGAAACAAACCAACAAGACAGAATTAGATGGTATTTCAATGACACTCGCGTCGCTCAAATCAGTGGAGATATCAGTAAGATCTGCACAGATGTTCAGTGTAATGAAGGTACTCAGAGATTCAGAGACAGACTGAAACTGGATCATCAGACTGGATCTCTGACCGTCATGAACATCAGAACCACAGACTCTGGACTCTATAAACTACTGATAAGCAGCAGCAACATCGACAGTGCAAAGAGGTTCAGTGTTACTGTGCATGGTAAGTCATGTTTGAAAGATACTCCTGCATGTAAATCACACCATTCATGTGTTATTAGTTGTCATTTTGCGATAACATCTAGAGGTGATTTTTTTATTCTTACCTGCATATTCATTTACATAGATGATTTAATCAAAAACACATTTGCTGTTAAAGTGTAATTTGTAGACTTAAAAATTTAGTTCAGAATGATATACAATATACTGTTTTTCATTGGTTTTTAGTTGTATCAGTTACCTTCTATCAATCATCTACTGTATTTAAATCCATCTGTTATTTCAGTAATTTTTTTTTCCCACCCACCAGGAATCCAAAGTGCAAAATATTTGGTTTACAATGTTTTTAATATGTAAATCATTTAAAATCCACAGTTCTTCAATCTTATGTGATGTTTCCCCGCAAAAGATCCTCCAGCATCTGTTGGTTTGTGTTTCAGATGTTCCTGCTGCTGAACGAGATAAAATGAACAGAAAGTTAGTGAAGGAGGGAGAACCTGTCACTTTAGATCCTGATATAGTAAAAAACCCAAATGATGTGATGACGTGATATTTTAATGATACTCTCATCGCTGAAATCACTGGAGATCAGAGTGAGATCTGTACAGATGATCAGTGTGATGAGAGATTCAGAGACAGACTGCAGCTGGATCATCAGACTGGATCTCTGATCATCACAAACACCAGAACCACAGACTCTGGAGTCTATAAACTACAGATCAGCAGCAGCAGATTCAGCATCATAAAGACATTCAGTGTTACTGTCACTGGTGAGTATCATTTTAGTCATTCAGTGCTTTTTCCACTTCAACAGTTTTAGAAAACAGATATATCTAAATCGACCCCAAAAAATTTTTGTTTGAAGAAGTGAGCTTTCACTCATTATTACAATAAAGCTCCAGTTTCACAGACAAGGCTTAAACCTAGTCCTAGACTAAAATCTAAGTCTGAGCTGTTTCAACTGAAAGAAACTTGCACTGACTGATCTTAAAATATAACAGTGCCTATGTTTGGCCTTAAGATGCACACCAGTAATGTTGTTTTTTGTTTGTTTTTTCTAAGTACGTTTATAAAAATTACTTAAATGTCCTAATTGAACTATGGCCTAATCCTGGTTTAGTTTAAGCCCTGTCTGTGAAACCGGGCCTATAACAGATAAAATCATCTTCACATACACATCAAGCTAACAGACAAATGCCACCTTATGAATTTTTAACTTTTTAAGTCTATTGTTAATAGAAAAAAAATCATAATATTAGTCAGTTTTCTCGTGAACACTGTTTCTTATTTTTCTTGCTGTTTTAGCTGCTGTTCCTTACAAACCCACCAGATGGCAACCTTATCAAATAAATCAATGTCATAAAAAATTCTATTAAATATCAATCAAAAGTTTTGGTGTAGTTGTTTATCAGTCCATCTCTAGTAATAATGAGTGTCTGTCTTTAGCTGTTCTAGATTCAAGTGTTGCTGCTGTTGCTGCTACTGCTGCTGTTGCTGTTCTGTTGGTTGCAGCTGCTGGTTTGATTTACTGTTGCCGCAAGAGATCTTTACAAGCAGGACAAAATGGCAAGTATTGCATACAGTTGATTCAACAAGCTGGAATAGTGAGATGCAAGCAATCAATCAATCAATCAATCAATAATAAATAAATAAATGAATCTTTAAAAATGTGTTAAAGTATGTATATTTATTCTAAATGGCCAAAGTACAATTTTGTTGTTTTGTTCAAACAGGTAAAATGATGCAGCGCAATGATCCTGCCCTGGTGAGACACTACCGTATGTACACAAAATCTGTCTGTGATGTCATTTTAAACCAGATTAGACCAAAACAATGTGATTTTTTTTTTATTTTCTTTTGTTGGAGTTGGTTTTGGGAGTTTGAAACATCATCAACAAAAATCATGAATGCTCTGAAGAGCTGCTTTATAGAAACTGAAAATGTTATTCTAACTTACACTGTTTTTCATATTCAGTAGTGTAAAGCTGCTTGCTTTAAAGCTCGATTGTATAAAGTGATATAAAAATATATGTAATGAATGCCGAATAGCTGCTCATGCAAACATATACACATCGCATTACGATGCTTTTTTAACTGCTGTTTTCTCAGCAATGTTATTTTGTTGTGTGTTTATTTTGCTATTGAGGGGAAAGTGCACAGCACATACATGTTCATCTAAACACTGCTCTCAGCAGTGCTGGTGGTGTTAGAACATTTGCAAACAGTTTATCGCTGGTCACATACTTATTTTTACACTTGAAGTGAATAAGGAAAAGAACTTTACCATGAGAATATCAAGGCCTTAGGTGGTATGTATCTGAGATTTCTGTGTGAAAATATGATTGGTTTTAATTCAAAAATCATCCCAATAAACACAGATATTAATGGACTTGTTTAAATGAACACTCCACTTTTTTTGAAAATAGCTCATTTTCTAGCTCCCAAAGAGTTAAACAGTTGAATTTTAACGTTTTTGAATCCATTCAGTCGGTCTCCGGGTCTGGCAGTAGCACTTTTAGCTTAGCTTAGCATAGATCATTGAATCTGATTAGACCGTTAGCATCTCGCTCAAAAATGACCAAAGAGTCTCGATATTTTTCCTATTTAAAACTTGACTTTTCTGTAGTTACATCGTGTACTAAGACTGACGGAAAATGAAAAGTTGTGATTTTCTAGGCTGATATGGCTAGGAACTATACTCTCGTTCCGGCGTAATCAAGGAACTTTGCTGCCGTACCGTGATATTACGCAGCACCTGAAAATAGTCCCCAGCTATATAATAACTAGTTACCTAGCTGGGGACTACTTTCAGGCGCTGCATAATATCATTGCGCCTGCTGCACCCATGGTACGGCAGCAAAGTTCCTTGATTATTATGCCAGAATGAGAGTATAGTTCAAGTTCAAGATTTATTTGTCACATACACGATTATACAGAGAGTATATAACCAGCAGGGAAATGTGAGTAAGCCATAGTTTACTAGCCATATCGGCCTAGAAAATCACAACTTTTCATTTTCCATCAGTCTTAGTACACGAAGTAACTACAGAAGAGTCCAGTTTTAAATAGGAAAAATATCGAAACTCTTTGGTCATTTGTGAGCGAGATGCTAACGGTCTAATCAGATTCAATGATCTATGCTAATCTAAGCTAATAGTGCTACCGCCAGACCCGGAGATCGGCTGAATGGATTCAAAAATGGTAAAACTCAACTGATTAACTCTTGGGGAGTTGGAAAATGAGCCTAGTTTCAAAATAAGTGGAGTGTTCCTTTAAGAGAGCATTGCTCCAGTGCAGGGATGGGCAGTATTTCAAAAACATGTATTTAAAATAGGTATTTTATATACAAAATACTATTTTGTATTTAATACCTTTGGAAAAAAAAAAACATCTAATGTATTTTGTATTTAAATACATTTAATCTTAGTATTTTTGTATTTTAAAAAACATGCCACTTTCATGCATGTGAGCTGTAGCATCCCATTCATTGACAACTATATAAACATTCACAGTGCTATCTTTATAGTTATATTGTTGATGATTCTGGATTTTCAGTCAAATACATGCTGTTTTGCTGTGTATAAATCATACAAAATGCTTGAAATGGTTATTGTACTACTATGTGTATGACTTTAACATTAAATCAAGGTGATCTTGCTTTTGTGGGAAGAAAAACATGCCTGTACCAGCAGCAATTATTTTCCCCTCCATCATATTTAAAGTTTATGGCCTGCACAACTCAGAAACTTGGGTATACAAATTATAGTAGAAAGTAGAAAATATGACAAAGGCATCCATGTCCAGTTTCCAACTAGAAAAGTAATAATTACAAAATAGCTTGTGAAGGCAGCATAAGATAAGGTGAGGATGTCATGGTCGGTTGTATTTTTTTATTAAGGTTAAAATGGAACACCATTCAGATTTGCATTTAGTTAGCAACAGCATGAAGGAAAAAAAAGAGCACTAGCAAGGGGAACATAACATTAACACTAGTCAGTCCTGTTATTTATTTATTTATTTTTTGTCAGATTTTGGTTTTATCAACTAGCTAGTCAAATGTGTTCATTAAACTTTAATCATGTTGGCGATGATATAATGTGTAAATCGATTGAAAATTTTCTATATCATTTATATATCGTTGTGTGGAGCTTTTAGTGGGCAGAAGCTATTGACACGTCAGAGCGATAAAGAAACATGGATAAATGAGTAATAAGCAGCTTTCTGTGTGTATGTCCCCAAGACAAAGATAAATATAATGCTAATAATAAAGACATAAAGTTAAAAAATTTGTTCTTAGGGCATATTCACACTAGGCACAGTTGCCTTGTACTAAAACCCAAGCACGATTGTCCTTTCGCTACCAGACAGATATCAGAGGATTATTACAGAGGCAACTGAGGTTAATGGTGGAATTTGCAGCTTTACTCACAAACTACAATACCTGTTCATCAATAAGATGAGAACCCGACCCATTATAAATTAAAATGTACTCAAATTAAATTAAATGAAAAATGTGATATCCAAGTATTAATAATTAAGATTTTTGCTGTCATAATGATAATATTGCAATGATAACATTGTGACAGATGACACAACAGCACTGTATACTTAGAATACACTAATATAGTTATCTTTATAATTATCGGTCTTGGCGTGAACAGGCCTTAAGAGTGCTAATTCACTGGATGGCCAATTTCACATGTATTACATTTTTTTGTTTCAAAATACAAAATACTGTATTTGTATTTAAATATATTTTTCCCACACAGTATTTTGTATTTTTATTTTAAATACATTTTAATGTATCTGTGCTCATCTCTGCTCTTGTGTTTAACTCCAGAATGAAGAATAAAGAGCTTTACATTCAGCATACATCAGAGGAAAAAAAATGTTTTTTTAACTGAAACATTCTTTTTCCATAATTGTTTGTTTTATCTTCTGGGAATCTGTTCCTTCTTTCAGGAGAAAGGTGGAGAAACATCACCCCTTATTCAGGCTGAGACCCCACAGACGGATATTGCTGATGGGCCAGTCATCGATGAAGTTGAGACCCTGCGGATGGATGTTGCTGATGGGCCATCCGTCAATCAGGCTAAGCCCCCGCAGACGGGTGTTTCTAAAGGGCCAACCGGTAATCAGGCTGATACCCCTCAGGCGTGTGTTGCTAAAGGGCCAAGCGGTAATCAGGGTGAGACCCCACAGACGGGTGTTGCTAAAGGGCCAAGTGGTAATCAGGCTGAGACCCCACAGACGGGTGTTGCTAAAGCGGCACGCAATAATGAAGCTGAGACCCCACAGACAGGTGTTGCTAATGCGGCACGCGATAATCAGGTTGAGACCCCACAGACGGGTGTTGCTAAAGCAGCACACGGTAATCAGGCTGAGACCTCGCAGACGGGTGTTTCTAAAGGGCCAAGCGGTAATCAGGCTGAGACCCCACAGATGGGCGTTGCTAAAGCGGCACGCGGTAATCAGGCTGAGACCCCACAGACGGGTGTTGCTAAAGCAGCACGCAATAATCAGGCTGAGACCCCTCAGACGGGCTTTGCTAAATCGGTACGCGATAATCAGGCTGAGACCCCACAGACGGGTGTTGCTAAAGCAGCACGCAGTAATCAGGCTGAGACCTCGCAGACGGGTGTTTCTAAAGGGCCAAGCGGTAATCAGGCTGAGACCCCACAGACAAGTGTTTCTAAAGGGCCAAGCGGTAATCAGGCTGAGACCCCACAGATGGGTGTTGCTAAAATGGCACGCGGTAATCAGGCTGAGACCCCACAGACGGGCGTTGCTAAAGCGGCATGCGGTAATCAGGCTGAGTCCCCACAGACAGGCGTTGCTAAAGCGGCACGCGATAATCAGGCTGAGACCCCACAGATGGGCGTTGCTAAAGCGGCACGCGGTAATCAGGCTGAGACCCCACAGACGGGCGTTGCTAAAGCGGCACGCGATAATCAGGCTGAGACCCCACAGACGGGCGTTGCTAAAGCGGCACGCGATAATCAGGCTGAGACCCCACAGATGGGCGTTGCTAAAGCGACACATGGTAATCAGGCTGAGAAACCGCGGATGGGTGGACTTAAAGGGGCACACAGTAATCAGGCTGAGACCCCACAGACGGGCGTTGCTAAAGCGGCACGCGGTAATCAGGCTGAGACCTCGCAGACAGGTGTTTCTAAAGGGCCACATGTTAATCAGGCTGAGACCCCTCAGACGGGCGTTGCTAAAGCGGCAAGCGGTAATCAGGCTGAGACCCCACAGACGGGCGTTGCTAAAGCGGCACGCGGTAATCAGGCTGAGACCCCACAGACGGGCGTTGCTAAAGCGGCACGCGATAATCAGGCTGAGACCCCACAGACGGGCGTTGCTAAAGCGGCACGCGGTAATCAGGCTGAGACCTCGCAGACAGGTGTTTCTAAAGGGCCACATGTTAATCAGGCTGAGACCCCTCAGACGGGCGTTGCTAAAGCGGCAAGCGGTAATCAGGCTGAGACCCCACAGACGGGCGTTGCTAAAGCGGCACGCGGTAATCAGGCTGAGACCCCACAGACGGGCGTTGCTAAAGCGGCACGCGATAATCAGGCTGAGACCCCACAGACGGGCGTTGCTAAAGCGGCACGCGGTAATCAGGCTGAGACCCCGCAGACGGGCGTTGCTAAAGCGGCACGCGGTAATCAGGCTGAGACCCCGCAGACGGGCGTTGCTAAAGCGGCACGCGGTAATCAGGCTGAGACCCCACAGACGGGCGTTGCTAAAGCGGCATGCGATAATCAGGCTGAGACCCCACAGACGGGCGTTGCTAAAGCGACACGCGGTAATCAGGCTGAGAAACCGCGGATGGGTGGACCTAAAGGGGCACAGAGTAATCAGGCTGAGAAACCGCGGATGGGTGGACCTAAAGGGGCACAGAGTAATCAGGCTGAGACCCCTCTGACAGGAGTTTCTAATAGGGCACGTGGTAATCAGGCTGAGACCCCACAGACGGGCGTTGTTAAAGCGGCACGCGGTAATCAGGCTGGGCCCCCTCAGGCGGGCGTTGCTAAAGCGGCACGCGGTAAGCAGGCTGAGACCCCACAGAAGGGTGTTGATAAAGCGGCACGCGGTAATCAGGCTGAGACCCCTCAGACGGGTGTTCGTAAAGGGTCACATGGTAAATAGGCTGAGACCCTGCAGATGGCTGTTGCTAAAGGGGCAACCCTTTTAGTTTGAGAAAATAATTTTACCATCACTTGTACATCATAAGAGCGCACTTCCCCAGTAAATTCTGCATCTGGCTCATCTTTACTATCTCAACCATATTCTCAAAACTATCATTTTCAACACCTTTAAAACTAATATATTTTATCACTGGTAGGTTATTTACCACATCAAATTACGGTATGTTTGAATACTTACAGTAAAGCCATTTCAAGTTTTGCAGATTTTATTCTGTGGTAATTATCAGTGAACCATATCATAATTGTGTATCAAACATTTCCACCTTGAGGAATAAAGGTGATGAATGAAAACATCAGTATGTTGAATTTTAGATACAGGTTTATTTACTAGAGCTGTGGAATATAATCGTTTTTACAGTGCATCAGAATTTTGATGTGAAAGATTCTGCATAAAAAGCAAATAATCTTTTAAAAAAAACATAATTAAATATGCCTATCACTGTTTTTATTGTAAATAAAGTAGGCTACTCTTGGTATATGTTATTTAAAAAGTTGTGTATGTCAGCAAAGCGCTTGAACCACTTTTGGTTTTGGTTTTGGTTTTATGAAAGGAACATGCATGAAATGAGAAAATAAAGTGTGGGACATGCTCACTGTTAAAGAGAGTTATTCTACTATGTTACTCGCACTGACTGACACACACCTGAATCATGTGCACAGAAAGCCTTCTCTCTCAAACAGTTTGTGATCCCGAGTTCAGTTTTCTTTAGTGGCGTATTGCTCTTGAATGGTAGGTGCACACAGAATTATTTCAAAATATCTGTCTTGGTGAGTTTTATAATGGAATCGTTAAGCTCTGAATTGTAATCAAATCATGAGGCAAGTGAAGATACACACCTCGAGTATGTACACCTTATTTAACCAGCAAGCCTCACTTGTTTTGTTAATTATAAACTGGTGTTTCGAAATTCCACAGCCCATACCGATGCTTTGGCTTTTGGTTTGTATGTTATGTATGTATGTGTGTGTTTATTTATTTATGTGTGTGTGTGTGTGTGTCAAAGCTTTGTGTTTAAAGAAATGTTGAAAATTCTCGCAATCTTCTGTGAGTGGTAGGGTAGAGTAGGGGAAAATGAGTTGTCATGTTATTAGATACAGTCTTACAAAGCACTTTGATTTATACATTTAAAGCAAAATCAGAGTACAGACAGTTTTAGCTTAAGATCTAAAATAATATAATCAATAATTATGAATTACAATATTATAATAGCCTATTTGAAAAAAATATTGTTAGGCCTAGCTGATGCTAACTGGCTAGCTAACTAGCTGCCTGATGCTAAATTGAGAGATTTTTTTAAATATAAGGTTCAAATATTTTTATTCACCCAACTAGTTAGAATACATTTAACAGAAAACAAAATTAAGCCATGTTCCCTGGGGGCGTTTTACCCCACCTGGCTTACTATTTTACCCCAGGGGGGCATTTTCCAGTCTCTGTTTTCCCCCACTCTACCCCTAAATGTGCGACCGTTCATGAATGTAAGTTAATTTATCTTTCTTTACCTGTCATATTGTGATGTTGTCACTGCATGTCGGATTGTTGTCATCAGTCCTTATTGTAGTTCATGTGGAGAAGTGATGCGCGTGTGATTTACGTGCATATATTTAACGCCATTTATCGTGTTGTATTTAATATTAACGTATAGAGAAGATGTATACTGTGGTGATTGTTTATGTTTACTGTATACATACGGATTCTGATATCTTATTTATTTCAGACTAAACCACATTTTGCCACCTCTGTTAACTTAAAGGAAAACACCACCGTTTTTCCATATTCCAATATGTTCTTCCCTCAACTTAGACGAGTTGATACGTACCTCTCCTGATGATATTACTGCGCCGAGGTCGAAGTGCTGCGAAGTGCTCTTCCGCCATACATTATAGTCATCATTTTTTATCCGCTTAGAAAATCGGCACGTTTTATTTTGTGTCACCATACTTACTCGTGTAACTACTCATGTAAACGTCTTTAAATAGGGAAAACATGGAAGTGTTTGGTGGCTTCTAAATTCATCCCTGTTAGGATCCTAAGGAATGAATGGTGCTAAGCTAAACGCTAGCATAGTGGTGCCATGCGCTAGAGCGATTAAGTGCATGCACTGAGACAGGAGAGGTACATATCAACTCATCTAAGTTGAGGGAAGAACATATTGGAATATGGAAAAACGGTGGCGTTTTCCTTTAATGACTGTACAATGCTGGATAATGTAAAGTGACACATCTTAAGAGATAAACAGTTGAACAATCATTTGTCTCCTGTCGCACTTCTTATTGGAGTTCTGTAGTGGACTAGTATACCACCTAACTATGGAGAACAGATTCCTTTACAGCATCTGAAGCTGTAATGGTTGTACTTTTAGTTCTTTTTGTGCTGAATGTAGTATAATGGGACTTCAGTATGTAAAAGGATTAATATACAGTAAGTCACTGAAATAAGCACAAATGTCAGGGCATGTTGAAACATCCCCAGGGCACAAAAAAGTCTTAGGGAAGTTCAGAAATTTGATTAATACAGGTTCGTATCCTTGGCAAACTGTGTTGTATACAACCCAATCTCATGAATGTGTGTATCAGTAGCACAAGTGTATGTGTCGGTTTGGTGTACTATTTATACACAGAAATTGACTTTGGCGTGCATATGATATGCAATGGGTAGGGGTGTGGGGTAGATGAGTATCATATGAGTGCGAAAACTGTGTATTATATGCACGCCAAAGTCAATTTCTGTGAATCAATAACAGGAGTTCATGCTTCGATTTGGCATACTATTTATACGCATTTTCATGAGACCATCTTCCAGGCCACTTATCGAACAGACATTAGGTGCTTTTTATCCTTAACCTGGAAAATTTTGAGCTGGCATCCAAAAGTCAGTCTTTTAAAAAAGTCATCTTGCCATGTAAAATGGACTTCCCAGTAGTTAAACAAATGCTCCAGATATAGCATAGGGTTGATTTGTAATGTTGCAGTGTACTATTATGATAATAAAAAAAAACACCCACTGTTTATGTTCCCAATAAATAATAAACACTCTCAAAATGAGCCATTCAGGAATGTACTCCAAAGTGAGGTCATTTTGAATAGGCCACACCCATAACTGGTAACAATCTCTGCCTTATTAGCTTAGCTCCTCCCCTGAGTGAGCTGTACACAGTCCACCATGTTTATATCCTTGCTAATGAATTCAAAATAAGCATATGAGTAAGACATTTATTTTATTAAGCTACTAGAGCAGCAAGTGATTTTCTGTTTCTTTTGTTGTTTGATAGACAGCATTAAGTATTGTATATTATGCTGCTGTCACAAAGATCTAATATACACATGTGATTTCTTTCCTAGCTGTTTACATTCACAGACATAACCGACTGTGTTTATGTGAAGTTTGTGTGTTTTTGACATACACCTTAACCTTGTATTTGATAGTTTAAACACAATAAGATATGGAAGAAAACTTAGTTTCATGCTCACATGACAAGGGTGAATATCACGCACACATGTAACTTTAATAAGTGTTAATAACGATGAATCTGTATTTTATTTACAAAAAAAGTAAACAATGCAGTATTATTTTACATTTGATTAAATTTGATTTCCATTTCTCTACCTTGTTCAGTTTTATCTATTTGTACTATTGCTAATTTGATTATTTGCTCTTATTTTATTACCGTATGTTGAAGGCTTCTTTGAGAATAGTTACCAGCAGCTACTGCCCAAACTATGCAAAACTGTTTGACTCAATTAGGTTCTCTACACCATTATAAGAAACACAGTTGTTCAAAGTTACAGTAAGTACTTCATCTTCAGGTGAGACACTGCATCCTCTCCAAACATGATGCAATAATTCAACAAGCGAATAAATGTCTCTTGTGCAAATCTGAGTTTTTGTCCTAACTAGCTAGCTAACTAGCTAAGTTTCTATTGAATCCCTGCCTACTGTGAAAATTATTGGTCATAAATCTCACTCCACATAATTATATGTAAGAGCTAAGGAGTTTTGGTTACTCAAAGACATTTGTTGATGTTTTTCAAAATGGCTGATGCACAAAATAACCGACCTACAAAAATTGACCTAAAGAGTGAAAGTGAAAGTGAAGTGACGTGTGGCCAAGTATGGTGACCCATAATTGGAATTAGTGTTCGGCATTTAACCCATCCAAGTGCACACACACAGTAGTGAACACACACCTGAAACAGTGGGCAGCCATATTGCTGTGGCGCACGGAGAACAGCTGGGGGTTCGGTGACTTACTGAAGGGTCTCACCTCAGTCGTGGTATTGAAGGTGGAAGACAGCGCTGGTCATTCACTCTCCCCACGACAATTCATGCCGGACCGAGTCTCTAACCATTAGGCCACGACTGCCCCCATAGTGAAAGAGAACAACCTTATGATTTTTAGCCAAACTGTTCAGAAATTTTAAGCAAAAATGTCTATTATTATTCCCTTTTGATTGGACTTTGAGATGTTGAGTATATGTCTGTTGTTTTGTTTTGTTATATTTTGGATGTTATGTTGTGTTATGTGTGAAAAAAAACAAAAAAAAAACGGTTGATAACAAAAAAAAAAGTAAGAGCAAAAAAAAAAAAAAAAAGTATATTATTATAATTCTTGACCACTAGATGGGACTGTGCTGAAACTGCTCATAAATCCTCAGGCCATGATTGGTATAAAACAGGCCAAATTTGGTCTGAATACGCTAAAGCATTGCATGAAACATAGCCTTGTGTCCGTTTTGACGTAGTTTTCATTAGATTTGTTGATGTGCTTTACGAGAACAGTTTGGTCTGTTAAAGTCTTTTTATAGCTTTTTTACAGCATGGTTTGAAGATGATCTGAAAGTGACGTGTGGCCAAGTATGGTGATCCATACTCAGATTCAGTGCCTTGGTCAAGGGTCTCACCTCAGTCGTGGTATTGAAGGTGAAAGAGAGCGCTGATTATTCACTCCCCCCACCCACGATCCCTGCAGGACCTGAGACTCAAACCCTCAACCTTTAAGTTACAAGTCCAATTCTCTAACCATTAGGCCACGACTGACCCCCATAGTGAAAGAGAACAATCTTATGATTTTTAGCCAAACTGTTCAGAAGTTATAAGCAAAAATGTCTATTTTTATATTTCTTGACCACTAGGTGGCACTGTTCATATATCCTCAGGCCATGATTGGTATAGAACAGGCCAAATTTGGTCTGAATACGCTAAAGCATTGCAGAAACTTAGCCTTGTGTCCGTTTTGGCATAGTTTTCATTAGATTTGTTGTTTTGCTTTACGAGAACAGTTTGGTCTGTTAAAGTCTTTTAATAGCTTTTATGTAGCATGGTTTGAAGAAGATTTGAAAGTGAAAGTGAAAGTGAAAGTGATGTGTGGCCAAGTATGGTGACCCATACTTAGAATTAGTGCTCTGCATTTAACCCATCCAAGTGCACACAAACAGTAGTGAACACACATCCAGAGCAGTGGGCAGCCATTTTCTAGATCTTTCTTGGTGACTGATTTTTTGGAGGCTCTTAATATGGAGTTTTAATATAGCATGATCCGTCATGTGACATTTATTGCTCAGAAGTTGCACTACACGCCAACAAAGGTAAAACACAGTAAGAACTGTAAAATGACTTAAAAAATGATGTTGAGAACAATGTTTTTACTGAATTTTGGTGTATTTGTTTCGTGTTTTGCCTTTGGACATCACCACTGTTATGCTACTGAAAAGAACAAAAAAATAAATAAATCTTAACGTTTTACTAGCATTTCTCCTTTCAGTTGGCTACTCCCCAAAACTGATGAAAACTTTATCAGTTATTAACCACTGCACATTTGCATGATACCATAAGTATTACAACAGTGAATCAATCATTGAATTTATTCTTAAAATGATTCTCAGGCATTGTCAGACAAAGAAAAAGGATCTTTATAAAAATAGGATGTGATATAGACAAGAATAGCTCTTCTACTAGCACCGCTAATTATGGAAATAAGTACTGAAACTTGCTCTGGTATCAAGGCATGAAAGGTCATGAATATACTGTATATAGACATGCATATTCCTGTGAATATAAATCTTAATATCGATACAACAGACTCAAACTCAAAGTTAGTCACAGGAATTTCCTATTAAAAAAAGATTAAAGTTTGATCATCTTCTCTTGCTAACAAGCACATACTCTACTACTTGATCCTCCTCTTCAACTATCTGGAAAAAAAAAGTATAACATGAGATATAATAAAATATTTAAAAAAAAAAATAAACATCTACATCAGTGGTTTTGGGGGGAAAATAAATAAATACTGAAATGTAGTAGCCTAATAATAAATATGAATAATAAAGATAAATAGGAAAATAAAAATGCCCAGCCCACATAACAGAAATATGGGCAATAAAATATCAAGAATTAACCTGAAGTGAAGAATTTCCTGAATGAATGTATGCCATACAGTAGTTTGATTCAGTTTCTTTCTCCCTTTAAAAGTTTATTGTCGTTTATTTTAAACAATTAAATGGTTATTTGTGTTTTATTATTTTTTTCCTCCTGTCTGCAACACCTTTAGAACATTTTATTCAGTTATCCTAATATTCTAGTGTTTTCTCAGTAGCTTTACAAATTAATTCCAGTTCAAAATATGAAAGTAACTTAATCTGACTCATTTTATTATAGACTCTTAAAGACACAATAAAAATAAAATAAAAATAACTTACTCAGAGGTCTTGCATGCCAGCGATACACATTTAAGAGTAAAATGGCTTCTTCTGGAACTACATCGAAGAAAGAAAATATCTATTACAAGGGCACACTGATCTACATCTGATCCACTGCTGAAATGATACAGAGACACGCAAGATATTTAGAAATACATTTTCTTACCAATGCATGTGAATTTCTTTCATAGAGCGTTTGCTCATGTGTCATAACGACACGAGTCATCTCATCTTCACAAATCTGAACTGTTTGAACAACAGTAATGGATTATAACTCAGATAGATGGATGAATAATGGACAAAACTCAACTAGTTTGTTCTTTACAATGTGTTATTTTAGGGCTTTCAAAGTTGAATCATTAATGCACACAATTATCTTTAATGCCACAATTCAAAAACCATTCATTAACATAATTATGTATGACATTATTACATTTCACCCACTACTAGCAGAGTGAATTTTATTAAATTACAATATGAGCTATCATATTGTAAATTTGATTAAAATCAGTCAGTAACACTTGCCTTGTTCATCAGTTTTTCTACATTTCCAGAAGATGCAGAAGATCCCAAATCCAGCGACAATCAACAGAGATCCAGCACCAGCAACAGAGATCAACACTGTCAGGGAATCTGAGTCTGGAGGATGAGAAGGAAAGTAAAAGAGAGACACTGATGTAAGAGATCAGCTCAATGAATAAATGTTAATATCACCACTCCCGTACCGGCACATGTGTGACAGAGTTTGCTGATGTCCAGATGTTGAGTCTGGTTGCTGATGGGATTGTTGAGCACACAGCTGTAGGTGTTTTTATCCTGATATTCCACCTCCAGAGGTAGAGAGAGACTGATGCTGAGATCAGACACACTGATGCTGGACAATAAACTGTTTCCTTTGTACCAGGAGAGAGTCACATGACTCACATTCACCACTGAACACAACAATGAACAATATGATGATGATGATGATGATGAAGATGAACAGTCTCTGGTAATGTTAGGAACAGGCAGACGAGCTGCAAAACATGAACGATTAACCTGAAATATGGATAAATTTACACAATTTTATTGTGTTTTGAATGAGCATTTATACCATCTGTCACCTCAAACTATAAAACAGACAGCACAAATGATCTATACTCACCATAGACAGAAACACTGAATGTTTTTGATTTTACACCAATTATGTTGAGTTTATAGAGTCCAGTGTGTTCAGTTCTGGTGTTCATGATGGTCAGAGATCCAGTTTGATGATCCACCTTCAGTCTGTCTCTGAATCTTCCATCAGGAACATCATCATATGTGAAGAAGATTTGGTTCTCTCTGTTGATTTGAGCTATCAGAGAGTTTTCAGCTCCAAATTTCCACAGTATGTCATCCTCGTCATGTATTTCAGTAACATCAGTGTTTAGAGTGACAGAATTTCCCTCCATTACTGACACTGACTCACTAAACACACCTGGAGAATAAACAGATTTTACTCAGATTAGAATAATTGCAAAGGTAGACCACTGTAATTAAGAATTAACACATATTCCATAACTTTTTTTTACTAACAAGCATAAACTTTCTGTCTGATATAAGTGCTGCAGATAAAAAATAAAAATAAAAATTCAAGATCAACTGTCTTTATAAACTGTTACCATTAAAGAGAAACTATTAGTATCAAGCAGAAAGAAAGAAAGAAAAAATCACAGCAGCACTTACCGATCGCCTGAAAATACATTTATACTGTCAAATAATGGAGAAATATGGCAGCTTAATTTATGAATAAAGACAGATAAGCCTTGTAAAGCCTTGTTACTTAATCATATGAGACCTAATCAGATCACTTTCTTCAACTATAAAGTAACACATTAACTCTAAATTTACAGCAAAATATCTGAGTTACTTTTTCAAATAAGTAACACAGGATAGTCTGTTTTTATTATTTATTGACTGACCGCTCTCCTGACCCCATGTTGAGAGAAATTGGGAGTAAGTGCAGAGGAAGAGGCACTTCCTTCATCCTGAGTCTTATTCATTTCACTCTTGGTGTGAAAGGGCCTTTATAGATGCCAAAATATAACTTTTTGTTTTTTTTCCCCATTAAAAACAAATATGTAGGACATTCATGTAAGTCATTGAGTCTGATCTACAACAACAGACAGAGATAAGCTCAAAGAATAAACGTTAAAAGCACTACTTCCATACCTGCACATGTGTGACAAAGTTCACTGATGTTGAGGTGTTGAGTCTGGTTGCTGATGGGATTGTTGAGCACACAGCTGTAGGTGTTTTTATCCTGATATTCCACCTCCAGAGGTAGAGAGAGACTGATGCTGAGATCAGACACACTGATGCTGGACAATAAACTGTTTCCTTTGTACCAGGAGAGAGTCACATGACTCACATTCACCACTGAACACACCAATGAACAATTCTGGCGTGATGATGAACCTGATGATGGTGAAGAACAGTCTCTGGTAATGTTAGGAACAGGCAGATGAGCTGCAAAACATGAGAGAATAAACTGAAATATGGATAAATTCACAACAATTTTATTTCCTGTTCAGTGTGTAGAGTGAGCATTTACCTAAGGCTTCTTAGTTTCACTCTTGGTGTGAAAAGGCCAAAAATATAACTTTTGTTTTTTTTTTGTTATTTAAACAAATATGTAATCCCAGCCCAGGTGACAAAAGTAATGCAAAAGTAAATTAATGCATTATTTTCCATAAAAGGTAACTAATGTAATTAGTTACTGGTGGAGCCGACTGCTATATAAGTCGGCTCTGAGTGCCATTTAGTCAGAATTTTTCAACTGAAGCAACAGTACAGCATCCTGTGCAACACTAGTTCCCTTCTCTCAGGAAACCGAGGTTATGATAGTAGCCAGAGAGTTCCCTTACGAACAGTCTCTCCCATTGCATTAACACACTGCTGGGAATGTATCCAATAGTGCCATGCTATAAGCGAGTGCAGAATGAAGCCTCTATGCAAGCTCATGTAAGCATGATCTAGCAATGAGACCCAAGCCACTTATGCTGAGGAATACATTAAAAAACCCTACCCACTACAAGGGAGATTAAGTGAATTTAAGCAGACAAAATCTGTGCCTGCAAGGCAGGTCTGTCCAAGTTTTAAAACCTGTTGAAGGAGAACAGTGACAACCAGCTGGCGGCCACACAGATAACACCAATAGAAATCCCTCTGGACCAGGACCAAGCCCAAAAGGAGGCCATTCCTCTGGTGGAGTGGGCCCTCACTCCATATATATAGGACATTGCAAGCCTGCTGAGTTGTAAGCCAGGGCTATAGCATCGACTACTGAGTGAGATAGTGTCTGCTTCATAACTGGCAGCCCTTTAGAGTGGCCTCCAAAGCATACAAATAGCTGAGTGCCAAAACAGGCCAGAGTGCTCAATATATACTCTTAAAAGAGTGGATTAGGACCCTGCTCACCTTCTCAATTGGGGAGCTCTAGAAGGGTCAAGTCAAGTCACCATTACTTATATAGCGCTTTTTACAATGCAAATTGTGTCAAAGCTGCTTAACAGTTTTAAACAGGGAAATAGTGTGTCGATATCCTATGGCCAGACATAACCATCAGTTTAATTCTAGCCTGCAACAAAGTCAGATTGTGCAGAGGACTCATCTGGTTCCCATGGTCTTGTCCCAATGGTCATCTAGGTGACGAGGTCTTCGGAGGGGATCAGTCTCTGGAGTGCATCTAGTTGTCCTGGTCTCCGCTCACATTCAGGGCTGTAGAGGTCATCTCTAGGTGCTGATCCACCATCTGATCTGGATACAGACTGAGTGTTTCCCATACGTTGATTTATTTGTGGCAGCCCGCCACAATATCCACATCGACCGCCACAAATACCCACCGCACGCTGCCATCAGCTCCCGCGTCTCACACAACACGAGCGCAACTTTAGCACTATATTTAGCAACTTTCAGACCCTTTTAGCAGCTTTTTTTCCATAAAAGGTACACACTGACAAACCTAGTGACTTTTTTGAAAAAAAACTTAGCTTTCATTCAGTTGGAAGATGTCGCCAGTACTGCCCTGCGAGCTCGAGGTCTGACTCTCCTGGCCTAGTGTCGCCTCTCTCGGCGTCTCTTCTGTGCAGTGAGTGGCAGAGAAACAGTGATTTCATTTGGCCATACCGCAGAAGAGCCGTCAATAAATGAGTACAAAACAGCGTTTCCAAGCACCTGTCGCTTAATGACTGTTTGGAATTTTAAATATGAACACGATTCGTCTGTTAATATGCTCATAGTTTGTTACTCAGATGCAGGCAGTGAGCTGAATGAGACAAAACAGTAATATAGCCAAAACCACCGCATATAGTCGCTTTTTAGTGTAAGTTAGATGTATGCTGATTTTATCAGTCAATGTCGTGATTATAAATCAGGATTTAAGGAGTATAGTGAGAGTGATTCCTGGTTAACATGCAGTATTAATTGGTCGTGTTTACTATTTATACTTGTTTTATGTATAACAACAGAAAATATAATGTGAACAGCTTTACTGGGCATTCAGTTGTATTACAGTATGTGACAGTTCATAGAGTAGAACAGATCTGAAGTGCCAAAACTCATCTGAACCAAACTTGACGCAATGACGTCATAAATATGCAAATTAATATGTGACATCACCTGCCGCCACAAGTCTCACAAAATCCTATGGGAAACACTGAGACTGGATCCTGGTAGCTGCATTGACAATCTGATCCGGACATTGTTTGGATCTGGGTGGTTATGTTGGCCTCAGAATAAGAATGAAAAAGACTAATATTAGCGTAGATGCCATTCTTCTGATGATGTAACGGGTGTTATGGGACTTGGTCCCAGTTCCGGTTGACCTAATTAATGCAGCCTCCTTTAACGGATTTGAATTATAGAAATGTATTATAAATATAGTTTATTATGCGTAAGCCAAGTTAAAGAGATGGGTCTTCAATCTCATTTTAAACTGACAGAGTGTGTCTGCCTCCTGAACAGTGTTAGGCAGATTGTTCCAGAGTTTGGGTGCTAAATAGTAAAAGGATCTGCCACCCATAGTTGATTTTGATATTGTAGGTATTACCAAATGGGGAGAGTTTTGAGATCGTAGTGGACGTGAAGGAATATAATGCGATAAAACCTCACTCAAATACTGAGGTGCTAAACCATTTAGGGCTTTATAGGTAACTAGAAAAGATTTTAAAATGTATACAATGTTTAATGGGGAGCCAGTGCTGTGCTGACAGAACCAGGCTAATATGGTCGTATTTCCTGGTTCTAGTAAGAACTCTAGCTGCTGCTTTTTGAACAAGCTGGAGTTTGTCAATTAATCGCGCAGAGCAACCACCCAATAAAGCATTGCAATAATCTAACCTCAAGGTCATGAACGCATTAATTAATGTTTTTGCATTTGATTTAGATATAATTTAGATATATTTTTAAGATGGAAAAATATGGTTTTACAAATGAAACGTGTTTATAAAAAGAAAAATTGCTATGAAATAGCACGCCTAGGTTCTTAACTGATGACGAAGAATTGACAGAGCAGCCATCATGTGTTAGACAGTGTTCTAGGTTATTACATGCAGAAGGTTTTGGTCCAATAATTCAACACATTCTCATTCCCAACTCGTCACATATTGACATTTGGTCAGGACCCTTTGGTGTAGCTTTTTGATGTACAGGGTACCCCCTTAGCGTCAATTTTCGGCGTGTAGGCTCCTCCATTGCTTTAAATAAGAAACCCTTAGCATCAATATCAAAAGGCACTGGTAATTTTATCGTCATGATTAAATTATATATTGGGCAATAATATTGCCATTATTGCATATATGTCGGAGTGTGATTTTTCAATGTAAACAGTCACAACAGTTTTATTTACATTACACTATTTACACATTTATGAGCACGTAACTCAACCCCTGCCCCTAAACCTACCATATGTCAATAAAACACAAGATATAACAGGCAGATACAACTACAGTTATAATTTATTAAAAAGTATATTAATATTCCAAGTCTTCCGAAGGATTGATTTGTGAGAGTAATAGACGTGATCACTGTCTCCATATGCTGTAAGCTCCAGATCCTTGTTGCACACTTGTGCAGTTTGTGTACAAATTCAAAAAATGCCACCAGAAGAAGCCTTACGTCAGCCATTGGCTCTTATGTGTCTCGTGACCGATTGCATCATGCTGTTGTGAAATGCCATTGGCTCTTGAGTGTCTTGTGACCGATTGCATCATGCTATGGGAGAATATTTTTGAATGAGAAGAGATGTGAGCACGTTAAGGTAGCGGGCTCATTTTCAGCGATTAAAACCTTACTCTCTTCTTCTCATAAACATATCGTATGGCTTCAGAGGACTTGGAATGCAACACGACTTGTTTGTAATGCTTTTATACTGCTTTTTTATGGTTCGTTTTTGCAATAAACACCTGTGACTGTACTTTAATTTGCCTCTTACGTGTTTTATATTGTTCAGAAGTGGGTAGGTTTTGGGTAGGGGTGGGGTTATGTGCTCTAATGAAAGTATAAATTTATATAAAATTATTTATATTTAATACAAATGCATGCAAACCATTAAATTAAGACAAACAATGGAAAACTATGGATGACCCTGCACGTCAAAAAGTGACGCTAAAAAGATACCCCTGTGCATCGAAATATTACGCTAAAGGGGTACCTTGAGCGTCAAAAAGCAACACCAAGGGGTCCTGACCAAGCATCAATATGTGACGAGTTGGGAGTGAGAGCTTGTTGGATAATTAACACCTCTATTTTTTCAGAATTTAGCAGTAAGAAATTACTAGTCATCCAGTTATTTATATCAACTATGCATTCCATTAGTTTTGCAAATTGGTATGTTTAGTCAAGCCACAAAGAAATATAGAGCTGAGTATCATCAGTATCATCATAACAGTGAAAGCTAAAACCATGTTTACTGATGATATCTCCCAAGGGTAACATGTAAAGCGTGAAAAGTATCGGCAGATGTAAAGCGTGTAAAAGCGTGAAAAGTAACAGCAGATTATGAGTATCATCATAATAGTGAAAGCTAAAACCATGTTTACTGATGATATCTCCCAAGGGTAACATGTAAAGCGTGAAAAGTAACGGTCCTAGCACTGAGCCTTGAGGTACTACATACTGCACTTGTAATGATACCTCTTCATTCACTGCCAAGAATTGATGGCGGTCAGATAAATACGATTTAAACCATGCCAATGCACTTCCTCTAAAGCCAACATAATTTTCTAGTCTATTCAGAAGAATGTTGTGGTCAGTAGTGTCAAATGCGGCACTAAGATCCAGTAGCACTAATAGAGAGATACAACCACAGTTGGATGATAAGAGCAGGTAATTTGTAACTCTGATGAGAGCAGTCTCAGTACTATGATACAGTCTAAATCCTGACTGGAAATCCTCACAGTTACTTCTCTAAGAAGGAACATATTTGTGATGACACTACCTTTTCTAGTATCTTTGACAGAAAAGGGAGATTCAAGATCTGTCTGTAATTAATTAATTATTTCGGGGTTAAGTTGTGTTTTTTTTTTTTTTTATGAGAGGCTTAATAACAGCCTGAGGTGGATTCGATCTGTGAGCTCCCCTCAGAAACTTAACGACCAGGTCATTTCTGCCAATTTACTGGACAGCCACGAGAGAATGATTCACCATGATGGCTGCCTCATTTGAGCATAAACTTTTTTGTAGGGGTGCACCCCTTATCCAGCAGCTCTTGTAGAAGAGCTGTAGAGCTGTAGAAACAGGGCAATCGGGAGGAAGTCGCTATCATATTGGTTGAATTACACATGATTTCCGGGAGATGTGTGTGTCACATTTTTTAACGTTCCACTTGTAAACAAGATGCCATGATGCCAAACCCCCTAATGGAAGAAGAAAGCTTTCGTGTTTACAACTGTGATGATGCGTGCTTATCAGGATTAGCTAAACACTGGATTTTCAAAAGTATGTGGAATATTTAAAGTTTGATTTTATGTAAAGTAAAGATCTTTGATGTAAGTTATTGAGTCTGAGCAACAACAGTAGATGGAGATCAGCTCAATGGATGTTAATATCAGCACTGCCGTACCTGAACATGTGTGACAGAGTTTGCTGATGTCCAGATGTTGAGTCTGGTTGCTGATGGGATTGTTGAGCACACAGCTGTAGGTGTTTTTATCCTGATATTCCACCTCCAGAGGTAGAGAGAGACTGATGCTGAGATCAGACACACTGATGATGGACAATAAACTGTTTCCTTTGTACCAGGAGAGAGTCACATGACCCACATTCACCACTGAACACACCAATGAACAATATGATGATGATGATGATGATGAAGATGAACAGTCTCTGGTAATGTTAGGAACAGGGAGACGAGCTGCAAAACATGAGAGAATAAAATGAAATATGGATAAATTCACAACAATTTCATTTTCTGGACTGTGTAGTGAGTCTTAACGATCTGTCACCTCAAACTATAAAACAAGATAGCACAAACTGCAAAAGACAGCGCAAATGATCTCTACTCACCATAGACAGAAACACTGAATGTTTTTGATGACCATTTCACACCAATTATGTCTAGTTTATAGAGTCCAGCATGTTCAAATGTGATGTTTGTGATGGTCAGAGATCCAGTTTGATGATCCACCTTCAGTCTGTCTCTGAATCTTCCATCAGGAACATCATCATATGTGGAGAAAATGTGTTTCTCTCTACTGATTTCCGCTAAGAGAGAGCTATCAGCTCCAAATTTCCACAGTATGTCATCATATTCACATATTTCAGTAACATCAGTATTTAGAGTGACAGAATCTCCCTCCATCACTGATACTGACTCACTAAACACACCTGGAGAATAAACAGATTTTACACAGATTAAGGTAACTACAAAGGTAGACCACTTTAATTAAGACGCAACACATATTCCATTTTCTTTTTGACTGACTAGCAGAAACGTCTGTCTGATATAAGTACTGCAGATAATGAAAATACAAGATCAACTGTCTTTATAAACTGATACCATTAAAGAGAATCTATTAGCATCAAGCAGACAAAAACATTGCAGCCACACTTACAGACTGCCTAAAAAATATAGTGTCAAATAATTGAAATAGGACAGACAACTAGGATGCCTACATAATCATATGAGTCATAATCAGACCACTTCCTTCAAGTAATTAAAGTAACACATTACTTTTAAATTTACAGTGAAATATCTGAGTTACTTTTTTTCAAATAAGTAACACAGGATACTTTGTTTTTACTATTTATTGACTGACCGCTCTCCTGACCCCATGTTGAGAGAAACTGGGAGTAAGTGCAGAGGAAGAGGCACTTCCTTCATCCTGAGCCTTATTCATTTCACTCTTGGTGTGAAAGGGCCTTCACAGATGCCAAAATATAACTTTTGTTGTTGTTGTTCTTAAAAACAAATAAGTAAGCCCAACCCAAGTGTCAAAAATAACGCAAAAGTAACATAATGCATTACTTGCATAAAAAGTAACTAATGTACGTAGTAACACAATATCATAATGGATTACTTTTAAAAGTAACTTTCTCCAACAATGTTAAGAACACATTGGACCCTGCAGCTTTAACAACCATGAGGATCCCTCATAATAGCTTAATGCCACAGTGTCTTCTACACAGTAAAAAAATAAAACAATGTTGAGACAACTTAAAAGTTCAAGGCAACCAGCTTCAGCAGATTTTTGAGTTTTCTCAACTTATTTTTTTAGGAAATTTCTGATTTTTCTCAACTTTTTATTGTATAAACTTAAAACAAGGAGAAAACTCAGAAATCTGCTGAAGCTGGTTGTCTTAAACTTTTTAAGTTGGCTCAACTTTTTTTTCTTTTTTTTTTTTTACAGTGCTGTAAAAAATCAAAAGTTGAGAGAACTTCAACTTTTAAACTTTTTTACTCATTACTTTTAAGTTGACTTTTTGTTGAGATTACTTTAAAGTAATGGAGAGACAGGATTAAAGTTAATTTAAATGTAAGTCTCCTTATTTCTAAACAAAGTTTAAAGATTTGTGCAAGAGAAATGTTAGTTAAATCAAAATTTAATCTAGATTTAAGATTAATCCTTATGGTGCAACAAATCCTTAAAACTGAATTTGTTTTAAAGTTATCTGTTGTAGAGGAAAATCAATGTACAACATTTATTAAAAAACTACATGATAATTATTGCAGATTGAACTTAAGACTAAATAAACATTTAACATAGAATATTAAATGTATTTTTCGTACCTAAAATGTACCGCCTCAGTGACAGTTTTTGTACATTTTGGTTTGAGTGTAAAAGCTACTTTATGGAAAAAATTTAACTATATAATTAAAACTTACCAATCAGATTCCACCAGCTCAAACAGAACAAAACAGACATGCGAGACATTTTCTTCAAAAGTTCACCAGTATATCTACACTCTAAAAAATAAAACATTAGTTCGACATAAAAAAATGTGTTAACGTTTTCCACTAGAATTTTTAAGTTAAGCCAACTGCTGGCAGAATTACATTAATTCAAAGCAATGTTTTTGAGTATGGTGAAGTAGCTTTTTGGCCACAACAAAACATATTTCTAAGTTACATGAACTTAATAATTGTCAACAAGAATGCAAGTATTTAAGTTGATCCAACATGATATTTATGCATGGTGAAGTAGCTTTTTGGTCATAATAAAATACATTTGTAATTAAAATGAACTTAATATTTATCAACATACATGCAAGTATTTAAGTTGATCCAACATGATATTTTAGGTATGGTATAGTAGCTTTTTGGTCACAATAAAACGAATTTCTAAATAACATGAACTTAATAATTAGTATGATCCCTGCAAGAGATTCCTATAATAAGGGCATTTTCCTGTTTCCCAGAAGGCTAAGTCTCTAAAAACTACAACCTTGGTCGTTTGGTTGTAATATAACCTTGAGTACCTTGTGGGTCGGGCTCCTCCATGGTGGTGCCCGCCCACAAAGAAGTCAAGGTTCTAAGACAGTTGGATACTTGATGATCAGACTTTCTTCCAAATTAAATTAAGTTACCATGTGCTGTGTCTGCTCTTGTGTCATGACCTTCAGAAAAAGGATCCCCCAGAAATAAGGTGTAGCTACAGAACCTTGCTGTCTTTTGAAGCAAGAAGCAGTTAAATGATTATAACACAATCTGAGGAAGATGAGGATGTTGTGTGTGTTTGTTTGTTTGGTGGTTTGAAGGTGGCTGAGTGAAATCAGCTGACAGCAAGGAGATGCAAAATACCTTCTGAAAGGTTGCTAGGAGTATTTAGAGGCATGAGGGCGATGTCAAAACCAAGCACCTGGACAGCAGCTAAGGGACTCTTTCCTGGTGCTCAAAAAGAATATATTCAGACAGTATTATTCAAATGAGTTAGACCCATTTATTGACAGTAAAAAACAGTAGGACAATTCTTAAACTTTCAAACAGCAAGATTTGTAGGCTACATTTTCCTGAGACACAAAACAGCATGCCCTCAGAAACTTATGAGGAACAGTGTAATAAAATGTAGTAAAACCCAGTACATGGATCACCATTCTTTGACTTGAACACATGAAAGTGAATCAAAACAAGAGATGACAGATTGCTGTACATTAAATTTACTAATTTAAACATAAAATGAGCAAAGCTTCTTTCATTCAACTTTTCCAGTACTCTTACATAATCATCTTTATTCTTATCAATATTTGACTATTCACCTTCCAGATTAACGGCAACTAAAGAGGGCACTGCATATGAAGTTCAAAACACACCAATACCCTCAGAACACAGAAGTCATGGGAGAAATTAACCACAGCTCAAATTCCTTAAAAACGTGCAAACAGCAGCATTTGTAGGCTAGACACAAAACATGAACTCAGAAGCTTATGAAGAACAGTGTTTTAAAATTTGGTAAAACCCAATGCATGAAGTGGCACCAGAAATGCAGAAAAAAGAACAGGTTGTGTGTGTGTGTGATGTGAAACTCTCCCTCACGAAAGGTCGATCAAGTCTGCTCTAGAAAATACCAAACTTGAGATTCATTACTTTAGAGCTGGCTTTTTGTCCATCAAGCTCAAGGCATAGCTTCTGAAACACTTCAAAGGTAAATTTCAAGTGCTTGGGATAGGTAAGGTTAAGAGCGTCGATTACTCCCATCAGCAAAGCACAGGATCTGGCGACATCAATCCCCTCCAGGATCTTGGATCCCTCAACTATGATGGTTGCACGCCCATCACCAACGATAGCAATCTTCATCACTTGCATTGCAAGGTCTGCGTCGAGCTCCTCCACATCCTTGTAAGAGAAATTAAAAGATGTCAGGATGTATAAAATACATAGCTCAAGCTCTTCAGGATGACATGCATAAGGGAATGCAGGGTGACCATGTACTTCAACGCCTAGCCCACAGGAGACTGGTGCACAAGATTGAAACGGCCATATCTCTACCCACGAAGGGTCCATGTATGTTTTGGTCATTGGATTTTTCGTTCAGGGGCATGTATTAAAAAACAAAACGAGTGTTTATTTAATTTTCATTTCAAAGTTGAAAAACTAAAAATGAAATGCAAGGCATTTTCACATATTCTTTACAATGAAATAAATACAAATTTGATAATGGTTTGATTTTGGTTTTGGAACAGGACCTTTGTAAGTCCCTCCCCCTGCAAAGCCTCTCCATGATTCGCCCAAATAAACTACCACTTCCGGTATGAAAATATGCTAAAACGGGTTGTCTTTTGTGTTTGTCTTTAAGTGATTGTATTTTTTTCATTCTACAACCTATAAAAGCAAAATCAATCCATTCTCAAATTTTTGTTCATTTCATTGTAACGTCTAAAATGAAAAATGCTTCGCTTTTAATGTTTTTGTTTTTCAACTTTGAAAAGAAAATCAAATAATAATACTCTAATAATACTCACCCCTGAACGGAAAATCTAATGAACAAAACATACAGACCCTACAGAGACATGCAGTTCAAACAAAATAAAACATTAAAAAAGTACTCAAGTACTTACGCGGTACAGTTTGAAAAGATCCTCCTCCTTCTCTCCAAGATAGACTATGAGGCAGCGAATGGCAATTTCTCTGCGCTTTTCAACTGTGTTGTCCTGATTGATGGAAAAAATGGATACGGTGTTCATTAAAAATCAGATTCAAGTGTAACCAAAATAAGAACAATTTTAAAAAAATTAGTGTTGGTATACAATGGACCTTGTTCGTAGCAGCCATATCGACATTTGACATGAAAACAGTGAGGCAGATTAAAATAAAGGTCTATTCATAATAAAGTTAGTCATTATACCTGCAGAAGCATGTCCTTAATCTGCCTTATCTTCAGGCCTGCAGCTCCTCCTTTTGACTGGGTCAAGGCCATCAGTTTTGGGGTGCATTGGTCAAGCTTGGCCAGAAAGGTCGATTCAAGGCTAACTGTTGTTATCCTCTTGAATTCTTCACATATCTGCAGGGCACACCATTATAAAATGCCACAAGAGACATAAGTATGTATAAATGATGCAGAAATAAAATATCTAAATGTGTATTTGTACACATTCAAATGATTTGGGTCTAAATGTATTTATTTCTACATTTTTTTTTTATTTGACTTCAATTTGTGGACATGTATCCACAATTTATCAATCCACAGTACAAAAATACTGATTTAACAAACATTGTATTATCTCACCTGTGCCTCACTAAAAAGTGCAGGCCAGCGCTTCATGAAGTCACTAATGGCAGGGGCCTCTTTCACCATTTCCTCCCGACGAAGGCTGAACGTTTTGGCCATTTTCTGAGCTACCACCCTGGAGTTGTCCCTTTTCATCACTTCACTCAGGAGCTCGACTCTCTCTTTTTCCAAACTTTCACTACTTTCACCTGGAGCATGAGGGGGTAGGTAGTTCACCTCAGCCTTCTTTGGTTTTTTAACATTCTTTGCCGGATATTGGTCATGTGTTGTTTTCCTCTTCAGTGAGTTTACTTCAACTTCAGGGCAGCCGAGACCTCTAAGCTTGCTTCTGAAATTGTTCATCTTATATTTTAGACGCTGCGCCCATCCATAGGACCCATTGAAGGACCCCGGTTCTTTCAGGCAGGGATGCTTTAGAGTCAGGGCCTCTGCAACCTCACTGATCTGCAGACTTGATGGATAAGCGGTATACTTATAAATAGCTTCTGCTAGTTTTCCAAGGATGTCAGGAAGCAGTGGAATGAAATCTTTTGTAGGGAGAAGAGTCCCATATTTTTGTAAGCGCTCATTGGCTGACTGAATTTGGATCTCTGTGAGGTCAGAAAAGCTTGGAATCGGAAACTGAACAGGCCAGCGCTGGTAACGGTGCCCTTGACTATCTTCAGATGAATAAAGGATCAGTGTGTCATTACTTGACACAGATGAGGTGTCAACAAAGTGCTCTTCAGGGGGATGATCAGTCACATTAGTCACAGAAGTGTCTGTCACATCAGTTAAGGTTAAGGTTACTGTAGGCTCCTGGTCCTGGAGAAACACAATCTTGATTGTGTCCTTGTCCTTAAGGTCAGTTGTAGAAACAAGGGTGAAAAACTCATCACCAAAATCAGCATCTTTATAGTGAAGACAGAAGTCTCTTGCAATGGAAAAGGTATCACGAATGACTGAGTGAAGGTCATCCACCATCTCAGGGATTCCAGATGGTAGTACAACTTTACGGACATCGTGATCTGCAAGGATCACTCGGAGTTGAGCCGATTGTGACATTATGCAACCTGTAGACAAAATGTTTTACATGTTTCTGTAATTCTTAGTAACAGCTAAATGGTGAATAATGTAAAGAGCATATAAAATTTGATCCTTAAGTATGGAAATATCTATAACTATATGTACATATCTATAACTATATTCCATCCTTAAGTATGGAAATATCTATAACTATATGCCATGTCTGAAAATAGTAGGAAGACTGTGAGATGCGAGTATGTATCATTTCATCTGAAAATCTCCACCAAGTATGGGTACCATCTATGAAACACAAATGCTGCGCTTAAAAGTCATAATGGTTGTTCCACCAAAGATGTAAGAAATTAAGGGGACCATGTCTGATAGCTCAGCTGGCTCTATCACTTTCACTGGACCATTTTTCTCAAGCACATAGCTCCTCAGATGCTCAACTGACCAAGCAGTTATACCTTTCACTATGAATCCAACACTGCCCTTCAAAACCACAATCTGGATCAACTCCCCAAAATCTGGTAGACCACCAGTGGAACCATTAGCCAGGATCATTCCACTAGTGTACTTGGTGCCCCTGTAACACACACTTTTGGCTATCTGGACACATGTCTCACCAGGAAACTTGGCCAGCAGTGCTTCTTGGATATCCTCTCTCAGCATACTAACATCCACTGTAGACAGTGTTGTAGCCTGTAGTAAAGGTCTGACAGCTCTGGAATCATGTTGGTTATAAGCAAGCAACAACTGATGCTTCATAGCGAGTGACAGCAGAATATTTCTAAAGCTACGAGTATGTCTGACAACACGCTTGAAAAAGCTGTGCTTTGCCTCAAACCGCATTGTCCACAGTGACACCAGAGGACCATAAGCCCTGATAAGTTCTGGATAATGTTCAAGGAAATGGTGTTTTGGGATGAGGCGTTGCTCTGGAAAAACCATGAGAAACCTGTGTTTATGCTCAGATATCTTGCTGTCAAGGAAGCAAATGGTCTCCTCTGTGTAGGCTTGGTTTACAACAAGCTCAACAATGTCTCTGAGCACAAGAAGCACTTCCCATGCTGGGTCACCCTCAGGGATTTTCGATCCAACCATAAGTGGCAAGAGTCGCAGCAAAGCCCAGTTCTCGTGGGCATTGCCACCCACACTTTTCCGTTGGGCAAAGTTCACAGGGACAGGCTGTGGTGCATCGGTTTTGTCTGACCATTTATAGGGGAACTCTTTGATGCATTTGCTCAGCTCTTCAAGAGTGAAGTATTTGTTGTGAATGAATACTCTTAGGCACAGTGCTATTTCTAGGGGCACTATACCTTCGAAGAGATCATGCAACACATCAGGCGGATATCCAGACAAAACATGAAAATATTTCATTTTTGCGGTCAGTGCACACTGTCTCTTCACTCCATACACATGCATCAAACTATCATTTTCCTGTAAAGTCTGAACATGCAGTGTGTGTTGTTATTTTGTTCTGGGTGGGAATGCCCCTGTTCTCACTTCACCATCTTGAAATTGTGACTTTTCACCTAGACAAAATCGACAGACGTATGAACTGGAAAAGTTCTGAATAAATCCCCCCATAGAATGGGCACCGAGATTGTCTGCAACCACACTAAACACTGTGCCTTTAACTCTTCTGCCCAGTGCTGGAACATACAGTCCTTCCTCCTCTAAGACCACAAGATCTTTGAGCAGTGGCTCCAACACAACACTGTAACCAAATCTCTTCACATCCTCAGCCCTGCACAGAATTGCTAAGAAGATTGAGTTTAGTTCAGATCTGAGCAATGAGGGGACATCAGCTAACACCCAATACACAGATGTGATTTTGTGTTTTTTCCTGGATGTACCAAGAGGATTGCAAATCTCAAAGTCATCCACATAGAGATTGAGAGCAATTGTAAGTTCACTTTTTGAGAACAGCTCATTGGTTTTGTAAAAGGTGCCGTCATGAAATGACTTGTACACAGTTCTCTGAGCTTCTGCCTCACTCAAGATCAGGTCTAGTATATCTTTCCTGCTAAGAACCTGAAGTAAAGACTTTAGAATGGGGACATACTGGAAGCTGCTCTCTCCACTAAGAATATACTCAATCGGTTCCACGACAGAAAAGTGTTCATTAAAATACTTTCTTCTTTTGAAGGCAGAGGAAAGAGAACCACCATCACGGAGGGCAGAGCTAATAGGGTTAGCACCACAGATGTCGTTCACCATTTCAGACACAATGGCTTCATCAATTTCACAGTTGTGTCTCTTCAAGCAAGACTGTAAAATGTCTTTCATGATGGGAGCAGAGGCTGAATGAGAAATAAAATGCAACTCCTCTACAAGCTCATCAATGCATCGGTTGGGAACATGAAAGGAACTCTCTAATTTCAACATCAAATGAGCCAAGCTTCTTTCAATCAACTTTGGCAGTACTTTTACATCATCATCTCTAAACTCATCAATGTCAGACTGTTCACCTTCCTGATTAACTAAATCACTGCACTGATCTGTTTGCGAAGGGTTTTCATACCTCTTTAAAACATCATCTTTAAACTCATCTAATGAGTGGGGAGTATGCTTGCGATTTCTATGCGAAGCAAATGTTCCATAAATATTAGTTTTGAAACTGCAATTTTTGAAAACACAGGAGACAGTTTCTTGCTTTTTCAAATGTTGACGAAGGTGTTCAAAATACACTTTTTCAGTGGAAAATGTGCCCACATTACAGAACTGGCAACAGAAACTGAGTATTTCAGAGGTTCGCACTCTTGTTGAGTGAGTTGAGTGTTTCCTTGATATATGTGATTTCAGGCTACCCCATGATTTAAATGAACAAAAACAATCTAGGTAAGGACATGGCAGAGGTTGCACACCGGGGATATGACGTAACCTATAATGTTTCAACAACTCGTCTTTAGTAGAGGTTGCAAATTTACAGATTTTGCAAGGCCAATCCATACTTGATGTTTGTGTCTTACTCAGAAGGCTGACCACGTTTCAACTTGAACCCCTTGGTCCACGACACCAGGATACCAGGAGAAGATGAAGGCTTGAGTTTTTGTCCTTGCAAGGCACACAGCAAAGTAACTGAAGACCTAAGTAGGGAAATAACTGAAGTTAAATGATTTTAAACTTGTAAAGCCTGGTGGCCCACCAGTACCAAAGTGTGTTTTTTATGACGGAGCCAATCTTAAAGCAAGCCTTTTAATGCTGCTCACATTTAAAAATAAGATAAATTATAACATAAAAATTTCTTGGAAATTTTGAGGGTGACTGCACTTGCTCATGGAGGATGGATATTTTAGTGCAAACAAAAAATGTTGTTGGAAGCGTAGGCTGCACAAAAAATGGGCATAGTTGCTCACTCAGCGTCGACTACAATTGGGTTTTGGAGAGTGCTGGACCCATCCAATATGGCGGCAAAGCATTTACGCTCTCCGGCACCAAATGTCGTCTCTATGTATATATGATCACTATGGTAACAGCGTCACCGCCATATTGAATGAATTCTTCACTCTCCAAACCCAATTGGAGTCAACGCTAAGTCAGCAACTATGCTCGTTTTTGTGCAGCCTACGGTTGCAACAACCGGCGTACTATTGAAAACAGATAACGTGGGATTACTATTGACTTTTCTAGCCTACCTGTGTTTGGAAAAATGTTAATAAAGTTTCCTTATTAACCATCAAAAGATGACTCTACTTTTAGAATTTAGTTTACACATCAAAGCACACTGGGCCCTATCATACTAATTAATCCTTTTAACTAATAAGAATTTTTATTTTCCTCCCTATTATATTTATGATGCAAGCAGAATGTAATTACAGATAATTTTAAGAATTTTTTCAATGTATTCCCTTCTATTAAACATGATAAAGGCCTGTACACAAATGAGTCAACAGCATGACAGTGAGGACAATAGACAAAATTTTATCAAATTTAAGTCAAATTCTTAGTTATTTTAATCGAGTAAAACAACAATAACAAGAAGAACAACAACAAAATTTAGGGGAAATTGCATTAAGTCAAACCTACCTTCAGTGCAATCCAGCTTCACGTACTTCTGCTGTTCGTTTTACTTGATCTGGACCAACATTTCACCTGGAACATGCAAGAGCGTTTGACATTGTAAACCGGTGTAAATGAGGAATACTGTATTGGATGGATGTACGTCACATCGTTTACGCAGTAATATTACAATATACAGACAGCAATAACGTCAGCGTTAGTCACGCTGCAGTCGACTGTAAACTGCACCATACTTTATCTCCAGTGCCGATTAACGTTATTTAACCACACGCTTTTTATTAAGAAAAAGATAAAGAAATGTTTCATATTCGGCGATGATCCTGGCAATAAACAAGTGTGCGTTCGCTCCACAGCATGTAATATTGTAAAATCTGCTATTGAATTAGCACCAAATTATAAATGATTTAATGTAAATTACCTTTCAAACACACTGGAAGATAATGGCGGCGTCTTCGTGATTTCAGCAGTGGCAGTGACAAGGCGGGGCGGAGTCTAATTAACGTTACATCTCTATTTACACGTCATCAAGTTGTATTTTACATCCACTGAAATTAAAATTAAATTATTTTTTGATTAACGGATCATTTTAAACTCAGACAAGTCATGATTATATATTGAATCAAAAGGCATAATTTGTGTGTCACCTGAGCTCAATAAAATAAAAATTGAAAGTAAAAAGTCTAACAGTATTTATGAACTTGATTTTTCATTTTACAACAACATATATATTTAAGTAATGGCAAAAGGTCCCATTAATTACTTTTTAGAGTGTAATAACACCATGTGTTGAAAACACAGCAGAACTGTCAATGTGTTGTGTGAATCCTTCCCTGACAGAGTTTGACCCTCCTAGTTCACATACTTTGCATATGATATGATGTTATAGTTCATCTGGCCCTTATTAAGATTTTTAACTGTTCTTAAAGGGTGAATATATTGTTTATTTTTATAATTTAAATACTCTTTGCAACATAGTTGCCTGACTTTGTAAAATGGCTAAAAGCAAAAGAATGTTGTGTGAATTATGTATTAGGGATGCAACAATACATAACTTGGTTTTTTAACCATGTAGTGGCATGTGTGCCTTATTTACAAATGATTGGAATTAATTAACATACACATGTTTAACTATCAAATCTGATGTTTATGAAGTGTTTGTGAATCCAGAGGAGAGTTTTCGGGATGGTCTGTTTTACGGCCAAATTACTCTGAATTTACTCATATATATGCAAGTTTCATGAACACTGAACGCATGTTATATGTGACCCTGGACCATAAAAGCAGTCTTAAGTAGCATGGGTATATTTGTAGAAATAGCCAAAAATATATTGTATGGGTCAAAATGATCACATTTTCGTTTAATCCAAAAATCAGTTGGATTTTAAGTAAAGTCTATGTTCCATGGAGATATTTTGTAAATTTCTTACTGTAAATATATCAAAACTTAATTTTAGATTATTAATATGCATTGCTAAGAACTTCATTTGGACAACTTTAAAGGCGATTTTTTTTGCACCCTCAGATTGCAGATTTTCAAATATTTGTATTTCGGCCAAATATTGTCCTATCCTAACAAACCATACGAAAGCTTATTTATTCAGCTTTCAGATGATGTATAAATCCCAATTTTAAAAAAAAGATCCTTAAGACTCGTTTTAGGGTTCAGGGTCACATATAAAGATACATATACATGTTCTTAAGACTTAAAATGTTTTTATCAGTGGAAAACACTCTTCATTTTTATCATTTAAACTTATGAAATATTATGTTAAACAGCTAAAAGTAGAAGAATATTGTACATATTTTATTCTAGTGATCTTAAAAACTTTTTTTTCAGTTGTCAGTATTTTGTGAATGGAATAATGAAAGTACATTGTTAAAAGGTAAGCTTTTTTTAGCTTCAGTGGGTGTGCAGGTGAAAGCTTAAGGCTGACACAGCTGGCTTGTTCAGCAGGTCTCCTCAAAGAGCATATTGCAGGTTAGAGCCCCTAGTGAGTCAGTGTATAGAAAGAAATGTAGGAAGTAGTGTTGTCAAAAGACCCGGTACTTCGGTACCAAGTCGGTACAAAAAAAATGAAAACGTCACGGTACCAGGTGTCTTTAAGTCCCGGTGGTACCGAGTACCCGGTCGACCCGGTTCTTGCTGCGTGATCTGAAAGCTGCTCAGATGCGCTCGCTTCATAAAAGCACTGTGACAGGGCGACATCCAAAGGAGGAAATGCATCAAACTAACAACACTTTAAAGACTGACACCCGGATCAAATGAAAGAGTTCAAGCAGGTAAGTTTCTATTTAATATTTAATATTTAGATATTCTGTTATGAATATTAATTTGAATGTCGGATTAAAATAAACTGCCGTTATAGTGGAGTTAATCCTTAGCATAAGTGCGGCTAACGCTAATATAATGAGCATTAGAATGAAGTTTCTTTATTAACTACTTAATGCGCCTATATCTTTTATTAGGGTAAAAACAACAGGAGGACATGATGGTATTTACTATTGTTACACACCAGAGGCTTTTAAATGAATTGTGAATCTAAAATATGCGTGTTGGAGAATGTACAAACAGTTAATAGTGTTTATGTCATATCAGTCCGTCAGAAAAATGTTCTGGCCTGTTTTTTTTTTTTTTTTGCTAGTTAGTTGCTAGTTGTTGTTATTTTTGGCTGGATAACTAGCAGTTTTAAAAGCCCTTTAAAATTAAATATGTACACATTTGTATTAAATGAAAGTACAGTCAAATGTTATCTCCTGTATAGACTTTACAATGACTTCATGTTATTATCTAACATCAACTTACAGTGAGTGAACAATATATTTTTACAACATTAATTAATGTTTGTGAATGTTATTTAATACAAACACATGATCATTGTTCATTGTGCATTAAATAATTTTAACAGATTGAACTTTGATTGATTGATTGATTTTATGTATTTGTAAATTTTGAAATTAACCCTAAGAAGAATAATTGCAATATATAACTATTGTTTATGTGATAGGTCATGCTATCTAAAAAATGGAATCTTATTGTAAAGTGTTTTTAATACTACAGTTTCCTTCTATTTGATATGCACTTGTCTTAAAATATATAATCTTATCTAAATTTATTATAAAAGCTGAGGTTTGTTATTTACTGAAATGTTATATTTTAGCTGGAGTAAATGATCTAATGTTACATTTGGTCAGACTCAGCCCACTGCTTTACTAATATTATATTTTCCTTTTACAGCTGCAGGAAGATCATGAAGCACCAGCAAACCCTAAAACAGACAGTTTACAGTTGTTTTTCAGCGGCAGCAGAAATATGACAAACTTTTGAGTGGAACTTGTTTACTTTTTTTCATACTTTTATTAATTGTGGAAAAACTTGAAAGAGTTTTAAATAAGCATAAAAAATGGCATTGGTTTTTGTGTAGTTTATTTTTGTTTAACTTTATTAATAAAAATGTGTTTTTTAATTAGCATATTTTTGTGTTTTGCTTTGGTACCGAAATTGGTACCGAGAACCGTGGATTTTCACTGGTATTGGTACCGAATACTGAAATTTTGGTACCGTGACAACCCTAGTAGGAAGATTATAAATATGCCACTGAAGCTTCTGTAGTTATTTCTGTGAGAACATTTTACTTCTGCATCTGAAAAACGCCATTGATGATAATCCTCCGGTCGCATTTGCTGCAAACCATTTGTTTGATGTGTGTTCAGTTGTTGTTATGAACTCACCGTCTGACTTCCACTCTAGATTAAACTGCTTTACAGTGAAATGGAGTACTGAATCAATCCAGCAAACCTAAAAACAGTAAAAGAGTTATTGATCGGAGGTCAAACTGGATTCTTGCCCATCATGCATCACTGATAAACAGTGTTGGGCACGTTATTATGTTTTGCTCAAAAGCCTTCAATTTTTTTTACTATGTGCTAACACCATCCAACGGCATTTTTTTTACACAGCACTTTACAAACAGCACTAATGCAGATTAAAGAACGTGACGTCTTACGTCTCTACGTCATCGCGCTGCAGTGCGTCGGGAGCCTCCCAAGTTATAGTTTCACTTTTCATTCATGACACAACGGTTTGTAAAGCACCTGTACGCAGGATGCCAACCGCAGTAAAACAACAATAATAAGAAGAAGAAAAAGACACAAGGTGTCGGGTTTACTGAAGAGAAAGAACATAGCACTATTGTCTATCAAAATCTGCATTTCTTTTTTAGAAAACCTAATGAAAATGAAGCTGCTCTTTATTTCGCTCTTATTGTTCTGGTGTTTACTCGACCACGGTAAGACATTTATGTTTAATATCGTTCTTTCGGTGTTCTAACGATTGGTGCCAGCCGAAATTTGCGGTTAAAACGGTGTTTTCAAAAAACAACAACAACGGATGCTTCGTGGCACAACAGAAGCTGTCAGAGAGGCTAGTCTAGTATTGTCAGTAGGGGTGGGCGTATCGATCCTAATATCGATAGATACCCACGTTGGTAGGCTATTGGTATCGGATCGATACTAGCCTGATAAGATCGATACTTTAGGTACATTTTTTTCTCCTATACACTTAATACATTGCTTAATACATTCAACAAAGTGTAGACATGTCTGTGGGTGTATATTCCGCTCTTTTCTCATCTCGTATGCAAACATCGCTGCTCCTCCCTGCTACGCTGTTTTTAGGCGCGTTCGACTTGAAGCAGCGCTGCGCAGAATGATCACCGTATGACATCAAAGTACCACGAGAGCGATTCGAATGCATAGGAATCGTCTGCTCTCTTATCGCTCTCGCAGTACTTGATGTCATACAGTGATCATTCTGCGCAGCGCTGCTTCAAGTCGAATGCACTTGTTGTCATGCCGTCACGTGACTCAGCGGCTCCAAGCGCGAGCGGATACAGTGAGAGATGGAACGCTAGAACTCCGAGCTACAAAAGAAATGAAAAGGGGAGGAAGGAAATCCTTCACATAGTACATACAGGCGCGCAGATGGCACTAGGGACGGGGGGGACATGACCCCCACCCCAGATTCATAGTGACCTGATCCGTCCCCCTCACTGTCTCTACGAAAGGCGACATCGGTAAACAGAGGATTAATCAGGGTTTCCGCAATGTACATTAGCCTACGTAGTGACGGCCGGCCTGCCGCTCCTTAAACGTGCACTGAGCGATTTTTGAAAAACGCCTTTGACCGCAGTGTCTGACCGAGACCCAAAACACACTTGTAGCCAATCAGCAGTAAGGGGGCGTGTCTTGTACTGATAGAGAGAAGAGAGCGCAATAGGGTCTGGCTGCAGACATGCACTTGCGAGAAGGGTCTGGCTGCAGACATGCACTTGCACTCTCAGACTTGCACTCTCAGACTTGCACTCTCAGACACCTGCACTTCCGCAAGTGACGTCACTTGCAGTATTTTTTGTTTTTTATTTTATTTTATTTATTAAGTATTTTTTTAATTGAACCTCTCAACATTTTACACAAGTATCCAGGTGGTGAAGACAAGAAAAAATAAACTAAATTACGAAGTCGCTTGCAACTGCTACTTGCACTCTTCGCTGCCTGCGACGTCACTTGCAATCCACACAAATGGTGCGTGTTACTAATGGAGACAAGACGCTGTGGTGGTTAAACGATTAAAACTAATTTAATATCATAACATACAGGGTCCTGCAAGTCATCTGGAAGAAAAAGACAAGACCCACAAATCCGTGGCCACAGAACAGCAGAATATGAACGCAATGCTCTCAATAAGCGCTTTTAAACCTCCCGTAGAAAATCATAAACACTTAATATGGCTTAATGTGTTAAGATAGTGTTACTAAAAGATCAAATTTAATATACAGTTTATTAATATAATGTATATGTATATAGTGTTTTCCTCCCATACCGCAAAACGTGGCATAACGGACTGATATTATTTAGACCAAATATGCTCCTCTTCATTATTAAAACATAATTAATAAGCAGGTGAGCCCAGAATAAAGTTTCGCGTTTTCCCATTTAGAATAAAATGTCTACAGCCCTTTTTGTATCATCGTCTTTGTCCATTAAGCTACATTACTCTTTTATTTATAATGATTTTCTACAGGAGGGAAATGTTTAATGTGCAACTTAACGCATTGTGTTCTGGGCTCGTCTGCTTGCCTGCACGGAGTTGGTCCTTTGAATATCACTTAATGCATTTCTTAATGGGCGTTCATATGGTCTGTATAGCCTAGTTTGCATAACAATAATAAATACTGAATTTGGTCTTTATCATCTTAGTCTGTTATTATGCCACATTAAGCGTTTTGCTGTATGGGATGAAAAGTGAAAGTTTGCTCTTGTGTTCATGGCCATATGCTTGCCTTGTAGTATATTAAATGAATAAACTATATATCGAATTTGATCTTTTAATAACACTATCTTAACACATTAAGCCATATTAAGTGTTTATGATTTTCTACGGGAGGTTTAAAAGCGCTTATTGAGAGCATTGCGTTCATATTCTGCTGTTCTGTGGCCACGGATTTGTGGGTCTTGTCTTTTTCTCTTACAGATGACTTGCAGAACCCTGTATGTTATGATATTAAATTAGTTTTAATCGTTTAACCACCGATTTTTACATATTTTTATGTTATTACATATTAATAATTAATAATAATTAATAATTTTAGTTTTACATATTAACAATGACCTGTATGGCACAAGCTGTCAAAAAAAGAGAAAACGTAGAGGAGAAATGTATGTTATGATATTAAATTAGTTTTAATCGTTTAACCACCACAGCGTCTTGTCTCCATTGGCAACACGCACCATTTGTGTGGATTGCAAGTGACGTCGCAGGCAGCGAAGCGTGCAAGTAGCAGTTGCAAGCGACTTCGTAATTTAGTTTATTTTTTCTTGTCTTCACCACCTGGATACTTGTGTAATATGTTGAGAGATTCAATTAAAAAAATACTTAATAAATAAAATAAAATAAAAAACAAAAAAGACTGCAAGTGACGTCACTTGCGGAAGTGCAGGTGTCTGAGAGTGCAAGTGCATGACGTCGCAGGCAGCGAAGAGTGCAAGTAGCAGTTGCAAGCGACTTCGTAATTTAGTTTATTTTTTCTTGTCTTCACCACCTGGATACTTGTGTAAAATGTTGAGAGGTTCAATTAAAAAATACTTAATAAATAAAATAAAATAAAAAACAAAAAATACTGCAAGTGACGTCACTTGCGGAAGTGCAGGTGTCTGAGAGTGCAAGTCTGAGAGTGCAAGTGCATGTCTGCAGCCAGACCCTTCTCAGAGAGCGCTCTATTTGAGTGCACAGGACGGATATTAGCAGATCGACTATAGATAGAGAGAGATGGCAGATAAAAAAAGAGGAAAATATTGAATGCAGGATCGCTTTTTAGTTTCACTTTCACTTTAGAGATTCGCGATGGCAGGTAGGTTGGTTTAGTGTAATGTGGCACACTTTATGCAATTTTGAATTGTGTATCATATTTCCATATGAAGCCAAAGCAATAAATCAAAATCTTATACCATTTTGAAATCCCCAAGATGTTTCCTACCTAAATCAGATTTTTTTTTTTAGATATTGTACTTAAAGGGGAAATGGCACACGTTTTAGTGCTCCTTGTGCCAAATCGTTTAAGAATTTGTGGATTTTCTAATGTGGGACAGTACATGCTGAAATCTGGGATACTATGTTTTGTGTTAGAAATAGTTTAAGTTTTACAAAGCAAACTTCACATTTAAAACTCCTGGTTAAATGTGCATAACCATGTTTGCTGAATTAATTTAGTAAGCCTACGGTGTGTTTGCTGTCTTCATCAGTTTGTCTAAAAAACTAGTAGCCTATATGTTAATATGTGGAATGTTAAATACAACTTTAACACAGAAATCTTATACTATTTAAAGGAATGTATTTAAATAAATGTCAGATTTCTGGCAGCAACAATAATAATAACCATGTAATGAAGTCAAAAATATAAAATTGGACTTAATAAAGATAATAATTAATTTAATTATTAAAAATAATTTCATAAATTATTTTAAAAAGATTCAAACTTTGGAACATGGAATGCCTTTAAAATTGTTATTAAACTTCTTTACTCTGCATATGGTAAGAATATGGAACATGTATTTTCAAAAGCATGTGTTAATCTAATAGGGGTGTAACGATACACGTATCGTGTATCGAACGATTCACGGGCAGTTCCAAATGGAAGTGATCATCCCTATCCCCTTGGAGTGGGGACTTTGGAGTGAACAGGGCACGTGCGTGTCACTATTTAGTCGTTTGGAACGCACTTGGTGAAGGGAGCGATCTAATTTCCTCATTATCTTCAGCTGGGATGTTCCCGTGACAACGCAGCATGGTGTCAGTCAGCAGATTCGCTGACGGACACCAGCATAAAAAATACGTATATACATTTTAAAAAGTTTTATATATATTATTTTTTATATATTATATAGCATATTTTAAAAACTTTTAAAAATATAAAATGTATGTTTATTTGCAACAGTTATGATAACAAAAATAAAAAGACATTTGACATTTAAACAGCGAATCTGCTGACTGACACCGTGCTGCGTTGTCACGGGAACATCCCAGCTGAAGATAATGAGGAAATTAGATCGCTCCCTTCATCAAGTGCGTTCCAAACGACTAAATAGCGACACGCACGTGCCCTGTTCACTCCAAAGTACCCACTCCAAGGGGATAGGGATGATCACTTCCATTTGGAACTGCCCGTGAATCACACCCCTATAATCTAATTGTAATTGTTATGTAAAAACACTCCATAACAGATTTTAGAAGTCCTGGCCAGTCATGGCCTTATCATGGTCCAAGATCTTATCGTCCTCTAGTCTCAAAATTGTTAATCTGGATCTTAAAACAAATAATATTGCTGCATTATACGCCCCAAAATTAACAAAATTACATGCATGGCATTTTATCAATTGAATAACATAGAATATTTGACTGTCCCACATTAGTCAAAACGTACTGTCCCACTTTTGAAACATCCTTTTCTAAAGTGGGATGACAAAGATTTCTTTAAATAGAAAATATTAACACATTTTAACAATATTATTGCAAAATTTGTTGTATAAATACATCACAATATAATTTTATAACAATTTAGAACATTGTTTTATTTATAAAAGATTTGTATCCTTAACATTAATTTTATCTAAATCCTATGTCACTGACCTTTGAGTGAACTTTACAAGAGGTATTTCCTGTTTGATGATTTTCATGGCCACATTTCTGACATAATTTCCAGAAAGTCAAGTGATTTCAATAACTTGAAACCCCTGCTTGAATTCAACACCAATCATGTTCACTTTATTGTTGTAAAAGAAGAGATAAACGCACTGAAGCTTAGGTGTCCCACATTAGTCAGTGTCCCACATTACACTAATCCACTCTGTTTATACTATGGAGCAGCAGTACTTACCACACATTTTACAAGATTAGATTGCCAGTGGTGCTGAGGATCTGCAAACCATTCGCCATCGTCCTCAGTCACCTTTCCTTACTCTGTTTATGTGGTAAGTGAAATTGTATGTACTGTAATGTAACAGGTAACCGTTAGCAATCGTTATTTGTTTTTTCATATCAGTCCCTGTCTTCATTCAATAAGCCACTTACGTTAAACTTTTCTTATAATGGTTTTCTATGGGAGGAAAATGCATAATGTGAAAACTTTGAGCGATGCTTTCATATTCTGGGCACATCTGCTAACTTGTATATCTAGTTTGCAACATTAATAAGGTATATACTGAGTTTTGTCTTTTAATATTACGTTCTTAATTTATTAAGCCACGTTAATTATTTTTATAACTTTTCTATGGGAGGAAAATGCTTAACATGAAACTGCGCATTGCTTTCATGTTCTGGGCTCCTCTGCCTGCAAAGTCCTTTTAGAAAGGCAAATAATATCCACGTAGCTTTAAGGTGAATATATTATTAGTCATATCAACATTAATATTGTTATTTTTTTTTAATTGTTGTTGGTAATTTAAATTGTAGGCTATGTTTTTTTTAAATCACAAGTATCGGAATCGGTATCGGCGATACTGGCCCTGTATTTACTCGGTATCGGATCGATACCAAAATTTGCAGTATCGCACACCCCTAATTGTCAGGGAGTAGTGATGTCCGGATCGTGAACGAATCGTTCGATTTAACCGGATCTTCTTAGTGAACCGGTCGAACCAGTTCACCAAATCGAACTGAATCGTTTGAAACGGTTCGTGTCTCCACTAAGCACTAATCCACAAATTACTTAAATTATTCACTTTTTTAACGTGCCTGACACTCTCTCTGTCTCGAAATAAACCAATATCCCGGAGTTATTAATTTACTCAAACAGTACACTGAGTGAACTGCTGTGAAGAGAGAACTGATGATGAACAGGAGCAGAGCAGCATGTGTGCAGCCAGCCGGGTAACGAACAAACTGTTCTCGAGTCAAGAACCGGTTGCAGCGGTTTTCGGATCACCAGTACACTGAACCGAGAACCGTTTCTTTCGGACACGTCCGATTTGAGAACCGAGGAGCTGATGACACTGCGCATGCGTGTAAATTTTCAAGCAGACGAAAAGCATGTTATCCAAGTATTTTGTAAAACTTCAGAAAGTGTGATAATATAACAACATATTTTATTTTATTTTTTAAAAAAAGATGAATGTATCTAATCTGTGTACTTTGTTCAGTTGAAGATTCTGTTAGGTTATAGGACAAAGGGGTTTGTCAGGGATGTTGGCAGGGGCGGACTTACCCATTAGGCAAAGGTAGGCGACTGCCTTGGGCCCCCAAAAGCCAAGGGCCCCCTAAAATGCTTTTCATACGAGATGCGCATTAAGCGCTGACACGCGAACGGTTGCAGTTTACTGTGTTTATTACCACGACAACCGTCTGCGTATCCGAGTTGAACGTGCTTCTTGTGTATCCTGCTTGTAGCAAATTAAAATATTATGCATCTGAAGCTGACTGCCGCACGAGTGAGAGGTCTCTCTTTCCCAGGGCGCGCACTCCTTTTTCTCTCTCTCTCTCTCTCTCTCTCTCTGTCTCTCTCTCTCTCTGCGTCTGCTCTGTACAGCGAGCGGCTGAAAGTAGCTGCGCTTTCAGTTAAAACATAGATATGTTGCTTCTCTAATTTTACATGCAAGTATAGCCGAAATCACAGCACAGCTATGGTCTTTATCTTATGTGTAGCCTATTTGATTTTATCAGACGACGGCACGATTATAAATCAGGATTTTTGAGCAGATTAACATCTTGGAAGGGAGAGCTGGTTATATAGTCTTAATGGGTCGCGTTTCAGTCACTATTTCATATTCATCCTGTTGTCTGACAACAGAAACAGAAAATAATATATACCAATGAAAACAGTTTTATTGAGAATTTAGCTGCATCAAAATACAGTATGTGGCCCAGAGATGCAAACAAATGTAATAATAAATAATAAATGTACATTTTGCATGTTCAGAAGAAGAGCTGCCCTGTCCTGTGAAAATGAAAACAGGTTTGTATCAGTAAATTGCTCAGTACAAAGAAAGAGAAGTGATAGGAACCTGGTATTTCTATGTTCTTTTTTTTTTCATGTGTCTAATAGACATGAACAAGTTCTTTGAAAAACATCTATGACCTTTGAAACATGTCTACTCTTCATGCTCTATGTATGTTAACTATGGTTTCACTAATAATACACATATATTGCATAAAGCATCCATATTTGTCCATGCCCATGTTCATTAGAGTATTAAAAACTTGAATAGTATTAATTTAAGGTACATTTAGAACAGATACAAATTTAAATTAAAATTTTACCTGATAAAGTACAGACTATAGAATGAATGTGCATTTTCAATAATCCAGTCTGCAGTTTTTGTTCAGACCAATGCGAAAATCCACCCACATAAACCCGTTTTAAATAATATAATAATTTATACTTCTGACTCATCCCTTTTCTTTAAAAAAAATGGTTTAAAGGTTCAATTGTGAGGTTTATCATTTTATAATTTATTTTGTTTTTTTGTTAAAACTTGTATCTCAACGGTAAATCAATTGCTATTTCGTGGTCTACAACATGAAAGAATAAAAGTGTCTGCTAAATGAATAAATGTAAATGTAAATGAAAGAATCCCATTATAACATGCAAAATGTAGAAACATTGGACACAACTATGGGGCACCATTGTGCAGCAGCAAGCATCACAACAAAAAAGAAACCTCAAGGTTGATCTAGGTAAATTTGTGCAAATGTATAGGGCCCCATTCCTATATTTGCCTTGGGCCCCCAATTCACTAAATCCGCCCCTGGATGTTGGACCATAATTAAGACTCTGTTTAATAGGAATAAGGGATGATTTATGAAATACCTTGTGCTGTAATTATAGGTAATGACGACACATTCACAAATTGAGTTTGTATGAAATAGAACTGATGATGAGCACGAGCAGAGCAGCTGATACACTGAGCAGGTGCAGTGTGCCGGTTAGAGCGGTTCTCGTTCTCGAGTCAAGAATCGGTTGCAGCGGTTTTCGGATCACCAGTACACTGAACCGAGAACCGTTTCTTTCGGACACGTCCGATTTGAGAAACGATGAGCTGATGATACTGCGCATGCGTGATTCAGCGAACAGTGATTGCTATGACTGGCATAGCACATCTGAACCAAGCTAGTTCTTTTGGACAACTGATTCATATGGCGTGGGTAAACCGACGACTTGAATGAGGGCGAAATGAAAGTTTATTTAATAACAAATAAATTGCAATGGATTATGTATAGTAAATGGATTGTGGTTTATGTGCTGATGACAACTAATTTATTCACTTTATATCTTCAAGACTTAAAGGGATAGTTCACTTTGAAATTAAAATTTGGTATCTATCAGCTTACCCAAGGGCATCCAAGATGTAGGTGTCTTTTTTCTTGTAATCCCAAACTAGTCTGTCAGTCATATAATGGCAGGTATAGGTCACTGTCTCTATAAGAGGGAGAAAGAACATGCACAGAGAAATTCAAATTAAACAATTCCCCATCGTAACTACACATTGATGGCCTAAGACACGAAACGAGCGGTTTGTGTGAGAAAACGAACAGTATTTATATCGTTTTTTACCTCTTGTACACAACCATGTCCAAGTGATCTGAGTGCGCACACACATCCGGTGTGTGACGTGTGTGTGCGCGCGCTGTGGCTCACGCTTGACAGAGGGCGTGTCTGAAGCGTGGTGCTGACGCAACTTCGTGGTATTTTCTCGTTGGAAGATGCGCACTGTCATCGCTCGTGTCGTTTCTGAACTGTCTACTCTAGGATAATGATGACTTCTTTTAAGCAGACCCGCTTGCTGTCATGCATTGTATTTCTATACGAGCGCTCCATGTATCCGTTTCATTCATCTGTAGCTCGCCGTCAACGCTTGACGGAGGGCGTGTCTGAAGCGTGGTGCTGACGCAACTTCGTGGTATTTTCCTGTTGGAAGATACGCACTGTCATCGCTCGTGTCGTTTCTGAACTGTCTACTCTAGGATTTGACTTCTTTTAAGCAGACCCGCTTGCTGTCATGCATTGTATTTCTATACGAGCGCTCCATGTATCCGTTTCATTCATCTGTAACTAGCCAAACACACATGCCGCAACTCCACCCTCCTCACCCTGCATCACTTCCACCTAACCATGTAAAAAATAACAGATCCAGGAACAGTTTATTGAGACATGACACCGGCGAGGAAAAAAAAAAGGAATCTTACTATAGCCCCATTCACACTGCACGTTGGTCCTGGAAAATTGCCAGAAAATTGCCGGAGTGCCTTCTGTGTGAACGCAAACACATCCCGGGATTAATTCCGGGATTGATCCCGGGTTGGGACCTAGTAACATTGCCCGGGTTCAGTCCTGGAACGAGCGCTGTGTGAACAAAAGCCGGATCAATGCCGTAAAGGGTGTGTCGTAGTGATGACGCACTTTATCGTTCGACAGTTTTACCGGGTGTTTTGAAGGCAGATCAACGTTCACACGACGAAAAATATGTAAACTGGAATGAAGCAGCGATCAGGGAGCTCCTCACTATCCGCGCTGAAGCTGAAATCATTCTCCAGTTTAGTGAAATGGTGAGCGCGCATTATACACGTCACATGAAAGGTCACGTGTCTTTACGGGATCTTTACGGGTTGTGTGTGAATAGTCTGTCAGTCACATAATGGCAGGTATAGGTCACTGTCTCTATAAGAGGGAAAAAGAACATGCACAGAGAAATTCAAATTAAACAATTCCCCATCGTAACTACACATTGATGGCCTAAGACACGAAACGAGCATTTTGTGAGAGAAAACGAACAGTATTTATATCGTTTTTTACCTCTTGTACACAACCATGTCCAAGTGATCTGAACTATCCCTTTAAATCCTCGTATGCACATCAGCCTGTACCTGTATTTGGGTGCTTGCAAAACTTAATTGTAAACTTTAAAGATCATGATTATGATGTTTTAACTGACTGAAGTTATGATTACTGACTTTATATATTTGAATGTGTATTTTCATCCCGGCCCGGGACGATAGATTATCATTATGACGTCATTACGTTAGGGCGTAAAAGAACCGATGATCCGGTTTTTTGAACCGGTTCATTGAAACAAACTGTCCGAAAGAATCGGTTCGCGGAAAAGAACCGGACTTCCCATCACTATCAGGGAGGGTTTGGTAATCTGTCATAACGGGTTACCTCATGATGCAGGAACAGCAGCCCATTGGTTTCTATGTGTTTAAGATATTTCTTTATGACATTCATTAGTTTTATTATTATTATTATTATTGTTATTATACCCCTGGCAATAAGGAGCATGGTTTTACCTGTGACTACTATAATTTAATTTATTTATTTTATTTACAAAACATAGGTGGCGGGGAAATAACTGGACAAAAGGTGGTACCAGCAATGAGCAGGGTTGCCAGGTCTTCAAAGCCAAACCAGCCCAATTGTTATATTTGACAGTAATGCATATCATTTGTATTTTGCAGTAATTTATTTATTCATGTGTGTATGTATGTATGTATTTATTTATTATTATTATTATTATTATAAAATATTATATTTATTTATTTATTTATTTGTGCACGGCCATGACAAGGCATTTATGGAGATATTTTTGCCTGTACTACTTGGTGCGAACCGTGTGTTGCAGACAGATTCAGTTATTCCTCCACAGTCACCACACCTCAAGACATTGCTCAGATGTTTTATTTCATGACATTTGTCAGGTTTTTGTCTTTAAAATGCTCTTTTGTGTAATTATTTCTCACACATCTCACCAAGCCTCTGTTGTTAATCCCAAAACATGAAAAAAATGAGATGGGGAAAAAATGCCAATGTTTTGCATTCTAGTTTTGCATTGCATTTACACAAATAACTACTTCTGACTGGTCCATCTCTGACGATTGTGCCAATGTAGTTTACAATCAGTGATAAAAAATAAAAATAATAATAATAATAATAAAAAAAATGTATAATAATAATATAATATTTTTGTTTGATATTGACAGCTGTTTGGGGATTTGGAGATATAGTACATGTTACAAATATTGTATTTTTTGCACCAGTTTTAAAGTTTTATTACATTTTTGTTCTCTGAAATCCACCCTTCTGTTGGGATCAGAATAATCCAGTTTTTTTTTTCTTTTGGATCAAAAGTATCCCAATCTTACTAAAATGTTTTGAACAACACAAACTGAGGATTTAATCCAGATCAAAACCAAGATTGTGTTTTGTGATCTAATCTGAATGACTAATCTGAATCTGAAATAACCCTCTACTGCATGCATTTTGATGGTACATGCTAAAAAAATTATTCCATGTCATTTTTTGGTTTATTTGGGAACATTTAATTGCTAAAACGTTTTTTTTTTTTTTTACCATCCCAAAATATTTTTTTGTTGCCTCAGGGCAATGTTGCGCAACAATGGTACAGAAGTACAGAGAAAATTCTCCATTCACATATCATAAGACAATGTTCAGAGAGCAATTCAAAATCACAAATCTGTCAAAAAATATCAAGAAATCATTAAGTGAAAAGGGAAAAAAACACTTGAAACACTTGATATATTGCATTTGATTCAGACATAGGTTTGTGTTGTGGTGTGAGGCTGGGAAACTCCAGTCCTGGAGGGCCACGAGATTTTACTCCATGTTAAACTTCAAGAAGCACTTCTTCTCTGTTGTGAAACAGAGGTGCACATTACACTTTTGGCACATCACTTTGGGTGTTCCTTTGCACCCAGGAACCTTTCATCTTCCCTTTATTTGCTTGTATGTATTGTCAATGGGAAATCCTTGTTAGGGATGGGAGCTGTGGACCCCTGCTTCCTTACCTCTTATTGCGCAACGTTGCCCTGAGGCAACGGAAAGAAAAACTGAATTTCTGAACATGCAAAATAAAATAAAAATTCATAAAATCTGACAAAAGTCTTCTCTATACCTACACACACACACATTTGTTTATGTACAGTTCGTGTCATTTTAAATAAGATTACTAAAGGAAATAATCTTGCTTTGTTCTCACACCATGTGCTCCTGTGACCATGTGTCAGAACAGGACGTCCCACCTTCAAAAGGGGCATGATAGTGACTCCCACACCTTATTGGACTGTTCTTTGATACTTTTCAAACATTTTGAATTGGTTGCAATCATTTAAAAAAAAACATGCACTTAACATGGGGCATAAGAAAAACTTTCCGTTGCCTGAGGGCAACGCTATGCAGTAGAGGGATAACTTCCTGGTCATGTGACCCGATGATGTCATACCAATTTTAATATCTTCACACACACCTGACACACTTCATACATGACTTGGATTTTGGAAACATGATTTTATGTATTTTTGGTGAATTTTTCAAACATTAAAATCTATTAACTTCCTGATCATGTGAACTCATGTTGGCACACCCACTGTATTATATTCACACATTGTACAATCTTTTTTTTTTTCTTTTGAAAATGTGTTTGTTGTTTTTAGACAATTATTTGAATTACTGAAAACTTTTTTACTTCTTGGTCATGTGACCTGATATTATTACACAAGGCCGGTTCATATCCACAAACATTTCTCATACAAAAATATTAACATATTATTAATATTGCTATATGATGTGCCTACCAAACATTTATTTAAGTAGTATTATAGTCATGTTTGTACTGTTGTATAATTTTAGTCCACGTGTAATTTGGTGGGTCCAGGCTCAATGGCATTTTCTGAGAAATGCGTAAAATATGAATTTTATGTAGAAAATAACAACAATCATAATTTGGCTATAGGGTTTTTCTTTCATTTTAGAAGAGAGGAGTGTATGCAGGAACAGTTGGAGAATAAAATCAGGACATGATTCCAATAAGTCTTGAACCTGTGTCCCCATGAGCCAACAGGCCTCGACTCTCCTAAACCAGTGCATAATACACTGCCATTCATTCTTGTTTGCAAAATAAATAAATCATTCACAACTTAAATTTTTACAAGTTATCTTTCTGCACTGACTCAGTTAAGTTGAATTTACATAGAATATTAAGTATGTACAACTTGACAAATTTAATGTTATTTGAACTTATACAATTTAGTTGGAATAACTTTATGAAAGTAAGGTGAACTTATTTTTTTAAGTGTTCAGTACCAAAGTTTTAACTTAAATGTTTGAGTTATCTTTTTGCACAGACAGTTAAGTTGTATTTACTTACTGACCTTATAGTTTCATTCAGTTTCAATACCAAAGTTTGTGTTCATGTAGCCTAATTTGGCTTATTTGCTTAATTCAACCAGATAAATATTTTTTTTTTGTTTGTTTATTTTATTGTTCTTTTTGTCAATTGTAAATAATTATTTTATTATCAAATGTTTCATGTTTCGGCTGACAACTTTTTCATTCCCATTTAAATTAATTTCTACTAATAAGTGATCTGATATCAGCCATTGAAACATGATTAGAGGATGATTAATCAACTCCAAAAACAACATTACCTTCACTTATTTAACCAGATTGACTCTATTTTATAACTTGTTTCTGAGAATTAACAGAGGTTTAGATCTAGTCGAGTTTTTTTTTTTTTTTAAGTTTCGTTTAAAGTCACCGTTATAGTGAAAAGTGTTTGCTTTAGTTGAGCACTTGACCCTTGGCTTTTATTAAATTACTTTTTTTAACTATTGCAATAGTGTTTTATTAAGAACACATGTTTTAACAAAGTAACTCAGCTTTAATTGTCTGTTTAATGGCATTCAAATACATGTAATCTATTTTTTACTTTTAACTAAACCAATTTAGTTGTGATAGAAAGGTTACCAGTGCATTAACACTGAGAATATCTTAAACAGCATATTCTAGATGTTGCAAGAAGTTTTGATAGACCTGGTATTGTGCGTCTCCTAGTTGAGAGTTCTTTTGATCTTGGTAGCGACACAGTATTAAGAATCAAGGTAAACTTTTGAACTGGTTCATTCGTGTATTATTGTAGTACTCTCATCAAGGTAAAGTGTTTGACATCTCAAATGCACCTAATGGTGTTGCCATTAATGCAGAGGAACATAGCAGTTTTATTTTATGTAATCTGCATTCATGGCAAGAAATGGTTAATTGATTAAAAATTATGATTAATTTCTTCATCAGGTGCATCTGGTGTTGATATAGACAGAGTATCAGTGAAGGAGGGAGATCCAGTCATTCTACAAACTGGTGTTGAAACAAACCAACAAGACAGAATTAGATGGTATTTCAACGACACTCGCATCGCTCAAATCACTGGAGATATCAGTAAGATCTGTACAGATGTTCAGTGTAATGAAGGTACAGAGAGATTCAGAGACAGACTGAAGCTGGATCATCAGACTGGATCTCTGACCATCATGAACATCAGAACCACAGACTCTGGAGAATATAAACTACAGATCAAAAGCAGCAGATTTGGCATCATAAAGACATTCAGAGTTACTGTCACTGGTGAGTATCATGTTAGTCATTCAGTGCTTTTTTACTTGAACAGTTTTATAAAACAGAAATATTTAAATCAACCCAGTAAATTTTGTTGTTGTTGTTGTTGTTGTTGTGGCTTGTTTGAAGAAGTGAGCTTTCACTCAATATTACAGCATAACTGAGATCAAATCTATCATCTTCACATGCACATCAAATTGACAGACAGTTGTCATATTGAGTTTTTGTCACTTTATGAATTCTTAAACTTTTGAAGTCTATTTTTAATAGAAAAAAAATCATAATATTAGTCATTTTTCCTGTGAACACTGCTGTTTCTTGTTGCTGTTTTAGCTTCTGTTCCTTACAAACCCACCAGACAGCACAATTAAGTCAATGTCATACAACTTCCTGCTAAATATCAGTCAAAAGTACTGGTAAAGTTGTTTATCATTCCATCTCTAGTAATAATGGGTATCTGTCTTTAGCTGTTCTAGATTCAACTGTTGTTGCTGCTGCTTTTGTTGTTGCGCCTGCTGCTGTTGTTGCTGCTGTTCTGCTGGTTGCTGCTTTTGGTGTGATTTACTGTTGACGCAGGAGATCTACACATTCAGGACAATTTGGCAAGTATCATCTGATCTGACAAGCTGGAATAATGAGATTTATTGTGCAAAAAAAAAAAAAAAAAACTTAAACAATATATATATATATATATATATATATACAGTGCTGCTTGAAAGTCTGTGAACCCTTTAGAATTTTCTATATTTCTGCACAAATATGACCCAAAAAATCATCAGATTTTCATATAAGTCCTGAAAGTAGACAAAGAGAACCGAATCAAACAAGTGAGGGAAAAATATTTTCTTTGTCATTTATTTATTGAGAAAAATGATCCAGTGTGACATATCTCTGCGTTGCAAAAGTATGTGAATCTCTTGGATTAGCAGTTAATTTAAAGGTTAAATTAGAGTCCATCTGTGCAGAGGTGTTTTCAGTCAGTGCAATGACTATTAAATGTCAGTACGTGACCTGTTTTATTCAAAGAACAGAGATCTATCAAAGTCTGATCATGTTTGTGGAAGTGAATCATGTCACAAACAAAGGAGATTACTGGGGAACTCGGAAAAAGAGTTGATGTTGCTCATCAGGCTAGAAAAGTTTACAAAACCATCGCTAAAGAGTTTTGACTCCATAAATCCACAGTCAGACAGATTGTGTACAAATGAAGGAAATTCAAGAACCACTGTTACCTTCCCTAGAAGTGGTCGACCAACAAAGATCACTCCAAAGCAGAACGTGTAATAGTCTGCGAGGTTGCAAAAGTTCCCAGGGTAACTTCTAAGCAACTAAAGGCCTTTCTCACATTGGCTAATGTTAATGTTCATGAGCCCACCATCAGGAGAACACTGAGCAACCATGGTGCGCATGGCAGAGTTGCAAGAAGAAAGCCACTGTTCTCCAAAAAGAAAATTGCTTGCTAAAGATCACATGGACAAGCCAGAGGACTATTGGAGAAAGGTTTAATGGATGGATGAAACCAAAATAGAACTTATTGGTTTAAATGAGAAGCTACTATGTTCGGAGAAAAGAACACTGCATTCCAGCTTAAGAATCTTATCCCATCTGTGAAACATGGTGGTGGTAGTATCATGGCTTGGGCCTGTTTTTCTGCATCTTGGCCAGGACAGCCTGCCATCATTGATGGAACAATGGATTCTGAATTATACCAGCAAATTCTAAAGGAAAACCTCAGGACATCTGTTTAAGAACAGAGTCTCAAGAGAACGTGGGTCATGCAGCAAGACAGCAACCCCAAGCACACAAGTCATTCTACCAAAGAATGGTTAAAGAAGAACAAAGTTATTGTTTTGGAATGGCTGAGTCAAAGTCCAGACCTTAATCCAATTAAAATGTTGTGGAAGGACCTAAGCAAGCAGTTCATAGGAGGAAACCCACCAACATCACAGAGTTTAAGTGGTTCTGCACTAAGGAATGGGCTAAAACTCCTACATGTTATTGTGCAGGACTAATCAGTATTTACAAGTAACTTTACCTTCGGTTACTGCAGCAAAAGGGGGTCACACCAGATACTCATTCATCATTTTTCTCAATAAGTAAATGACAAAGAAAATATTTTTCTCACACTTGTTTGATTCGGTTCTCTGTCTACTTTCAGGACTTATATAAAAATCTGATGATGTTTTGGGTCATATTTATGCAGAAATATAGAAACCTCTAAAGGGTTCATATATGAATGTATATATATATATATATATATATATACATACAGTGCTGCTTGAAAGTTTGTGAACCCCTTGCAGAATCTGTGAAAATGTGAGTAATTTTAACAAAATAAGAGAGATCATACGAAATGCATGTTATTTTTTATTTAGTACTGTCTTGAGTAAGATATTTTGCATAAAAGATGTTTACATTTTGTCCACAAGACAAAAAATAGCCTAAAGTATTAAAATAACCCCATTCAAAAGTTTGGGAACCCTTGGTTCTTAATAGAACAGTGTTCAGTTTAACTGTTCAGAACAAACAAGTGACTCATGAACAACCATCACAAAACAAAAAACAGTTGTGGATCATCCAGGTAACCACCCACAGTATTAAGAACCAAGGGTTCCCAAACTTTTGAATGGGGTTATTTTAAAAATTTCAGCTATTTTTTATTTTATTTATTTTTTGTCTTGCAGACTAAATGTAACAATTTATGTAAAAAATCTTACTCTATTGACCAAAGTAAAATTTTGTTGTTATTGTTCAAACAGGAAAAATTACACAGCACAATGATCCTGACCTAGTGAGACTATGTATACAAATACACAAAATCTGTCTGTCTGTAGAAACCAATGAACTGACAATAAATTAACTTCTGTGAGAACTGTTAAGGCCCCAGTATACTTCAAGTGAAATCAAATAACTAACTGGTGTAATGTCGTTTTAAACCAAATTAGACCAAATCAAAGGGTTTTAGTTTTTTTTGTTGTTTTTTTATTATTATTTTTTATTTTTTTTTTTAGATCTCTTGTTGGAGTTTGTTTTGGGAGTTTGAAACAGCTTGCTTTGAACTACCATTGGTCTGTGGTGATTACACAGTAGGTAGGTGTGGCTCTGGGGCTCCACCTTCTTTGACATTTAAATCTTCTCCAGTTCATTTACTCTGTTCAGTCCTTCAAAATCAGATATCTGTGAATAAAAACATGAATGCTCTTGAGAAGCTGCTGTATAGAAATTTAAAATGTTATTCTTACTGAAAGCGACACCGACACTGTTTTGCATGTTTAATAGTGTAAAGATGCTTGCTTTAAAGCTCTGTTGTATAAAGTGCTATATAAATAAATGTGTAATGACTGAATTGCTGCTTGTGCAAACATATAAACATCGCATTAAGATGCTTTCTTAACTGCTGTTTTCTCAGCACTGTTACTTTTGTTGTGTGTTTATTTTGCTATTGAGAGCAAAGTGCACCGCACATACTTACATGTTCATCTAAACTCTGCTCTCAGCAGTGCAAGTGGTGTTGAAATGTTTGCAAACTGTATATCACTGGTCACGTGTTTCAAACTTATTTTTACTCCTGAAGTGAATAAGGAAAATAACTTTACCATGCGTATATTAGGGCATTAGGTGGTATGTACAGGTGCATCTCAATAAATTAGAATGTCGTGAAAAAGTTCATTTTTTTCTTGTAAGTTATTTCAAAAAGTGAAACTTTCATATATTTTAGATTCATACATGTAAAGTAAAACATTTCAAAAGTTTTTTTTGTTTTAATTTTGATGATTAGAGCTTACAGCTCATGAAAGTCAAAAATCAGTAACTCAAAATATTAGAATATTCACATTTGAGTTTCAATAAATGACCATCCATACAGTATAAATTCCGGGTATCTCTTGTTCTTTGAAACCACAATAATGGGGAAGACTGCTGACTTGGCAATGATCCAGAAGACGAACATTGACACACTCCACAAAGAGGGTAAGTCACAGTAAGGTGCACAAGCAACAGGGATGACTGCAAGCTTGAGAATACAGTCAAGCAAAGCTGATTCAAACACTTGGGAGAGCTTTACAAGGAGTGGACTGAAGCTGGAGACAGTGCATCAAGAGTCACCACGCTCAGACGTCTTCAGGAAAAGGGCTACCAAGCCACTTCTAAACCAGAGATACCTTACCTGGCATCTTACCTGGGCTGTGGAGAAAAAGAACTGGACTGTTGCTCAGTGGTCCAAAGTCCTCTTTTCAGATGAAAGTAAATTTTGCATTTCATTTGGAAATCAAGGTCCCAGAGTCTGGAGGAAGAGTGGAGAGGCACAGAATCCATGTTGCTTGAAGTCCAGTGTGAAGTTTCCACAGTCAGTGATGATTTGGGCTGCCATGTCATCTGCTGGTGTTGGTCCACTGTGTTTTCTGAAGTCCACAGTCAACGCAGCCATCTACCAGGAAATTTTAGAGCACTTCATGCTTCCTTCTGCTGACAAGCTTTATGGAGATGCTGATTTCATTTTCCAGCAGGACTTGGCACCTGCCCACACTGCCAACGGTACCAAAAGCAGGTTCAATGACCATGGTGTTACTGTGCTTGATTGGCCAGCAAACTCGCCTGACCTGACCCCCATAGAGAATCTATGGGTTATTGTCAAGAGGAAGATGAGAGACATCAGACCCAACAATGCAGATGACCTGAAGGCCACTGTCAAAGAAACCTGGGCTTCCATACCACCTCAGCAGTGCCACAAACTGATCACCTCCATGCCACGCCGAATTGAGGCAGTAATTAAAGCAAAAGGAGCCCCAACCAAGTATTGAGTACATATACAGTAAATTAACATACTTTCCAGAAGGCCAACAATTCACTAAAAATGTTTTTTTTATTGGTCTTATGAAGTATTCTAATTTGTTGAGATAGTGAATTGGTGGGTTTTTGTTAAATGTGAGCCTAAATCATAACAATTAAAAGAACCAAAGACTTAAACTACTTCAGTCTGTGTGCATTGAATTTATTTAATAACACGAGTTTCACAATTTGAGTTGAATTACTGAAATAAATAAAAATTTCCACGACATTCTAATTTATTGAGATGCACCTGTATGTTTGGTTTCATTCAAAAATCATCCCATAAAAACAGCAATAATAATGGACTTATTTAATAGAGCATTGCTCTTCTGTTGTTTAACTCTAGAATGAAGAAGAGAGATCTTTACATTCAGCATACATCAGAGGGAAAAACATGTTTGTTTAAACTGAATATTTTTTTCCACAATCATTTGTTTTATCTTCTGGAAATCTGTTTTCTTTCTTTCAGGAGAAAGGTGGAGAAACATCACCCCTTATTTTGGTTCAGACCCCGCAGACAGATGTTGCTGATAGGTCATCCATCAATAACGCTGGGACCCCACTGAAGGATGTTGCTGATGGGCCATCCGTCAATCAGGACCATGAGGCCCCGCTGACCCTTACTGTATTATGATGCCGTGTCCCGGCGCGACGAGACAAAAACAATAAAACCCATTATAGCGGCTTCCACTAAGACACTAGTATTGGTAATAGGAGTGAGCAAGTGATTGACGTGTAAAAAGTCCATACAAAACCAAGTAAAATGCAAAGTGTCGTTTATTGTGCTCCAATGAATATACATGTCTTCCAATTAGCTTCCCCACTGTAAAAACAAACAAACAAGCTAAAGCAGATTTTTTAGTTTTCTCAACTTATTTTTTAGGAAATTTCTCAACTTTTTGTTGTATAAACTTAAAATAAGAAGTTGAGAAAACTCAAAAATCTGCTGAAGCTTGTTGCCTTAAAATTTTAAGTTTGCCCAACTTTTTTTTTTTACAGTGTGGTGTCATTTTGTATAGTTCACAGAGTATGAAAGTCCATACCTTGTAGACACAGCATTTGTTCAACTCAGTCCAAACACCTAATCCAATAATTTGGCTTGATGAAGCATGATCCAAACCCATCCAAAACGGTCAAAAACTGTGTGCTTCCCTACTACCAATACACCTGTTGTCTCATTAACCAAATACCCTGATATACTAGTTCCAGTGCGCCACCCAATGGACAAACACATAATTGCATTAAAATGGCTCCTACACACCGGACCCTTAATTGCTTATGGCAGGAAGACATAACAATTACAAAACACACACATAAAGGAGCCATAACAAATAAAGCAACATGTACAAACATTTGATAATAAATTCAAGATATTGCTCTAGTAATAACAAATCAAACCACATGAGTATGAATAATTTACCTCCTCAACAGGAAAACTTACAGGTCGTTCCAGAATACCACTTTTGATTTTAAACATTATTGTATAATACATCTTTATCATCAGGAAAAAAATCAGTATCCAATCAAACAACCATTTCAACTTCAAAGTGACAATTCAGTAACAAACAGTTTACTCTAAATTAGCCGTATTGTAAACATCTTCATTTGTGTCTATGGTGGATGTACAAGCTTGGTAACTCTTTTCAGTGCTAGCAATTCCTTCTCTTTGAAAGGTAGCTTGTTCAGTAGATTCTGCAACTTATACATCCAAACAAATGCCAGTCTTTTCCACTTTGTGAAATAAGCCATAAAGTAATTGGCAAGATTTAATGTACCTTGAAAGACAACAAGCAGTTACTTTAATACCTCCTTTGATCTCTAGATCGTCATTATTAACACTGTGTTCCTCTGTAGGTAATGCCCGATAACCTTCCTGCATTTTCTTTTCATCTTTACATTCACGGTGAATGGAGCAATTAAGTTGTGAACCTACATCCTTTGTTTCTTTTTCTGAACTTTGATTCATTCTTTTGTTTAACACCATATCTGGCTTCAGAATGTCTTCATCTTCAGGCAACTGCACAACTTTTGCCTTGTATTCTTGATCAGAAGCTTCCGATTCCACGACTGATTCTTGAATTATTTCTCTGACAGACAGATAGTGTCCCTGCATATCTTGAATCTGGGTTTCAATTAAAACAGATTTGTCAACATGACACACATCAAACACCTTTCCATTAGGCACATTAAGATTCTTCTCCTCCAACTCCCCTTGTGACTCAACCTCTTCCTGATCCTCTTTTACTTCAACACAATTTTGAAATTGACCTTCTATTGGAAAAAGTGGTTGAAAATCCACATCCTGCCTGGACAACTCGTCCAGTTTCACGACAGAAATTCTGTTAACAGTAACAACAGAATGCCCATTTTCATTCTTGCGGTCACTGTTTCCTACCATGGTCCCATTGACAACCCACCCCAGTAGGGTTTTGATGGCAAATGGCCCATTACCATGACTGTTAATTATTTCATATGGTTCAATCACATCGGAGGCATTCATTCCAATCAGCAAATCAACATCTGCTTGAATGTATGGTATCCTAACCTTGTCCAGGTATGACCACTTGCATAATTCCTTTTGAGTAATGATGTCCCCTGAACTAACAGGCATCTTCTTTTGCGTGTACACATCAGGAAGTGGGAAAAAATGATTGCTGTTGATACCACTGATTTCAAATCCATCAATAACATTACAGGACACGGACTGTTCTTGACCCATGGTACGAAGAAAAATATTGACCCTCTTCCCACACATGTTCAGCTCTTTCATTAAATATTCTGAACAAAAGGTAGCTGAGCTTCCTGGGTCCAGAAAAGCATATGTCTGGATCACCTTGTTACCTTTAGTAGATTTCACTTGAACTGGCAGGATTGGCATTAAACTTCTCTAATTTCCGGCCCCTGTATGACCACAAGTTTGAGCAGACATTAATTTCCGTTTTTCCTCTGGCTCCTTCACACTTACTTCCTCATGATATATGTGCATGACAGTTGGATGTGTGGCTCCACAATCTTCACAGATCAGGCGACTTTCACATTTCCTACTGAAATGTCCTATCTTTAGGCAACCAAAAGAAATTCCTTTGGTTTTCAGGAATTCTAGTTTGTCTTGTTGAGTCTTTTCCTTCAAAGCAAAACACCTTTCCAATAGATGTTGCTTTGCACAAAACAAGCTGAATATAAACCTAACAGACCACTCAGATCATTAGGATCGAGTCAGTTAGAAATACCAAGGGTTCACACAAAACAAGGGGAGTCCGCTTTTAGCTATTATGCCGCCCGCAGTTGGAACCAGCTTCCAGAAGAGATCAGATGTGCTAAAACATTAGGCACATTTAAATCCAGACTGAAAACTCATCTGTTTAGCTGTGCATTTGTTGAATGAGCACTGTGCTACGTCCGAACTGACTGCATTGTATTTTATGTATAATCATTTTCTATTTAACTGTTTTAAATTTCATTTTAAATCAATTTCTATAACATTTTAAAATTCCTTGTTTTTATTATTTTTAATTCCTTGTTTTTATTGCTGTGAATGATTATTTCACTTTCTTTTATGTAAAGCACTTTGAATTACCACTGTGTATGAAATGTGCTATATAAATAAACTTGCCTTGCCTTGCCTAAACTGTATTTATCTGTATTTGAACGTCTACTGTCAGTGTTTAATGTTAACTGTATGCACCAAGGGTCTGAGAGTAACGCAATTTCAATTCTCTGTATGTATGTACTGTACATGTGGAAGAATTGGACAATAAAGCAGACTTGACTTGACTTGACTTAACATGTCCGCAAAAACAAAGCATAAGCCTGTAATCCCTGCACGTCCTCAGCCTTCAAAGTGGGCCAACCCAAGGCTTTCTCCATTTAGGCAGTAGACACCTTAAACACCCAGGGCACTAGACCAGAGAGGGGCCCAGCCAAAATCCTGTTCCTCCCGGAACGCGCAATTTCAACTTCAACTGTGCCCTCTCAGATTTTTGAGCCAAGTGGATTTTGAATTCAGCTTTCAAAATACAAAAAATATAGCTGAATAATATTTTTTATAATTTGATATACAATCACACCAGCGTGATTAGATGATTAGAACGTTCAGTGTGGCACAGCATAAGCTACCAAATTCAAATCTGCATTTGCGCTTCGGACTGGCGCTGAGCCAGAGACAGATGCGTTTTTACAGCGCTGCACATTATAACCAATCACACACAATCCTCTAAATATTCTTTGCTCTCTTTCTATACAATGAAAGTGTAACTTACAATGTTTTTTTATTAAATTCACATTAAATACATAGTCAGTCGTATTAAAAATATTTTAAAACATGACACCCATATCTGGGACAAGTAAAAAGACGGGTTTTATGCAGTTAATAGATTACGCTAACATTAGGCTACTTGCCCATCACCCATTATAGATCAACTAACATGATCTATAAATGTGCAAAACGCATTTACTTATATTTGAGAATCAAGATGTTTCATGACAAAGTCAACACCTTTGGGAATATTTTGAAGAAAAAAGGAACACAATTTCAACCAAGGGGGCCTTAAATCCGTCCCTGCATTTAAGGGTTAATAATTAGCATTTACACTGTAAGGCTCCATATCACACTAAGTCTGTTTTAATCTACATATACACAAATGAGAATTTGAAGGCAATTGTCAGTCGAAAAACATGCAGGTACTGAATTGAATCTGTAGAAAGTCTGTTAATGTTACATCTTTACAATTTTAGCATTGGCATCTTGACAGCACTACAGAGAAACATGGTGAAAACACCAGTATGTTTAATTTTACATGCTGATGTATTTTCTAAAGCTGTGGAATATAATACATTTTACTGTGATGCTGTTAAATAAAAACCAAAAAATCTTTTTTTTTTAAATTTAATTAAATATTAAATATCTGTCTTGGTGAGTTTTATGATTGAATCGTTAAGCTCTGAATTGTAATCGAAACATGAGGCAAGTCAAGATTCACACCTCTAGTATATCGAGGGGTGAGAACCAGTAAGTGACATTTTTGGTGAAATGGAGATATATATATCAAATGAAAGCTCTTAATTAGCTCTTTCTACTGGCAAAAGTACTGTCATCCATGAGTCTACAATTTTTTTTATTATAAACTATTGAAATCAGTATACAAAGTCAGATCAAACTATGGTAAATTTTTTGTTTTCGCTCTCCTGTAAAGTTGGTGAAATGTCACTTACACCTTTCTGGTTCTCACCCCTCGATATACACCTTATTTAACCAGCAAGCCTCACTTGTTTTGTAAATTATAAACTGGTGTTTTCAAAATTCCGCAGCCCATACCAATGCTTTGGCTTTTGGTTTGTATGTTATGTATGTACGTGTGTGTGTGTGTGTTTGTCAAAGCTTTGTGTTCAAAAAATATTGAAAGTTCATATTCTACTCATTTGTATATTGTACATATTTTCAGCGTGTGAATGACTAAGTTGAATAAATTGACGAATTTATTTTTTGTCCATACCTCCACCTCTTGTCGTATGCTGTTTTCTCGTGGTTCTCATGGTATCTCACAGGCTCAACAAACATTTTTTGTCTGTTACGAGGGGCTCTTCTGGTGAATGCATTAAGTTAATGTTAGCAAACATTTTATATTTTGACAAGGCTATTGATTGAAATCTAGTGTGCTGCACAAACTAACAGCCCCCTAGTGGCTGATTACAGTATAGGTCAAAAACCCCACCTTCTCTTTGTAAACAAATGGAACTTGAGCCTAAATAAATAAAACTTCTAATTACAATAATTAGATGTTTTCTGTCATGTTAGGTAGTTCTTATGATGCTGATATATGTTCAAGTGTTCATTTTTCAAATGCATTTTGATTTAGTTATTTAGAAGTCATTTGATTTTTTCATGGGTGTGACGTCATGATTATATGAATCTGCTGAGGTTTGGGCAGGAACTTGATACCACAGCTACAGTGGAAGGCAGTGGAGACGAGTCGTACACAGAATTGTCAGCACAATTGGTGTGTTTTTTTATTTTACTTTAACTGCAGCAACAACTTATGTGACTCCAGCAGGCCATATAGCCCACTGTAGATAAAAGGAAGACCTTTTTTATATACATATATATAAAGGTTCTATAGGCTTAAGGTTTTTGTTGTTGTTGTTGTTTGTTTTTGTTTCTTGTGAGATCAAGAACAGTTCCTCTTAAAAAAAACTTTTGCTACCTCTTTCTAGAGCTGCAAATAACTCCTGAAACTAGCACTGTTTATCTGCAGGGTCACAGTATGTGAGGTCGTGCATATACAGTATAGAAATACATATGCCTTTGAATATAAACTCTGATATTTCACAGATACACAGCAAGATCTCACAGTAATATTGCTATTTGGTTTGAATGAATCTTTTATCTGTCAGATTTAGTATTTTGTAGTGAAACTGTTAACTATTAAATGGTTTCATATGGACAAGATACACTATTCACCTCAGACCAAGGGTGCAGATTTGATTTTGGCATTGGTGGAGACATAACATCAGACAACATACATTTAATTGTTTGGTCAAAACTAACTACTAAATTCTATGCCCTTGAAAATCATAAGGTGCAATTTTTTTTTTAACATGGCAACATCCCTTATGAAAATTAACCAAAAATCACACACACACACACAAAATAATAATAAAAAAATGAAACTATGGTAAACACAAATTAACTATGGTTTTGTAACACTAACCGTAGTTTAAACACGTTTATTATAATAAATCCAGGCTTAATTTACTTTGTATTTGTGTATACTTATTTTTTTCTTTGTTTTGTTTTTATAACTGTACTTCCTTAATGGTTTGATGTTTTGTACTGTTTAATAATAATAATAATAATAATAAAGAAATCAGAAAGAATATGCACGCTCCTAAGTCCCAAACTGAATCAAATGATTTGCAATTCACGCTCTAAAATCCTGCACTGAAGTCCTGATTTGAATCAAAAGATTTGTGACCCTGCTCCGAAGTACTGATCTAAATAAAATGATTCGCAATTCACACTCCAAAGTTCTGATCTGAATGAAAAGATTTGTGAACCCACTCCGAAGTTCCTATCTTTAATAATAATGATTCATGATCCACGCTCCGAAGTTCCAGTGTGAATCAAAAGATTTGCAAACCCATTCTGAAGTTCCGATCATAATCAAATGATTTGTGATCTGCGCTCTGAAGTCCCAATCTGAATAATAAATTGCAAACCATAATTTCAGATTGCGAGTTAATTCGGAGAGCGGATCACAAATAATTCAATTTGCGTAAAGATTTGCAAACCCACTCTGAAGTTCTGATCTGAATCAAAAGTTTCATGAACCCGCTCCAAAGTTCCAATCTAAATCAAATGATTCACAATATATGCTCCAAAGTCCCGATCTGGATCAAATGATTGGCAATCACGTGAAGTTCCGATCTAAATTAAATGATTCACAAGCCCGCTCCAAAGTCCCAATCTAAATAAAATGATTCACGATACGCACTCCTAATTCAAATCTGAATCAAATGATTTGTGATCCGCGCTCCCAATTGCGAGTTGTGAACCTGTTCCGAAGTTCCGAGCTAAATCAAATGATTTGCGTCACATGATTTGAAGTCACACAGTGAATCAAATTATTTGCAATATGCCTTCTGATTGGAGCACTTCAGAACAATGTATCATTTTTTGACGGAATGGTTTTGTTGTTTTATAAAGCTCAGTTTCACCCATCATTATAGTGTATGTGCTTGTCGAAATTCGAAAATGAATGGCTCTTTTGATTTGGTTTTTGCTGACTGAATTGCTTGAACTGAATGATTGAAGTCATGAGTTTGAATCAATCGGAGTGGTTCCAGCGTAAATGACACACACAATTGATTCAGTTTGTCTTTTCCTCTTTTCAGCCATGTTTATACTGTCAGTACTACTACTGGCTTAGCTCACTGGTTTTATGACATTTAATGGTGCGAGATAAAGCTTTCAATGCAGATAGTTAAAGGCATACTCCACCCCAAAATGAAAATGTTGTCATTAATCACTTACCCCCATGTCGTTCTAAACCCGTAAAAGCTTCGTTCATCTTCGGAACACAATTTAAGATATTTTGGAGGAAAACCGGGAGGCTTGTGACTGTCCCATTGACTGCCAAGTAAATTACACTGTCAAGGTCCAGTAAAATATGAAAAGCATGGTCAGAATAGTCAATCTGCCATCAGTGGTTCAATCTGAATTTAATGAAGCGACGAGAACACTTTTTCTGCACAAAGAAAACAAAACAACGACTCTATTCAACAATTTGTCTCCTCATATTCTCCAAAATGGCTCTACGCTGAATCAGAGGAGACGAATTGTTGAATAAAGTCGTTGTTTTGTTTTCTTTGAGCAGAAAAAGTGTTCTTGTCACTTCATTAAATTCACATTGAAACACTGATGGCAGATGGACTATTCTGACCATGCTTTTCATACTTTTATGGACCTTGACAGTGAAATTTACTATGCAGCCAATGGGACAGTCACACACCTCCCGGTTTTCATCCAAAATATCTTAAATTGTGTTCCGAAGACGAACAAAGCTTTTACAGGTTTGGAACGACATGGGGGCAAGTGAGGGTTTTTGTACGCATACCCTAGTGTATGCGTACAGTCGAATGCGTAGCCTTTCAAAGTATACTCCATTTGATGTTGTGCGTGAACGTGGGCAGTCGACACATGCGCTCTAGAAAGCTTCATCTTAGTCCAGTGTCTGCTCTATTTTTCCCTGTTAGTTTTTGACCGATAACAAATATTTTTGAACTCTTTTAAACCAAAGCTGAGCTGTCTCATACCCTCTCGCTCACAAGCGCTTGTCAATGTGAGCGTCTGTTGCTGTTGCAGTCTCCGCTATTTCGTCTCTTTAGTTTTGTTTTCTACTGTGAAACAAAGGCCCAGGACAGTGTTGCCATCTTGTGGAACAACTGATTACTGCTAAATAACTTCAATGCGCATGTGCGACCTGCGCTTACAAAGTACACGAGGTTAGAAAAATCTGGTGGTGTGTGTACTGTTCTGATGACAAAAAGTATGCTTTGGGCTTAATGGTTAAAAAGGGCTTGATATATTTAACATATAGACTCATATAGTAAACGTGTAAATGAAAATAAATAAATAAATACATTCTTTAAAGTTTTTATGCTCAGTGTTGTTTCATAATGTTTCAAAATTTTGTAACTGGGCTTTTGTTGAACAGAGGGTAATGATGATGTTATTTAGACTAAATAAAAGAGGGTGAATGTGATTAATGTGGACTGGACAGAGTCGATTCCACCAAAAGTGAACCCTTTCTTGAAGCACTACAATCAAACAAGGCTTTGAACGTCACTAGTAAACTCACTTTACTAAAATGATACAAGCCTCAATAAAGCTTCAAAGCCTCAGTAGCAGGCGTAATATCACTAATGACTTAAGTGGGAAAAGTATGATGTTTACAATAAAAGATCAATATTTCCATTCTAAAGATAACATCCAACACAAAACTACAAACATAATCAGGTAAAGTAACCGGCTTTCTGCTAACTAAAGGGAAAACACTCCATTAATATGACGAGCCGCACCTCAAAATGCATGTTAAATGGAAACATTGTACAAGCATAATTCATTTTAAATAATTTGACCACTTGCAATTCAGTTGGAAATCAGTTGAAAGCACTCACAGACATCAACCACAGTCATCCAGCATTAGACATATTCTCATGCACAAATTGTTTGTCCACCCAACAGATCAAACCATAATTCTCTGCAGATGTACATAAACAAATTCTTTTTTAGGGGATCATTTCAATAATCAGTCTTTATGTATCACACATGGTGATTCTCACCAATCCCTAAACTCATCCCAAGGCTCAGAGTTTGAGGTTGTTGCAGGAGGTTCCTAGTGAAAGCGATGATACAGATCTGATACTACAAACACACTGAAGACTGAAGATCATCTTTTCATGGCAACAGGTGCATACTCCACATGATCTTCCTCTTTAACATGCTGGAGGGAAAAAAACTGTTCATTCCAAGAATAAATTATAATAATTATGTTTACACTGATATGTGAGACTACAGAGTAACAAGAATTAGGAATACTTGTTTTACCGATTTCTGTGCTTTTCTTTTGTGGAATTTCAGATCAGTGTAAGGGATCTCTTCTGTACGAGTCTGAACTGTTTTGACAACAACAATAATAGATGCATTAAAACAACAAAGCACAATCTTAACTAGATCTGTTTCTTTGCAACACGTTAAAGGTAAAGCATTAATGTATGCAGTTAAATATCTAATGATAATCTGACAGCATTAACAAGTTAAATTTTAACTGTTTGACTCACACACACAAACATCTTTAACACAGTATGTCTTCATCATTAAATTATGTTATTTATACATTAAACAGATTATTATTCATGTTTTTCCTACTAAATGTCCTTTTATTTCCTATGAAATCTCTCTCACATACGGACACACATTCACACACAGATAGAAAAATACACATGCACAGAAATTTCTCACCACTGCTCTACAACTGACTTTTTTGTTAAACTAAAAAGCTACGTCATTTAGCTAACACTTGCCTTCTTGATCAGTTGTTCTGTGTTTCCTGCAGAAAATCCTGACTGCAGCTACAATCAACAGAGATCCAGCAGTACAGATAAGCACTATCAGAGAGACTGAGCCTGTAATGATAATCATTCATGTAAGTGAATGTGCAGTTTGATCTACAACAAAAGAGAGATCAGCTCAGTAAATAAAAATATATAGCAGCGCTGCTGTACCTGAATATGTGTGACAGAGTTGACTGATGTCCAGATGTTGAGTCTGGTTGCTGATGGGATTGTTGAGCACACAGCTGTAGGTGTTTTTATCCTGATATTCCACCTCCAGAGGTAGAGAGAGACTGATGCTGAGATCAGACACACTGATGCTGGACAATAAACTGTTTCCTTTGTACCAGGAGAGAGTCACATGACTCACATTCACCACTGAACACACCAATGAACAATTCTGCTGTGATGATGAAGAAGATCCTGATGATGGTGAAGAACAGTCTCTGGTAATGTTAGGAACAGGCAGATGAGCTGTAAAGCATGAGAGAATAAACAGAAATGTGGATAAATTTACACAATTTTATTTTTAGTTCAGTGTGTAGAGTGAATGTTCTACAATCTGTCACCTCAAACTATAAAACAAGATTATGTGAATGGCGAACAAATGATATCTACTCACCATAGACAGAAACACTGAATGTTTTTGATGACCATTTTACACCAATTATGTCTAGTTTATAGAGTCCAGTATGTTGAGTTGTGGTGTTTGTGATGGTCAGAGATCCAGTTTGATGATCCACCTTCAGTCTGTCTCTGAATCTCCCATCAGGACCATCAAATGTGAAGAGGATTTGTTTCTCAGTCCTGATTTTAACAATGAGAGACTTTTCAACTCCAAATTTCCATGTTATGTCGTCATCTTCAGGTATTTCAGTAAGATCAGTGTTTAGAGTGACAGAATCTCCCTCCATCACTGACACTGACTCACCAAACACACCTGATGAACATGAATGGGTTTTGTCACAGATTAAAGCTCTTGTTGGTTTACAAATCCTAAAATCAGCTGTTATTGTCATTTACATATGAACTAAAGAACATCACAACAGCAGCAGAGGGACAAAATGAAAGTTAGCTGCTGTAGAGCAAAATCAATGTGTCAACTTACATAGTTTAATTGTGCAGAATATATTCAACATGTAGTAAATGAGACACTAAGATCAGTATAATGTCGGTGTAAAATTCCAAATAATGATTTATTTGGTACAGACAGTAGCAGATGAGAATAGTCTAATTCTCAACAATAGCAGCAGCTCAAAAAAAATTAAACCATAAAAATGCTTTTATATCTTACCAATCAGACTCCACCAGCACAAACAGAACAAAACAAGCATGTGAAACATTTCCGTCAAGGGTTCAGTGTCTGTTCTGATAAAACTGAAACTTTTATCTGATAAAAACACTCAAGCTATTTGTGAATCCTCCCATAACAGTGCTGGACCCTCCTCATTCACACACTGCGTTTGCATATGATACAATGTTATATGTCATCTAGCCCTTATTAGGAGTTTAGCTGTTCTTAATGGGTGAAAATATTTTTATCATTTAACATAAGCCTACTTTTTAAGTTAGTTGCTTGACTGTGTTATGGAAAAAAACAAAATACAAAGTTAAAACTGTCTGCCATCTCGCACTATCAGTATTACTGTGGTTCAGCTTCTGAGTCAAACTGAAGCTGCTACCTTTATAATGGGCCGTGTATGAGTGAGTTCATTAAATGCATGAAGCAGACACTGATATCTTTCACATAATAAAGGGAGAGTCAAACTGTAAATGTAAAAAAGGCAAAAGTAATACATTAAGTTTCCATACAAATGTGGCTGTCACCTACATATTTCAAAAGTTCATTCAGTTGTACAGTGCAGTTGTCATTCCCATAAAATGACTGAACTCTGTGTGTACAGAAGAGGAATAAGCACTAAAAGGTGACCCGTCAACCAAATTTAGCTGCACTGTGTACATATTTGCACCATGAGGCAGCACGATGATCAAGCAGAACTGTGTCTTCTTTATTTTGTGCATTAAGTATGTATTTATAGCACACTCTATCAGTAAAAGTAGCGCTATTATTAGAGATGTGGTTTTCTGCTTTGGCCACTAGGAGGGCGATGATACACTTGTGCTACTTTTGCCAACAACAGAACAAACCATGTGTGATACTATACAGTGCACTCGATATTCCTTTTTATTTTGTAAAAAGAATAAAACAGGAACAGTAAATGACAGACGAAGGAGCAAGGGTGCGATTAACATTTAATAATGTGCGTTAGGTAAATTTCCATGTGATCAGCTAAAGATAAAACATTTTAGTTGAGTTTCTGGATGATATGCTATTGGTAAATAAATAATTTAATTCAAATAACATTTTAGACATCACAATGACACCAAAAGATACGATACAGACAAAACAGTGACATCCTGGAAGAGAATTAAAGGGTTAGTTCACCCCAAAATGAAAATTCTGTCATTAATTGCTCACCCTCATGTCATTCCAAACCCGTAAGACCTTCGTTCATCTTCAGAACACAAATTAAGATATTTTTTGATGAAATTTGAGAGCTCTCTGACCCTGAATAGACAGCAACAGAAATGTTCCCAGACCCAGAAACGTAGTAAGGACATTGGTAAAACAGTCCATGTGACATCAGTGGCTCAACTTCAATTTTGCACAGCACGAGTGCCTTGGTGAGTGAAATTCTTGAGAGCGTGCTCCAGACAGTGCAAAAAAAAAAAAAAAAAAAATTTACATATAGACAGTACATATTTACAGACTGTACAGAAGACAATGTGCATAATACACATACACATACTCAATATACACAGTGTACTATACAGACATACTTAGTTACCAATACACTGTATGTACACATTTTACATTATGTACACATCTATACATAGTAATATGTTAAGGTTCAACAGATTATACATATACAACAGATTAGTTGTGCAATAGATAGTTGTGCAAAGGTGCAACAGATTATACATATGCAATGTCGTGGATGTGCATTGTATGGTATCCAGTGATAGCAGATAGGTTGTATTATTGCAGTGTGTGCGTGTAGTCCAGTGAACGGCAGTAAAGTGCAGTGCATGGCATGATGTGTGAGTGGGAGTGTGATGTAGGGTGAATTAGTTCTTACTGTTCATTAGCCTGATAGCCTGGGGGAAAAAGCTGTCCCTCAGTCGGTTAGTGCGGGATCGGATGCTGCGGAGACGTCTCCCTGAGGGCAGCAGAGAGAGCAGTCTGTGGGATGGATGGCTGGAGTCCTTGATGATCCTCCTGGCTTTCCTTATACACCGCCTGGTGTAGATGTCCTGGAGGGAGGGAAGCTCACCTCCAACAATGTGGCGGGCAGTTCACACGACCCTTTGCAGAGCTTTGCGGTTGCCAGCGGTGCTGTTTCCAAACCAGGCGGTGATGCAGCCGGTCAGGATGCTCTCCACAGTGCAGGTGTAGAAGGATCTGAGGATGCTGGGGCTCATTCCAAACTTCCTCAGCCGTCTCAGGAAGAAGAGGCGCTGATGTGCCTTCTTCAGCACTGCATCTGTGTGAGTGGACCATGTGAGATCCTCGGTGATGTGAACGCCGAGGAACTTAAAGCTGTTTACCCTCTCCACAGGTGTCTTGTCGATGGAGATGGGTGTGTGTGTTCTCTGCTCTGTCTCCTGAAATCCACCACCAGCTCCTTGGTCTTGTCGATGTTGAGTGAGAGGTGGTTCTCCTGGCACCATTTAGTCAGGGTACTCACCTCCTCTCTGTAGGCCGTCTCATCGTTGTCGGTGATCAGGCCTATCACCGTTGTGTCATCGGCAAATTTGACAATGACGTTGGAGCTGTGTGTAGCTGTGCAGTCGTGTGTGTACAGGGAGTACAGGAGTGGGCTGAGAACGCAGCCCTGCGGAGCACCAGTGTTGAGGATCAGGGGAGATGAGGTGTTGTTGCCCGTTCTGACCACCTGACTTCTGCCTGTCAGGAAGTCCAGGATCCAACTGCACAGAGATCTGTTCAGTCCCAGAGTCTGGAGCGTCTCAACCAGTGTGGCAGGCACTATGGTGTTAAATGCTGAACTATAATCCACGAACAGCATCCTTACATATGTGTTCTTATTTTCCAGGTGGGAGAGAGCAGTGTGCAGGGTGAAGGCAATAGCGTCGTCTGTGGAACGGTTTCTGCGGTATGCAAATTGTAGTGGGTCCAGTGAGGCAGGCAGCACAGAGCAGATGTGGTCTCTGATGAGCTTCTCAAAACACTTGCTGAAGATGGGTGTCAGAGCAACGGGCCTCCAGTCATTCAATCATGTGATTTTATTTTTCTTAGGTATGGGCACAATGGTGGATTTTTTGAAGCATGAGGGAACCACAGACAGAGAGAGGGACAGATTGAAGATGTCTGTAAAAACCCCAGCTAGTTGGTAAGCGCATGCTTTGAGCACACGGCCTGGGATTCCATCCGGGCCCACAGCTTTGTGGATGTTCAGCCGTTTGAAGGATCGAGTTACATCCGCGACAGAAAGGGAGAGTGGACTCACCTCTTCTGCAGCAGCCGTGGGAGCGCTCTCTGTGTGGGCGGTGTTATGAGCCTCGAAACGAGCATAAAAAGTATTCAGCTCATCCGGTAGAGAGGCCGCAATGTTCACAGTAGCTGGTTTATTCCCTTTAAAACCTGTGATATTGTTGATGCCCTGCCACATGCTTCTTGGGTTGTTGTTGTTGAATTGTTCTTCAACTTTGTTTTTATATTGTCATTTGGCTGCTTTGATGGATCTCCTGAGATCGTAACTGGCTTGTTTCCGATCGTCAGTGTTTCCGGATTTAAAGGCAGATGTCCGCGCTGACAAGGCTGATCGAACATCGCTGTTAATCCACGGTTTTTGGTTGGGGTAGATGCTTATTATTTTGGTCGGAATTACATCCTCTATACACTTCCGTATGAAACACGTTACAGAATCGGAGTACTCCTCTATGTCGTCATCAGACGCTGCCCGGAACATGTCCCAATCCACGTGATCAAAACAGTCCTGTAGTATAGCGTCCGATTGGTCCGACCAGCATTGAATTGTCCTGAGGGCGGGTGCTTCACGTTTCAGTTTCTGCCTATAAGCAGGCAGAAGCAGAACGGAGTACTAATATGTCTGACGTTGTTGTGCACCAGAATAAAGGTTTCCAGTCTGAAAATATAAGTAATGGTTCACGTGACTCAGATAGATTCTGTCACTATTGCCATAAACGAGGTCATTGGAAGTCTGACTGTTATATGCTTAAACCTAAGCCCAAACCTGTTACGGGTGCTGGTGGTGTTAAAGGTTCGGGTTTAGCAGTACCTGTGTGTTCGTCTAATGCGAGTTCTTCTGTACAAATTAAAAACCCTTGTTCTGCAGTGTTGCAATCTTACCAACCGTTTGTTAAAACAGGGTTTGTGTTTTTAGTAGGTGGTGATGCAAAAGTGCCTGTAAAACTTTTAAGAGACACAGGTGCATTTGATCCTTTTATCCTGGCAGAAGTATTATCCTTTTCCCGGGAGTCCGAATTGGGTAGTTCAGTTCCAGTTCGGGGGATGAGGTTGAATGTTTTGCATGTGCCGCTACATAAAGTGATACTTGACTGTGATTTGTTTCAGGGCGAAGCTGCACTGGCTGTGCGTCCGGCGTTGCCGATTGAGGGAGTTGCTGTTATTCTTGGTAACAAACTAGCAGGTGATAAGGTTTGGTCTAATGTTTCACCATCTGTGGTGGTGGAGGAAAAGCTTTCGTTAAATCAGGACCTGGATGAAAGCAAGCGGGATTTTCCTGAAGTTTTTACTGCTGGTGCAGTAACACGCGCTATGTTGCGCATAAAAACTAATATGGATCCTGCTACACAGTCTGTTATTGTCACGGTGCACACACGAGGGAGGAACAGGAACACGCAGACGGGGACATAAACTCAAATAATAATATTTAATGGAAACATCAAGGCAGGACAAGGCAGGACAAGGCAGGACAGGATACACCGGGGAAGTAACAAGTAGACCAGACCAAATCAAACTCAAAAGACAGGACTAATATACAAGGGATAATTAACACATAATGAGACAAACACAGCTGGAACATACTTAACTCATAATGACATGAAACAAGGACAGGAAACAAACCAAATATGGACACAAGAGGCAGGAACAGATGACACACACAACAGAACCCTGACAAGTACTATCTCTATGGTAAATATTTATAAGGGCAGGTGCAAAATTACAATCAAGAGCTTTTAGGACCTAAGCCATCAGTCACTTTTCCTCCTACATAAAATTACTATAAAGTGATCCTGAAAAACAAGGGTCAAATACTTTGCTTCAAACAGCAGACTAATACATTTTAAGTGACTCTGAGTGAAGTTAAATCTGTAATGCTGCTTGAGGGATTTCCTGAGAGGTTTATAGTTGAGCTTGTTTTTGCAGGGATGATTTAAAAAGACTAAGACACTGCACAGTTTTCTTTGTACTGTACAAGCATTTGAATATTATAAATGAAGTTTATGGTTTTCAGGTTCTTTTATTTTGTTAAAATTAAGTTCATAATTGAGACTACCCTTCTTCCATTATTTCAGGAAATAGACCTCCCAAGGTAAGAGAAGGCCTACAGACAAACCCTCTGGTATGGCAAACAGCAATTAGTAAGTAAATATTGTATTCGTTAATGCACAAAAACACATTACTTAATGCACAAAATGAACAAAAATACACTACATTAATTAATTAAAAGACTACAGGAAAACAGATCAGTCAGCAATGTTTCTGTGCACCTTAAAGTATTTCTTACTGTAATCTATACTGTAAGATTTCTCTTTTTCTTTTTAGTTTCAACCTTGCTGCTTGCAGAACTTATTGGATTCGGACTCCTCCTGTTTGTTTTGTGGTTGGCTTTCTAAAATATATTATATTTTAATGTCTTTTAAGTGCCAAAGTATGTTTCAAGGCCACCATCTTTGACTGATCAAATCACAGGTTCAGTAAAACCAAAAGAGTTGACAAATTGAAAGATTTAAAAAAGAATTATCCAATTGAACAAACTCTTTCAAACAACTTCGCTATTTATATTTTGTCTTGTTTTGCAAACTATGATACCAGATTTGACTAAACAGGAAGAGTTTGTCTCAATGCAGTTTGGCTTTATACCTGAGAAGTAAATAGGGCTGTCGCGGTGAAGGAATTTCCCTTGCGGTAATTTTGAGTGGCTCAATAGCGCGGTATTACCGCACATATACGTGTATGTATACATAAGCATATATACCGCATATACACATATATGATATAATCTGTGATTAGATTATATATATATATAATCTGTGTGTACGTGTTACGATGTAACGAGGCCATATTCAGAAACCAATGGAACCGAAACTAAATCACGTTGAAACAGGAAGTGAAGTAAACGGAAGAGAATGACAAAATAACGGTCCACATAACAAAACATAAACCTGACAATAAGATCGTTAGTCTATTGTTAGCCTATATATATATATATATATATGTTATATATATATATATATAACAGTTAGTTCTGATCCTCGAATCTGACTGACAAGATACTTTTCTGTTGATATTTCACCTGCGTGTTTTAGACGAGTCTCAGTCAGTGCAGTTTCATTGTTGCGCCACACGGTGGCGGTAAGAGACTGTCTTTGAGTGGGTCACCGTTCATTCAACTACACGTTCAAAAACGCTGATTCATTCGAGATATGTAATGTTATAATGATATGTAAAGCTGCTGAAATCATTTTAACTTTGAGCGCCACTTTTAAAGGCTCAGCTGACCAGCAGAGCGTCGATGCTAAGACAGATTTCACTTTCCTTGGACATGACAACCTGTTTTCACAAATATACATGACTCCGCCTGAAGGACAAACTCAGGTAATCGCACGCGCTCAGTCGATCTCTCTCTCATTCACTGTCTGTTTAGGCTTGTTAAGTGCAAATTTACTGAGCCTCTGTACAAATCAGCATGGTACACATTGTTATCATTACTAATATTCAGTACATATGCACTAAGTATAAAACGAGAAGGGAGTAACCTTACGAAAAAAAAAAAAAGGAAATATCGCGGTTGCTGCGGTTGTTGCATTCCTCTGCGGTTATGCTCGTCAATAGCGCGGTATTGCGATATCGCGGTTATCGCGACAGCCCTAGAAGTAAATGAGAAAATCTTGTGTTATATGTACATTGTGATATATTTTGTGTTTAAGTTCAGTCCTTTTATTTAAAAGTAAATATCACATCCACAACTTTTGTTTTCTGACTTGCATCTGCTTTATTCAAAGATTTTATAGTTAAACGTTTTCTGTACTGTTAGTACAGATATTACAATCCAGAGAGCTCAGTATTGCTTGCAATTGCATGTAAAAATCCTGTTTTATTTCTTTAAAAATAGTTTGAATTGTTTCTCTAATTCATTAAAGATCTGCACATACATTCTGTACTGTGACCATCTGTTGATGTTGTTTATTATTATTATTACTATTATTATGCGTAAATGACGACATAATTTTCATTTTCAGTGAACAATCCCTTTAAAAATGTGATTAATTGCCTAAATCAGTCATAAATCATGGCGAGTCACTAGAACTATATTATTATTCTTAGTCCTACAATATGTATAACAGAAAAACTAATCTGAGCTATCAAGCATCACATCTGCTACTTTTGCTTTGACAGACTAAAAACAGATATGACATAATCACAACAGTTCTCTTTAAGGCATGACTGGGTGTAATTTATTTTGAAGAACAAAAAGTAAAAACATTTCAAGTAATGTTCGCCATAAGCACCATTTTAAAGAGCATTTCTGTGGGACAATGCATGACTCAAAATTATTTTTTGGTTTTCTGGGTTAGGACTGCTTAAAGAATAGCACTATTAAGCTGTAAAAAAAAAAAAAAAAAAAGTTGGGCAAACTTAAAAGTTTAAGGCAACCAGCTTCAGCAGATTTTTTTAGTTTTCTCAACTTCTTGTTTTAAGTTTATACAACAAAAAGTTGAGAAAACTCCTAAAATTTGAGAAAATTTCCTAAAAAGATAAGTTGAGAAAACTCAAAAATCTGCTGAAGCTGGTTGCCTTAAACTTTTAAGTTGGCTCAACTTTTTTTACAGTGTAGACTTATTTTAGTCTCAGCATAATAAAATATTCTCAGATACAGAGACAGTAAAAGCACAGAGTATCTACTGCAGAGTGAGAAAACTTTACTGATAAAGGACAGAAAATACATATGACAGATGTACAGCAGTAATAAAGAAAGATGTGTTTCGACTCGTATGTGGGAAATATAAACAAAGTACTAGAAATTAAAACTACATTTTTAAAAATGTAGACACTTAAAATTGCAGAGAGCATGAGCTGCTTTAGATTTCAATACTTCCGGAAAAAGATCAAAGATATACAGCCATAAATTAATAAATCTCACAAATATATATACAACAGTTTCTGATTAATGGCAACATGAATCCTGTACCTGATGTGTGAATATGTGCTTGATGTTGTTCAGCTCTTCTGGATCTGATGTCATAAACCAGAAGAATGACAGTAGCCACGCCCACCAGAGCAGAGAGGACCAATCGGATCACAGCTTCAGTAGAACCACAACAGTGGACAGAGTCTGAGGAATAAAACTAATATCAGCACAGACATCAACTAATATCAGCTCTGCTGTACCTGAACATGTGTGACAGAGTTGACTGATGTCCAGATGTTGAGTCTGGTTGCTGATGGGATTGTTGAGCACACAGCTGTAGGTGTTTTTATCCTGATATTCCACCTCCAGAGGTAGAGAGAGACTGATGCTGAGATCAGACACACTGATGCTGGACAATAAACTGTTTCCTTTGTACCAGGAGAGAGTCACATGACCCACATTCACCACTGAACACAACAATGAACAATATGATGATGATGATGATGATGATGAAGAACAGAATGAAGAGTTACTGCTGATGACAGGAACAGGCAGACGAGCTGAAGACATGAGAGAGTAAAGAGAAATAAGGATGAATGAAGATATTCAAGCAGATGAAGAAGAAACATTGAGAGGAACCAAGACTGATCAAAAGTAAAATTTAATAGAAAGTTAAATATAAAGCTGAAAAAAGGGATGTTTTGTAATTCTAAGTAATTAGATAGTTCTTTAGATTTACTTTAATGCTGCAATAAATAAATGAAACCAATAATACACTCACCATAGACAGTGAGACTGAAAATCACAGACAGTTTGTTAGTCCATTGTTCATATACTCCAGCATGTTTCATTGTGATGTTTGTGATGGGCAGAGATCCAGTTTGATTGTCCAGCTTCAGTCTGTCTCTGAATCTCCCATCAAGAACTTCATCATATACAGTGATTATGTCGCCCCGTTTATTGATTTCAGCTATTAAAGTGTTTTCAGTCCAAAACCTCCACTGAATCAGATCATCATCCATTAATTAATATACATCCATTAATCCATAAATACAGATTAAGCTTTAAACTCATTTGATGTTGATTTGATGAAGCTTCACTAAAATACTATTAATAATAACAATAATAACAACAATATACTACAGCAGTACAAAGACAAAAGATGATCAATGACAATACATTTATACAAGAGTTTTGATAAGAGTTCTATATGAAAAAATAACTAGCTAGAATGAATTTTAATACAACTAACACAAATGCTGTTGGTTATTAGAGTTTCATACTTAACCGAATCAATAACTAACAGAATAACCTGAATTCAAACTTGATCTCAGATTAGTATCATGGTATATTTCTATATGAGAATAACAGTGAATGTTAATCCTCTGACTAATTTAACCAGTAATTTTTGACATTGTACAAGAACAGAAACAACTGAATTCATAAAAAACACATTTCAAACTCACCAACCAGATGCCACAAACACAAACAGAATGAAACAATCCAAAACATCTTCAACGATTTTAGTCCACAAATCATATGAAAAGACAAACTCGTCAAAACTGGTTCAATAATAAGAAACATTTTCTTCATCAGTTCACTGAAAAGCCCACAACAGTGATCCTTAAAATTTCTGAAAAAATTCATGACTGAACTGTGATATTTATCTGATTGTGTCCTCCCCAAACCTCAGTTTCCGTTCACACGTCCGTCTCCTTTAATATCACGAAAATCTACAAGCTTTTGCTGATCTTACATTCTCAAATGAATTTTGGCCTTGTGTGAAAACTAATAAAAGTGTGAAATAATGGATTAGAAATCAGTATCTGCTGGTGTTTTATTTAGTGTTGTGAACTATCAACCATATCTAAATTCTGACCAGGGGTGTGCAATGTTGACCAAAAAAATAATAAAAAAAAAGATTTTTGTTTAGATTTTGTAAACAGTAATTTTGCTAGATTCCCAAAGCATTTCATTTTATGTGCGGTTAAATTTGCTGCAGTAACAGAAATTAACTTTTCTAATTGTCTTAATGAGTGAGTCACTGAATCATTCATTCAACCAATTTGTTCAAAACGGCTGACTGATTCAGGAACAAAGCAAGTGACTGTATTTATTAATAAATCTCTGAATCATTGACTTACACGATTTGTTCAAAAACGCAGATTCATTCAGAAACAAAACAGCCTCGTGTTCTTCTGTGGATTTATATTATATTAATTGTTAAACAGAGCAAATACAAACAATTTTATGTCTAAAATGTAACTCTGTATTAACTTCTTGTTTGATGAACTGTTGCATTAAAATCAATATCACATTTGCAATCATGCTGATGTTGAGGAAAAAAGCACTCTTGCTCGTGTGATATTGCTTAATTCTGTCATATGATGCAAGTATAAAAAGATAAATCTCATACAGAATTTATCCTCATATCTTGACTTTTGTGGTCATTCTAACTTGCATTGCATAAGCTATATCATGCAGTGAAAGCATGTACTATCAATGCGCACGCGAGGAGATAATCGTACAAGGAGAGAAAAAAAAAAAAACCTGCAACCACAAACATCCAGCAGAAGCTGTTTATCCACTGGACAAATCAAACCACATTTCTGTACAGATTCTGGGCAAAACAAATATTGCAGGGTATGTTTTTGGAGTGTATCCATAATGTTTGCACGTGTTGTTACAACAAAATTCATCCATTGAATGTTAATGAGAAAACACAGTAACCTGTAAATGTAATCATTCATTTAGAGAAATTTGCATTTGTTTACCTGAGAGATTTGGTGTTTGGAAAGTTTGATGAGAAATACTTATAATACTTAATTATAACTAGTTCTCTCTCTCTCTCTCTCTCTTTAATTCTAGTTGAAACATTAGTTTTTCTCTTTTATTCTGGAGAAACAGAAGTGTGGAAGCCTGGATCAGTGTTTCCTAAAATCCTCATATTTTACCTGTATGTGATGCATATAACAGTAACAAGGCCGAGCGCCTCCTGCTGGATGAACCGTCGAGAGGAGAAACATTCACAGACTGTATGCGCTTCCACTGTTATTAACATCCTACATCTGTCAGAACAATTATGTAGCCTGCACTTATCACTATTTTGAGTGATATTACCTTGGCATTAAAACGGAGTAAACACTGCTGTGAGTGTGTTTCTGAGGGAGTGACTCTGAATTTGACATATTTCTCTTTTCTGAGTGCTCCTCTGTTTTCTTCTTGTGGAAAGTCTTGGGAATGCTATGGTGGATCTCGATTCATCCTCGTTTATTTTTACTCTATTGTTTTTTGGAGTGGGGGGGGGGGGGGGGTTCAGCTCGTCTGCCTCTTTCTGCCATCAGCAGTAAATCTTCAATGCTCTTCATCATCATCAAATAAAAATGAAAAGACGACCTGGGGTACATTCAAGCTCAAACCGGTTCGCAACATTTTGGTACGGTTTCCAGGTTGAACTACATGTTTCCTGGAAACGGTGTGCAACGGGGTTTGAGATACGTTTTCTCTTGTTTGGTGGGTGTGTCAAAAATGTCAGTCCAATCAGCAGCTACATGTATATAAACCACGCGGTATTAAAGAGACAGCTCACACACTGATTAATGTAACATAAAAATACTATATTTATATATTATGCCATTGTATTGTGGAGTGACACTTTCATAAACTTTTGTATACTCCTCTGATTATATAATGGTAAATATTGCAATATCATAGCACAACAACAGTGATCAGCAATAATAAGTCTAATACTCACAAGAAATATGATAAGGTCATATAGATCATAACATAGTCTCGGAGGTAAGAAGTGGATTATCCTTCATCTGAAATGTTTGTCTTTTCATCCTGAAATACGAGGCAAATATTGGATCACAATAATCAGGAACCACAGTTTCCACAAATCCCTTCACTCGATCGTGATGTTCTCTTTTATTCTGGACACAAGGCAGTGACTGTAACATTGAGCATATTTTGCAGTATTAAACACGTATTTATACCGATTTCATCAGGCTCTGGAAATTCTTCAAAAAGAACACAAAGAATGTCCTTCTCAGCTGCTGTAGTTGCAACTCTTGCGTCATCAGAACAGGGGGTTCAACACACCACCGTTTCCGTTTAATAAACGTTTTGCACCGTTTTGTCAGGGCTGAACGCAGCCCTGTTGTACGACTGTAGAAGTTCAGAAATCTATGACGACTTCCGGGTCAGAGAAAGAATTATTCAGTACATTAGTAAACATGTTTTTGTGGTTTTGCTGAAGAAAAAGGTGAAGTGGTACAAAAATAAAAAGTAATAATATTTTTAAAAATGAAAAGGTAGACAGAGGGTGCAGAGGGTCCAGCGAAATGCCATTTTAATTGGTCATTTCAGCATAAATATTTACATGTAGTAAAATTGTCATTAGAACATACATTTGAATTGGCCTCTCACACAGTGCAGTATCGCTGTGACTGTTGTAGTGACACCCTGTGGTGAAATAATCGCCCATCAGCCACTACTTGCTCAGATCGCTTGGACTGCTTAACTATATACAGCGAGTAGCAGTCACGGAGCCTGTATCATGGTTAGCGGAGTGGTCAGTCAGATGTGGGGATGAGAAACGGCAGACGGTAGAAATGTTGTTGATATGTCACGAGGAAACTCGAATATTCAGATATGCGGATATAACAGAAAAAAGAAACCGAAAATCTTTGAACAACCATACCTAGAGAGGCGTAACCTGGTCAGTCGGATAGGGAAATCAGAAACGGAGACACGATGGAGCAATCTGTGAAATCCGGATCGTATTTATCATACTTACAACTGTACAGAGATACGAAGAACACTTTCAGAATAGTTTTGTTTTTACTACTCTTGAATGGTAAGAGCCTCATCTAGGCTATTTGTTTTAACAATTTCGGTGTCACCTTAGGCAAAAATAATATAATAATATAAAACTACTAATTACAAGATTATTAATTTCTAATTTATTATAGCCTATTTCAAATTAATATTAAATATGACTTTAGTGTAGGCTATTTCTGACCCACTTAACCGGCTAGGACTTGGATAGTCTACATTTTATATGTAATTTTATTACAGTTCAGAAATAATGCTAACGTAGCCTACATTGCAAGGTTTCATTCTCGATCAATGACAGTAAAATTATTTTAGAGCTCCGTGGATTCAGTGTCGACATGTGGTTTTAAAATGGGTGGTTGTTCGTGATTTTTTTATTGGAGACGAACTCGAAATAGACTCAATGTTTACTTTAGGCCTATTCAAGTAATGCTCATGGCTTTTTCAACATTTGTAAAAAGACATCGCAAATTATTTCAACTTTATTTTGCTGTTCTTGGTTGAAATTATTTGTTTAGCCTACTTATCAGTAGGTCTGGAACTCAGATTTAGTCAAATGCGATGTGAAAAGTGTCATAATTTGTCTTTATTTGATGAAAGTTGCAGAAACCTACATGTAAACTAAAGAACTGATATTATTTCTGTTTAATCGGAACAAGGGCATTCTCTTGCCCTGAAGCTGCTCAGAATGTCTCCAGTACTACCAGTTTCGATTTGACTTCACTCCACATTGTGTCAGCTGACGCTATGGTGATAACACGTGCTGCACACCTGCCACTCACTGAACCTACAACCAATATTAGTTAACAGAAATGATTACTTCTAGCAGAAAGCTCTGGGCCCGGTTGCATGAAAGTAATTTGACTTAGGGGAATCCCTGAGGGGGAAAAATTCCCTGAGGTAAGGGATTTCTTTAAGAGCCTTGCAACAAACTTATTAAACTGTCACCCTTACCTAAGTGTTTATACTAAGCGTTTCACGGCAGTTCCTGGCAACATACGGCAATGGGCGCCGCGGTTGCTATAGTTACTACATCTCACAATATACATAGATATATCTATGACAATAAAAAGAACATAACGAAATACAAACCTAACCAACTAAAACACGAACAAATAAATGAGCGCTGCCCGTTTCTGCGCTGTTTTGTGTAGTAGTTACCGAGGAAACTGTTTCTAAAGTGAAAGCCCTCCTAATGATGCAAAGTTTATGTGAAAATTAATCCATGTTTTGATGCTGCAAACACGCAGAGTTGTAAATGTGAACAGGTGGATCAACAAGAAGATAATGCATTATAAAAATCTAAACAGTTAAGACATACATTAACGTACATTTATATTGTTATTTAATTAATGTAATATAATAATTGTTTACATTAATATAATAATTAGTACAACTCATCCATTTTCTTAAAAAAAAAAATATATAACACTTTTTGTTTTGTGAAAACCTGTAAGTCATGCTTTTTACAGTCATTTTACAGTTTAATATGTTACCATAGTCATTGCCCTACTGTGCTCATATGATATGTTATTTGTGCAGGACTTAAAAAATGTCTTAAAGGGGTCCTATTATGCTTTTTCACTTTTTGAATTTTAGTCAGTGTATAGTGTGTATGTTTGGACATAAAACGATCTACAAAGTTACAAATCTCAAAGTCCACTCCAAAGAGAGATATTTCGTTTTAAAAAAATCCCTTTTCAAGAACTACAACGAACGGCTCGTTTGGACTACAAAGTTGTTTTCCTGTATTTGTGACATCACAAATTGTAAATCCCGCCTACAGAAATTCGAATGGTTGGCGGGTGGGGAGAACACTTGGTTGAGCACTGCACGTTTCAAAATCGAAACCCAGTGCGGGTGTTTTTATATCACTGTATTTCTGATTGGATGTCATTTTCATTTCATCTTGCATGTAATGTCTGATAAAGCAGCGTTGAGCTCTGTTTTGTGTACAGTGTTACCGGGGAAACCTCGAGCTCTCCCGCTGGCAGAGAATTAATTTGCATATAGACCTTTTTCCTGAGTAACCGATGAGCGGCACCATGATGGATTCTAACTTCCGTTTGGGTGCTCTCGTGTTCCGGTCTCCATAGAAATCCATTAAGACGGGGTAAAAAAAGATAGACTGGATTGAAACTTTTTCAATATAACTCAGTATAAAAATGTGTGTTGGGTTAAGCTGTGCTGTTGTAGGCTGCCACAGTAACGGCAATAAGCTAAGGAATTCCTTTAAAGTACTTGTTTTGCGTACCAGAAAATCTGTCATGTCCGGCGCTGTATGGCTTGCAGCGCCTAAAGTTAAAATACAGAGTGTTAAATAGTTAAATTTGTTAAAATAATGTTTGCTCTTATCATTCTCTGGACAAAATCCCGTGAACTTCGCCCCGATCGGGAGCTGTATGTGCGCTCATCTGTTTTCAATGCAGCTCTCCTCGCACCGTTCTAGTCAGGCGAGACTTCCGCATTCAGAAAAAGGTCTATATATGCCACCACAAATAGTGTAAGTCTGTGGGACTATGGTATAAATAAATTCAACTGTATAACAGTTTCACTGCAATTCATGTTATAATGTTAGAATTAAAGAACAATAAACATAATACATATTACCGTTGCACTTATCTGTACAATACTGTGCAATACTGAAACACCATCTAAGCTGTTCGCCAATCACAACGCACCGGGACAGCTAACCAATCACAACACATTTTGTTTTTCGGAAGGCGGCCTTCATCAAGCCCGGAACTAATCGAGCTGTTTGTGTCAAAAAAATTATGTGAAAAATAATGCGATTTTCGAACCACGAAGCATGAGAGCATATTCTAGTACACCCCCAAAACAAAATCAAGACTTTGTAAAAGAGCATAATAGGACCCCTTTAAGTCTTACATTTGATCTTAAAAATCTTAAAAATACTGAGTTTAAGCTGACTTAAGGGAGCTGTTTTGGTCCCTTAAATTTATCAAGGTGAAATAGTTACTAAGGACTTTGTAGCAACGCATAAGGGAACACTTAGATAATTAAGGGGAATACTTAAAGACAGCCTTAAGGTTCCTTAAGTTGACCCTTAGGATTTTTCTTGCAACCCAAGTTTCACTAAGGGTTCCCTTAACCTTATAACTAAGGGATTTCTTAGTTTAAGGGCTTTCATGCAACCGGGCCCTGGTGTGGATTCAATACTCAGTACTGTGTGTGTGCATATGGGTTAAATTCGAGTATGGGACAACGGCCACACGTCACTTTCACTTTTTACATTTACAATTAGTTATTTAGCAGATGCTTTTATCCAGAGTGACTATAGAAGCAATTAAAAACAACAAAAGAGCAATAATATGTAGTGCTGTGACAAGTCTGGGTTAGTCTAATGCTGTACATGTAGCAAGATTTTTTTTTATAATAAATAAAAAGAAAACAAGTAGATAATAGAAAAAGAAAAGAGAACACTAGTGTTAGAGGGGTCAATATTTTTAAATAAAAAGAAAACAAGTCGAAAGAATAGAAAAATAATAGAGAACGCTGTTGTTAGAGGGTCATTTTTAAATAATAAATAAAAAGAAAAGTAGATAGAACAAAAATAAATTGAGAACGTTAGTATTAGAGGGTCAATTTAAAAAAAAAAAGTAGGGTTTTTTCCGTTTTATTTCAAGTAGTTACTTTATGTCACTGACTCTGCAAAGGCATGTCTTCAGAGTCCAAAAGAATTCACTGTGTGATGAAGCATATACGAATAGAATGCCTTTATAATTCAAGTAATGAAAGAAAGAAATACCCCTGTATGAGTTTTTATTTTTTAGATTTATCACTCAAGAAAGTGTGCTTTGCTGAATATCAGCACATTTGCGCTATTGCAAATGTGCTATTAATTCTATACAAGTGTTTCATTCCTGAATAAATCTGTTTTTTAATGAATTGAGTAAGCCAGTGATTCAATGATTCATTCATAGTCACTTGCTACATTTCTGATATATTCAGTCTTTTTGAATCATTTCATTTGAATGATTCAATAAATCATATTTCGAGAACTTTAGCAAAATGTTAACATCATTTTGATCATGTTTCAATCCTCCTTTAAAGTCTAGAGGGTAAAGTTTGAAAGGCAAACATTAACCCTGATTGTGAGAATAAAAGCTTATACTATAGACTGAAAAACAGTTTCAGTCTTTCTTTGTCCGTTCTTATGTCTATATTTGGTTTGTGTTGATCCTGCTTTGTTCTGAGTACTCCTGGGTGTTTTGTTTTTGCTTTATAAAATTCCTGCTGTAGATTATATCTGATACTTGTCTTTGTGAGCCAAAACCTGACACACAGGACATAGGTATATACAGGACAAATGATTTCAGAACTGTTTTTGTTTGTTCCCCAGAAGCATTTGGTGCGGAGACAGATAAAGTCAAAGTAGTTTCAGTGAAAGAGGGAGAAAATGTTGCTCTGCGTACTGGTGAGACTGAAATACAGAGAGGTGATAACATACAGTGGATGTTTGGAGATGAGCGCACGCTCATAGGTGAAATCCATATGAAGAACAAAATCTTCGAAACATATAACACTGACGATGGGAGATTTGGTGACAGTCTGGAGCTGGACAAATATACTGGATCTCTCGTTATCAGAAACACCAAATCCACACACTCCGGAATTTATCATCTGAAGATTAACAAAAAAGGCGCAACAGTATACAAGAGATTCCAGGTCAATGTCAACGGAGGTGGTGAGTAAATATTTTAAACATTTAGCAGACGCTTTTATCCAAAGCGACTTACATTGCATTCAAGTTACAGTTTTACATTTTATCAGCTCTTGCTTTCCCTGGGAATCGAACCCATGATCTTGGCGTTGCTAGCACCATGCTCTACCATTTGAGCTACAGGAAAGCTACATTTGTGTTACATTTACATTTGTGTTAATACAACAATGTTAGACACGCTTTTGTAGTTCCAAGAAATTTTACCAGTTTTACTGGGAAAGCTGTTTTTATTTGCTATTCCAGAGCAAATTTTCCAAATGTACCATTTTCTACTGTAAAACGTAGAGAATTAAATTAAAATAAACATTTAAAATGCTTTTGAATAGGAAGAAAGAAGATAAGTCTCAGTTTTGAAATGTGTTTAGACTCATATCAAATACTATAGAATGGATCATTCTTAAAGAAATCATATCGCATCTTTTCAATGAAATGTGGAACTACTACCAACATTTTATTGTGGTTGAACTGCACCCTTTCTGATTAAGTACACAGCTTTTCGTCAGAGGACACAGAATAAACAAAACACATTAGCCGACATAGTGACAGTTATGTCATTAAAGTCCCCATGAAATCAAAAGTGAAGTTTTTAGCTTTTAGGATGACTATGTTATCCTTAATATTATCGATAAGCTCGTGTGCTTCAAAACGATTATAGAACTGGCATTCACAAGATTTAGGCAAAGGTTTCTGTCTCTCACTGATCAACGATTTTAATGGCATCATAATAGGGGTGTCACAATATACCAGTACTGATGATAATCGTGATATTTAAATGGTTATGGTTATTATTACAAAAGTCTCAGCTAAGCCAAAGTCCATTTAAGACAAGCGGCTATCTCTGAAATGCCTCTTGGGCATCCAAAGTGCAGCTCCTATCTCTTTGAATGAGGAAACATTAAATTCTTCAAAACTGTTCACTAAGCTTACGGTTAAATTTCATATTTGAAAATACTAATGAAATCTGACAACATCAATCTCAAAACTTGTTTCTTACATTCAAAAAGCTTGTCTTTCAGGCTAGACCAGCCAATGCACATGCACAGTCATGAGCGCGAGTCTGAGAATGCTGCCTGTTTCTATAGCAGATGGATCTTCTAACACCAGCTGCAGTGACATGATTGGCTCTTTCATTTAGAAGGAGGGGCCTTTTCGCCATATTGGGTGTTGCCCTTTTTCCCATTCATAAATAATAGAAGTGCACCATCTATGTTTATATAAAGTCTTTGGTTAAACAACGGAAGAACTATGATAAATATTTATCAGGCCAGTTTCAAAGGTAGAATCAAGAGCTGTAAGGCTTTGACATCCATAAATTATGAACCAAGCCATCCATCACTTTTCCTCCTGTGTAAAACTCCTATAAAGTACTCCTGAAAAAAGGGCCAAATACTGCCAGGTTCAGACTACACATAGTGATTTTGTTGCTAAATTTAGCAACTTCCCCAACCCTTTTTAGACTTTTTTCAATTGCTTAGTGACAAATCTGTCAGCTGTTGTGAATTACGACACACTATAGAAAGTAAAATGATTTACTTTTTTATTCAAATACTGACGCCCATTGATGTTTATGAATCCCCACTATGTCCTACATACATCAAACAGATTGTGCCAAAATCTGGCTAAAATGCTGTAGTCTGAACCCGGCATATTCACACATATGTGAATATGTGACCCTGGACCACAAAACCAGTCATAAGGGTCAATTTTTTAAAATTTTAAATTACATTTTAAATTGAGATTTATACATTACATGAAAGCTGAATAAATAAGCTTTCCATTGATGTATGGTTTGTTATGATAGGACAATATTTGGCTGAGATACAGCTATTAGAAAATCTGGAATCTGAGGGTGCAAAAAAATCTAAATATTGAGAAAATCACCTTTAAAGTTGTCCAAATGAAGTACTTAGCAATGCATATTACTAATCAAAAATTAAGTTTTGATATATTTACGGTAGGAAATTTACAAAATATCTTTAAGGAACATATCCTAATGATTTTTGGTATAAAGGAAAAATCAATAATTTTGACCCATACAATGTAATGTTGGCTATTACTTTAAATATACTTGTGCTACTTTATGACTGGTTTTGTGATCCAAGGTCACATATTAAATATGTCATTTTATGGCTTTAGATTTTCTTTAAGTTTGATCAAATTAAACACATTTTAGACTACTCTTATTGCATTATTTCAGAAAAGGCACCACCCAAGAAAAAAGGATGGAAATCTCTTCCAATTCGTGATATTGTACAAACTTGTAAGTAAATATTATGATACACATAAATCCATGAACATATTACTTAATTTAAAAGGCTACAGGAAAATTGATAAATCAGCAATGCTTCAGTAAACTTTAAAATACTTGTTACTGTAATTATGTATTGTTTCTCTTTTTCTTTTTAGTTTTTTCCTTCATGTTTGCAGGACTGATTGGACTCATAATCATTACATGCTGTTTCTGGTGTACAAGACTTCACTAAAATGTATTTTTTCATTTATTTTGAGAGTAATTAATTGCTAAAAGAAAGTGCAAAAGTAAAAATATCAGAAAAGTTAATTCTGAGAAAACATTGTTAATCATTTGTTTAAAGATATAATTTGGTTTGAAGTTTTAATGTGTTTTAAGTGTCCGAGTATGTTTTAATGCCACTATCTTTGACCAATCAAATCACAGCTTCGGTAAAAAAGTTAACAAATTGAAGGTTTACTGAAAAATAACATCATAAGAAAACTGTCCATCTGAACAAACTCTTTCAAAAGACTTGCAAACTGTAGTACTAGATTTGACAAAACAGGAAGAGTTTGTCTCATTGCCGTTTGGCTTTTAGACTTGAGAGGTAAACAAGAAAATCTTGTGTTATGAACATTGTGATACATTTTGTGTTTCAGTTCATAAGGATATAGCACATCAAATGCAATCAGTCCTGTTTTTTCAATCTGTTATAGTTAAGTTTTTGATGTTATGTCTTGTTCGTACCAATATTACAATTCAGCTCAGAATTTCTTGTAAAATTGTGTTTTATTTCTTAATTTTTTTTAATTTATTATTTATTTATTTTTTCTCCTGTTTCTATGAATCTAAAAAGGCTTGGTTATATGAAATGATCTTTTTGTTTGACATTCCTCATATCCTGTCAAAAGAAAAAGGTTAAAGGGATAGGTCTAAATGAATAAATGAATGAATGAATGAATAAATAAATAAAAATTCAGTCATCATTTACTCCCCCTCATGTCAGTCCACTCCAAACCTGTACACTGAAAAAACTAATTTAGTTGAAAGTTAGTCAACTAAATTTGTTTAATTATATGTAGCCAAAATAAATTGATTGCACCCACTTACCTTACAAAATTTAGTAAATTCAATTATTTTTTTTCAGTGTAGGTTTCTTTTTTCTTTGGACATAAAGGAAGATATTTCGATTAATATTCCATAGTGGAAACCATGCAGCAGTTTTCTTTTACAGAGTGTCTATTTAAACTAAGTGCAAATAGCCCGCCTTGTTGGCAGAGGCTATTTGCACTAACTCCGCCCATCAATGTGTGATTGGTCTAGTCAAAACTACAAAAGACAATAGTCTAACAACAGCTACAGTGGCCTAGATGGTAAAGTGCGTGCAGTAGTCGTTTTGATGCGATCGACCCAGGTTCGAACGCGCCAATCTTTTTTTCTCCCTTTTCAAATCTCATATCGCATTGAAAAGGCATTTATTTTCAATAAAAATGGAAATAATTTGAAAAGTTGAAAATAAAGTATCAGGTAGGGCTAGGGTAGGTGTCGGGAGGGCTTTATTGTCCCAATATGGTGGCATCCATTTAAGAATTTGAATTAAAATTATAATTTACAATCAATACGTTATTATTGCATACTGTTTTGTAATGTACTACAATGCTGAGGTGCAGATAATTGCCGCTATTTGCATTAAGTAGTATAAATAATATAATGTAAATAATATTCTTCTATAAAGAACAAAAGATTTATTGCATTTTTCTTTTTCATGACTTTGAGGGCTTTTATAGGGTATAAGAAATAAACTCATTATAAAATGCACAACACGTTGGTTTCACTTTCAAGTAGGCTACTTAGATTTGTGTATATAAAAATTTCCCAGCAGAAGTATGTTTGTTAACAAGTCATGTTTGTTAATTATTGTGTGTTCGGGGAGGACTTATAGACCATAATATCAGCATGATCTTGCTAACTTATCATTTCTCGTGTGCGTTTGGCTGTAGTTTGTGGACCAGACAGAGTTGTTGGCAATTCTTCCTATTGTAAAGTCATGCAGTGTGTAACCTCCTGTTGCCGATCTATCGTGCAATGTGAACACAGCAGCGACTGAATGCTACCCCAGATAGTCCTGCAGTGTGAAAACAACGGTGATCCGATGACTTTGAAAATCATGCAGTGTGAACTCGGCATAAATTAACAGAATTATCAGACTGATTTAGTAACAGAGGCCTGCTAGTATGAGTTAGTAGAGGCCAGCTGCAGTCTTTAGTGTCTTTGCTAGCATGCCCTCTTCCAATGCTGGAGATCTCGGTTTGAATCTTGCTTGGAGCAGATCGAGTAGGACCATCTACATTTGGTGCTGTGACCCAGATGGGAGTGAGGTTTAAAAATTGCATCATTTGTGGTGATTTTGAATAAAACTCGTATTTCCTGACACAGGAACTGAAGTTAATTTTTAGCTCCGCAGAACACCATACACAGAAAACACCATATTCACCATCTGACGGTGTAGTCTCCATTCTCCCTGCACTATCGTCTCGACAGCATGTCCACACTGCAGTTCAGATATATGGGAATGTGGACAGCTTGAATAGATGCTGATTTGCTCACAGCATTTGCCAACAGGAGGGGATGAGTATTGATGCCACCCTGGTGATTGATGCATGTAAAAACACAGGAGAGCTAGGTGGACTGCTCTCAGCTCCTGACAGTTCATGTGTCATCCCTGTTGAAAAAAACTGCATATGCTTGTTAGATATGCTTTGAAGCATAGCAGCTGGTTTGAACTGGTTTAAGCTGGTCCCTTAGCAGGACCTAAACTGGTTGAACAACTAGCTCCTGGGTCAGCTTAAACCAGCTCCAACCAGCTGCCATTAAGTATTAATTTTGTCTCACCTTATACATATATATACACGAACATGCGATTAAATTATTAACGCACCCAATAAAAATTAAAGCAAAATAACATGAAACACTCTCTTTAGTTTATTCTGTTTTTTTTTCCTCCCTCCATTCTGTCACCTCACAATTCTGCTTCATACTGTAGCTGAATTGAACTCATTTCATAAATGAACTTTACACATCAATCAACACTGAAATGACTTCAGCGAAACAATGAATGTTATGATTGCATATTGCCTTTTAAGTTTTAACAAACTCTATATTCGTTTAGGGGTCTGAGATAAACCAGTAGAAATTTGTCAAGTGGTAGAGATTGTCAGATTTTGTCTCTCTGTGTCTCGTGTTTCCCCTCCTCTCGTGCCCATATTTGGTTAGTTCCTGTTCCTGTCCTCGTTTGTTCTCATTAGTTAATTAGTCCCCAGCCCTGTGTTATTAATTATCTAGTTTAGTCTTTCCTTTTTTAGCCCTGTGTTTCCCTACCTCTGTGTCCAGTCTGATCGTCTTCATGTGGTTTTCTGTGTCTCCTGCGATCCCTGAGTTTGTTCTATATAATTATAAGTTTTGTTTAATAAAATTCTAGTTTGTTTAAGAAGCTCTTCGCCTTCTCATTCCCTTCTCCTAAGTGGAGTGTGACAGAGATTTTGTGTTGTCTTCGTCTCTATTGTGTTTAGCCAAACTTGATGGTTCCGAGTTGCACCATTATGAAAGAAAACCTTATTATCTAAATGCCTTTTTATGTTTTGCAGTTTAAAAAGCAAATGATTTTAAACCGCTCAAGCGCAATAAGCAGTGGAGCAGTGGAGTCCCAGATGTAAAGATTTTCTAGGGTGAAGGAGTAACAAAGAAAAAGTAAATAAAATTGTTTGGGGTGAGTGAGAGTACCAGTCCCCTGCCCCACATGACAAACAAACATGTTCAATTCAAATTCCAAATATTTTCTTAACAAAAATATAAATAAAAAAGTAATAAAGTAGGAAGCAAAAATGGGGAAAGGCCAAAAAAAAAGGACCATCTGTCTAGGTAGGGAGTAAAAACTGTCTGAACTGACAAAAGAAAACAAAATTAACAACAGAAAAGTACACTAACTCCCTAACTACACACAAAAAAAAAAACAGAGAAAAGACCAGGGATTAACACAATCTACAACCACAGAACGTACCACCCCCACCCGTAAGTTTTCAAGTATCAACCAATGTGTTGAAAATAAAAGAGCTATACTAACCAAATATTCAGTTTTCTTACACTCTTCAGCACAGTACACTCTCGAAAGGGCATCAGCTACAGTATTTCCAGGCCCTTTACGGTACTGGATATTTAAATTGAATTGAGTGACCATCTAACCATCTAATTTTGCATCCTATGCATAAAAACGAGGGGGTCATGGTCTGTATAGACAATAATGTTATGACTACTACCTCTGAGGTAAACTTCAAAGCGTTGTAACCCTAACACCAGGGTAGGTCCTCTTTCTCAATAGTATACTTTTGTGATCTCCCCCCTGAATTATATTTAGAAATTTGGGATTTGGTAGGGATACTTATGCTTAACTCATTTAATTTTGCAATTGAACATGGGGTATTTCATAGAGATCAAAAAACATCACTGATTTCATTACTTCTTAAAAAAGGGAAAGATCCATTAGATTGTTCCAGCTACAGACCGATTTCGCTTATCCCATGTGATGTAAAAATCTATGCTAAAGTTTTTGCTTCTCATATGGAGAAGGTAATTCACAGTCTGATCAAGGAGGACCAAACTGGTTTCATCAAGGGGCGCAATGCATCTGACAATATGCGTCGACTCCTTCATATTCTTGACTTTGCGGTCTCCCACCCAACCCCTTGTGCGGTCTTTTCACTTGATGCAGAAAAAGCCTTTGACAGGCTAGAGTGGAATTATATGTGGGCAGTTCTGCAATGTTTCGGCTTCGGTGAACACTTCGTTTCTATGATTAAGACATTATACCACTCACCTGCAGCATCAGTCATAACTGGTAATATTATTTCCCCCTCATTCCCTTTACAGCGGGGAACGAGGCAGGGGTGTCCACTTTCCCCCTTATTGTTTTGTATATCTCTTGAACCCTTAGCACAAGCCATCAGGAAATCTGAAGTATCGATTAAGATTCATGACCATAATCATAGTATTTCATTATACGTTGATGATATTATTCTATATTTAGACCACTTTGATGTTTCAGTCTCTAGTATAATTAAGGAATTTGATAATTTTAGTAGCCTATCAGGATATAAAATAAATTGGAGCAAATCTGCTTTAATGCCAATTAACAATGTTAAGGTTAATTTTTCTATTCCCTCATTTATCCCTATTAAGGAATCTTTCATCTATTTGGGCATTACCATATATAAAAACATTCATAAGATTGCCAGAGACAATTTTAATAACATTTTAGTTAAGGTCAAAAATGACATTCAAAGATGTCTTAAATTTAAAAAGAATCTTAAAGTCTCTCTCCAAGGAAGAATCTCCACTGTTAAGATTAATTTGTTTACCTCGATTTAATTTTTTTTTCTCTATGCTACCACTTTCTCCCCCTCCAGGTTACTTTAAGGAGATCAACTCCATAATTTCTAAGTTTATCTGGAATAATAAATGTCCCAGAATTAAACTTACCACATTACAACATCCTAATAGCGCAGGAGGACTGGCTGTACCAAATTTTGAATTATATTATTGGTCGTTCCAGCTTAAGGCTCTTCATAATTGGGTTGATCCTCAATCTACAGTTTCATGGAGGGTGATTGAAGCTGACAAGGTTAAACCAAATAGACTTCAAGATATTTTATTTACTGGCACAGGAAAAAAAGGGATAATTATAAATTTGGTCCGGTTGTGGCTAACTCTATTAAAATCTGGAAAACGGTTGAACGTCGGATAGGTGGACACTTCAAATTCTGTAACAGTACACCTTTATGGCACAATTTTAATTTTGTATGCGGAAATCGTCCATTTGTCCAACCCTCTTGGTCTTCTTTGGGTGTAAACACGTGCGGTTATATATATGATAATCAGGGCCTCTGTTCATTTCAGACATTAAGAACCACATTTTTTCTACCAGCATCTGCATATTTTGTTTTTCTTCAATTACGTTCTGCTCTCAAAGCGTATGGCGTTCCTTGGTCTTCTTCCATTTCCTCTCATCCTATGCGGGACTGGATTGCACCATCTGCTGGTCGGCCATCTGTTTCCTTAATATATAATAAAATTATTGATTGTATTACAAAACCTCTTTCTATTAAAACTATTTGGAATAGGGAATTATCTGACCTTAATTTATCTGTCGACTGGGAGAGAGTGTGGTCTAATCTCAGTTTAACATCTAAAAATCTGGCTCATCGTCTTATTCACTTCAAAGTCATTCATAGAGCATACATAACTCCTTACAAAAGATTTAAAATGAAACTACAGTCAAATTTGAACTGCCATATATGTAACACTACATCATCAGGCACTTTTCTGCATATGTTTTGGGAATGTCCTGTCGTCATCAGTCTATGGACACATGTAAACCTGGTTTTGTCATCATTACTGCGAATTGATTGGTCGGTTAACCCAAGTTTGTGTCTTCTTAATGATGATTCTGGTCTCTGTATTAGTTCAATGCAAAAGAGAATGTTGTTTGCTGGTTTTACAGCTGTGAAGAAGACAATAATCCAGAACTGGTTTACACCACACATGTGTAGAAAAACATATTGGATCCGTAACCTCCTGCAAATAGTGTCACGTGAATGTACAACGGCGCGAGTTGGTGGGGCCAGGCCTTCGACCATTGATGCTTGGCAGTGTTTTTTGTTGGACATACGTGATTGTATAAAGGAGTGACTTTTGTGTTCTTGTTGCCCTTCCCTCTCCCCCTCCCTTTTGATTGGACCTTGAGATGTTGAGTATGTGTCTGTTGTTTTGTTTTGTTGTATTTTGGATATTATGTTGTGTGAAAAAAAATAAAAATAATTGTTGATAACAAAAATGAAAAAAAAATAAAAATAATAGTATACTTTTGCTGAGCGTTGGTCGACTTTTTAGAAAAGTACCACACAGGATGTTCTATGCCACTGGCATCCTCCTGCAGCAACACAGCTCTGGCACCTGAGGAATTGGCATCTTCCTGCAGTCCGAATGGTAGAGTAAAACAAGGAGCAGAAAGCACAGGAGAGTACCTCCAGCCAGGTCATTTCCCAGGAAGACACTTATGCCCTCCACCTGCATTTCGGTCCTTAATCCAATCCGAGCTGGACCTGTGACCAAATCTGATTTCACGATGATATTTGGAAAGGGCAGTCAGAACTGCTTAAGCAAGATTTCAGTGAACTCTTTGAAACACTTCAAAGACTTGAAGTTCAGTCGTTCATCAGTGGACCACTCCCAGCAAGGGGAACTAACATGTTTTCACGGTTGCTTGGGCTGAATACATGGCTACAAATAACCTGCAGTACAAAAGGAGTCAACTTCATCGACAACTTCAATATATTCTGGGGCCACAGACAACTGTTTAAACTGGATGGCCTCCACCCAAACAAACTTGGTGCAAGAGTGCTAAAGGACTATTTATATTTCTCCCTCCGTCATCCTTCAGTGGTGTATGCCAATCCACTCACACACTCACCTGGACAGAATATGAGTGACCACAGGACTTCATATCAGCTTCCGAGTCATCATGTGCTTGAAGAATAACGCCACGCAGCCCACAAGGACACTGATAACGCCACGCAGCCAAAACAAGCACTGACAACACATCACTCAACGGAAACACCAGAGCAGCCCCGCTGACACACTATCCCTCTCTCCAGACATCTCGGCTGAGCCCTGCCCAGATATCAACTAAAAAAGCCCCCCAACCACCAAAGCTCATCAGCTCTCCCGCCTCCTCCATGCAGACTCAGAGCCGTGACACATACAGTTATGTTCAAAATAATACTACAACAGCTCCAAGCAAATATTTTACTAGTAGGTGTGGTAGAGTAATCAGCACCCAAGGACGACTTTCTGGAAAACTGTGAAAAAAGCCTGGGGAGCCAGGACAACACATCACAGTCAACTTTGATTAAAAAGTTGATTAGAGAGGGGAAACAGAAAATGATACCAGAGCTAGAGCCCCGCTCACCAGACACACTATCCCTCTCTCCAGCATCTCCACTTCTAAGCTTTTCACAGAAAATGGAGACCCCCAAACACTGAACTGGTACACTGTATGCTGGGACCAAACTCTCTGCAAGCCATGGATCAGTTTAAGTACATTAAAATACTTAAAGAGATGTTGCCTTATCGAAGAGGAAACTAAAAAACGTTCCAGACCAACGGGCCCCTTGTGGGGTGACCAACCACCAAAGACTGCAGGCTCAGCTCTCCCAGATGTGAAGCCTCAGAAACCGTGGCTCCTAAATGTTGTGTCATTCACAAGAGCTAAATCTCAAGCATTTTTCGTTTAAACAGTAAATGTTTGCTTTGTAAAGAAAAATCCACATTTTTTTGAAAGCCTAATATTCCTTTTTCTTCACTTTCTGAGTTCATTTTTCTTCATGTTTTGATTTAGAATAGAAGAGCAATGCATTTGTGTGTATTGAAGTAAAAGTTATTATAAGGTGCAGACTATTATTTTGAACATAACTGTATGCATGTAGCACCGTTGCAATCCAAGGACTGTCAAATTGGTAGGGCAATACATACCTACTACATATCCTTGGGTCAGCCAAGTTTTTCAGCAGTACACTCAAAGGCTATGAAATAAGCATCTACTTCAGCTTGTTGAATGGGTGGCACTAATTTGATATAATTCGTTACATCGAAGTTAACCTGAGCATCATTCGCAGTGCCGAAATTAACTGTGCTACTTTGTACTGGAACAACAGCTAACACAGGTGAGGAAAGTCTAGAGTGTGGAGCTGGCACAGACTTGCGGCGTAAAGTCTCTGCCTCAAGTGTTAAAATTTCCAGCTTAATCTCGCTGAGACAGAAGCAGTTAAAAACTTGTACTGACCAAGCAAGGGTAAACTCAATCAAATCAAATTCCACATAGTATAAGCACTCCATCCCTACCAAAAAAAAAAAAAACAGCCAAACCTTAGTTTTCAGGCAATACAAGAAATACCAAAATACAAATAAGCTTGAAATGTTCGCAATAAAAAAGTTATACATTTTTAAAATGTAAAAATCTTTCACACTCTAAAGTGTCACTTTAGGCTCCAAGCTGCAACTTCATAGATCCTGTTGATTGTATTATTTTCAAAAGTGTCCCGTGAAGTTCTCATAGACTAGAGAAGTTAAAAATGTTACCTTGTTTAGTCTTAAACTCATAAGATCATGTGAGATTCAAACTAACCACCATCAGTCTCTTGTTCTAAGTTCAAACCCCATACAGCATTAATAGAGATTCAGATTTCACTCGTTGATGAAGTGCTATAAGGACATTAAAAATCTAAATTCAAAACTCAAAATGATCAAAGTTTACACTTTTGGGGGAGATAAATCCATGGATGGTATAGTAGTCAGTGGACTATAAACTGGGTTAAGAGAACAATACTGAACAATAATACTGAACACAACATTAATACTGAAGTCATCTGACAAGATGGCACTTGTATGAATCAAAAGAGCACAAGTTCGCAGTGTGAAACGAGAGACAAGAAAGTCGCACAGAATATACAGTCTGGAATACAGCGTTGCTATGGAAGTCGACAACTATTAAGAGGAATATTTGAATACATCGACTGACAATCTGACAATCAGAATGGAGTATTTCAGAAAGTCGAGTAACAAACAATAATCTCAGGCAATGTAGGCTACCTGAACTTGTGTATTTCGCATAGTCTGCCGTTTACCGCTGCAAAAGTTTACACAACTAGCTTATGAAACTCAAGTGTAAAAAAAGGGTCCAACGTAAAACAATAATGTAAAGCTATATGTGGCGCACTGTTAAAATCTTTTATACATAAATATAGTATTCCAAATGTAATAAATCAATGAGGCTTTAAGGCCTGAATGATAATTAACTTTATTTATAATTACAGGCAAATACATATGGAAAATGGATAACAGTATAGTAAAGTGAGATCTTAGAGAAATAGGCTATAATCAATAAAACTGTTCAAACTGGATTAAAAACAATATCACCCAGCAAATAGCAAAGAGAGATCTTATGTTTTTATGTGCTTGGCATATGTTCAGCCAATAGAGGAGCATCATTTCCTTATAAAATATGAGATTCAGTTGTGCATGTAAAAAGCATGCTATATCAGAGGTCTGCAACCCTGCTCCTGGGGACCCACTCTCCTGGAAAGTTTGTTTCCAACCGGCTTCAGCACACCTACCCGCAATTTTCAAGCAGTCTTGAGGAGCTTTATTGGCCGCTTCAGGTGTGTTTGATTAGGGTTGTAGCTAAACTCTTCAGGATAGTGGGTCCCCAGGAACAGGTATATTACTCTAGTGTGAGCAATTCAATAATGATAATCTTCTGTATTTATCAATAATTTGAGCATTAATGTGAGAATGTGTTGCTGTTTGTTCTCAAATCATCTTCTAGTGTGTAAATGAGCTGCCAATAAATGAACATCAATACAAGCGGATTAATATATAAAGCCATTAAAAAATAAATGAAGATTAATAAATGATTAAAATAGTTATGTTAGACATTACATCATGATTTGGGTTTCTGATATGTCGAAATGTGCTTGATCTTGTTCAGCTCTTCTGGATCTGATGTCATAAATCAGAAGAACAACAGCAGCTGTCGCAGCCACGCCCACCAGAGCAGTGACGACCAATCGGATCACAGCTTCAGCAGAATCACAACCACGGACAGAGTCTGAGGAATAAAAACATCAAACTGCGATCAGCTCAGTCTATGAACGCTAATATCAGCACCGACATCAACTAATATCAGCTCTGCTGTACCTGAACATGTGTGACAGAGTTCACTGATGTCCAGATGTTGAGTCTGGTTGCTGATGGGATTGTTGAGCACACAGCTGTAGGTGTTTTTATCCTGATATTCCACCTCCAGAGGTAGAGAGAGACTGATGCTGAGATCAGACACACTGATGCTGGACAATAAACTGTTTCCTTTGTACCAGGAGAGAGTCACATGACTCACATTCACCATTGAGCACAGAAATGAACATTTGGTCTTCGATGATCCAGATGATGAGGATGATGAAGAACAGTCTCTGCGAATGACAGGTACAGGTGGACTAGCTTGAAAACATCAGAGAATAAAGAGAAATGAGGATACTATTAAAGACAATGAGGAATAAACAACAACAATTTCTGAAATTTCACAAATGCTTTAATCATAACTAACACACTGAAAACACAATGTAAATATGAGACTCATTTAGCAGTTTAAACTGCGTCATAGATGTGTCATATTTGCGTATCGCTGCACTATTCAAATTCATGATTGGTTGACTGCTAAATAAAAAATATTAAACATAATGATAAAATAGTGTTTTAAAAGGTTAATGTTCATTTCAAATAAGCATTTCTGTTCAGAATGACTGAACTTGATTTAGTTTTTTGAGACTGATCAAAAGTAGAGCATTTAAATATAGAAAGTTAAATAGTAAACCTAAATGCCTTTAATGTACAAATCAATTAGTTCTTTTAAGAGCAAAACATCTGAACGATATGATACTTCGTCAAATCAACTTTAAATCAACTTTAAAGATGCAAATGAACTTAAACTCACCATAGACGGTAAGACTGAATTTCCTGGATTTGGCCTCTCTGTAGATCTCTAGTTCATAAAGTCCAGAGTGTTCATTTCTGGTGTTTGTGATGGACAGAGGTCCAGTTTGTTTGTCCAGCTTCAGTCTGTCTCTGAATCTCCCATCGTTATAATCAAATACAGTAATGTGGTCATTCTTTACATTGATATGAGCTATTAAAGAGTTTATGAACACCCACTGAAACACATCACCATCTAATTCAGTAAGATCAGAGTTCAGAGTGACAGAATCTCCCTCCATCACTGACACTGACTTCACTGCATCTGTAACACCTGGACAACAAACAGAAACAAAATGGGGTGTGGATTAATAATCTCAATGTTTTGGCGATTAAAACATAAAATAGGTGACACAGATATTTAACCCACCATAGACAACAGGAACAAAAACCGTCATCATACGCTTGGCATGTAGTTTATAATGTCCAGTGTGTTCAGTTCTGGTATTTGTGATGGTCAGAGATCCAGTTTGATTGTCCAGCTTCAGTCTGTCTCTGAATCTCCCATCAAGAACATCATCATATACAGTGAATCTGTCAGGCAATGCATCAGCTATTAGAGTGTTTTCATTTCCAAATGTCCACAGAATCAAATTATCTGTCATTTCAGTAAGACCAGTGTTCAGAGTGACTGAATCTCCCTCCAACACTGACACTGGCATCAGTGCATTTGCAACACCTGGAAAACAAACACCAAACATGGTTCACTGAAATAGTTTGCTATTTTTAATTAATTCATTTTTATTTTATTGCATTGCATTGCATTGCACTTTTGCTTTCATTTATACAGTATGGTATGAAGAGTAGAAATGAAGTGAAATGGGAGAAAGACAGAAAGGAAGGCAACCACAAACCGGGATTCAAGCACAACTGCACAATGTGTCAGACCGAGGATATCGACTGAAATAAAAATAAAACAGGTAAAACACGTTTACCATCACAGACAGTGAGAATGAAACTCTTGTTCACGCTGTTGGTCTGAAGTCTATAAAGTCCAGCATGTGTAATTTTGATGTCTGTCATGGTCAGAGATCCAGTTTCATGATCCAGCTTCAGTCTGTTGCTGAATTTCCCATCGTCATCATATACACTGAAGATGTTAGCCACTTTGATGATACCAGCTATTAAAGCATCTACAAACCTCCACAGAATCACATCATCATCCCTTATTTCAGTAAGACCAGAGTTTAGAGTGACTGAATCTCCCTCCAACACTGACATTGACTTCATTTCATCACCAAACACACCTGAAGAACAAACAGAAACAGGGTTTTAGTAAAGAGAAGCTTGAAGTTTACATTCGAAATAATATCATAAAACAACAGAAGCAAAATGGCGTGTGGATGAAAAATTGTGTCTTTGTGATGATTAAACAATAAAACATTTGAAACGAATATTTAACTCACCATAGACAGTGAGAACGAAAAACTTCTTCATACGATTGATCTGTAGTTCATAAAATCCTGAATGATCAGTTGTGGTGTTTGTGATGGTCAGAGATCCAGTTTGATCGTCCAGCTTCAGTCTGTCTCTGAATCTCCCATCAAGAACATCATCATATACAGTCATGCTGTCACCCCGTTTATTGATTTCAGCTAATAAAGTGAATTTATTTAAACACACCCACAGAATCAGATCATCATCCCTCATTTCACTAAGACCAGAGTTTAGAGTGATTGAATATCCCTCCATCACTGACACTGTCAGACCATCACCAAACACACCTGGAGAGTTGATCACAGATTAAAGCTTGATGTTGGTTTAATGAAGCTTTACTAAAGTAGACTTTTTAATAATTTAAATGTAATGCGAATAATGTTCTGAAGCAGCACAAAGGATGCTACATTAAACAAGTAATATAGATATTCTCTATATGGACCAATAACTAAAGAATTAAAATTGAGAAATAAATCAAAATGGACAATTATCTTCATTTAGCTAAGAGTAATTCTAAAACTAATGCTGTTGGGTATTTGAGCTTCATAATTGTTTTCTTTAATCAATCCCTAATAAATGAGTAAAGACTTGAATTTAAACTTCATCTCAGTAAAATCACAGTTCAATAATTTCTGAATGAGAACAACAGTGAATGTTAATCCTCCCTGACTAATTTAACCAGTAATTTACCAGAACAGAGGCAACTGAAGCCGTAAAAACACATTTCAAACTCACCATCTAGATGCCACAAACACAAACAGAGCAAAACAAATTTGAGAAACATTTTCTTCATCGGTTCACTGAAAAGCCCAGGATAGTGATGCTTGAAATGTCTGAAGACACTCACGACTGAACTGTGATATATATCTGGTTGTGACCCCAGTCAGAGTTTCCGTTCACACGTCCGTCTCCTTTATCATCATGAAAATCAAAAAGCTTTAGCTGATCTTACATTTTCAAATGAATTCTGGGCCTGTATGGAATCTAATAGCAGAAGAGTGGCTAAATTACACAAGGACACTCTAGCTCAGCCAAAAGCGTGTCTGCATGTGTTCAGTGATTAGAATATAAAGCTTACAAACGGTTTATCAAACTAGCGCTATGACTACAGTCTTCCCAATTTGGCAGTCCAAAATTAAGAGCTCAAACATTTTCAGTGTCCATCTTGAACAGTGTAGAAAGTTTTTGCACTGACTTGGACTTTAACATGCTTGTTTCCAGAAAAATGCTGGAAATGATGCTAATATAAGAATAATGTGTAACTGGGACATGTTGCGTTCCCAAATGCATGTTCAACTCACAGTAGAGATGGAGTTCACTGGATTCACTGTGAACTGATACGAAGATGCTAAAGAAGACATTAACTTCTTGTTTGTTGAACTGTTGCATAAAATCAATATCACATTTGCAATCATGCTGATATTCGAGAAAAAATGCACTCTCGCTCATGTGATGTTCCTTAACATATGATAGAATCTCCCATCAGGACCATCATATGTGGAGAAACTTCCAGCCTCTTTATTAATGTGAGCTATACGAGTCTTTGGACTTCCAAATGTCCACTTTATCAGATCACGTGTCTGTATTTCAGTAACACCAGAGTTTAGAGTGACTGAATCTCCCTCCATCACTGACACTGACTTCACTGCATCATAACCAAACACACCTGCAGACAAAAAAAAGAAACTTTATACAGTTTAAAATGTATATTTGCTAATAATAATATCCAAAACAATCATATGGACACAGCAGAAGCAAACTGGTGTGTGGATTAATAATTGTATGTTTGTGGTGATTTTGAATAAAACTGATTTCCTGATGCAGGAACTGAAGTTGATTTGAGCTCCACACAACATCACACACAGAAAACAATTTTACTTCAGATGAGAATCACGTCACGACTGAAACTAAAGCTGCTGCTGTTTGAGCTTCAGTGTTTAATATAAAGGACATTTAGAACTGACACAGCATTTGCCAACATGAGGGGATGAGAATTGATGCATGTAAAAACACTGGAGAGCTAGAAGGACTGCTTTCAACTCCAGACAGTTTAAGTCTCATATCCTTTCTGTGTCCATCCAAAGGCCAAAGGTTTCATCAATTTACTGCTCTCAAAATACAGCACAAGGTCCGAGTATCTAAACTAGGGCTTCACGACATGGAAATTAGCCAACACTGAAGAACACCGTCATCATATTTAAGAAAATACAGCTAAATAGCTACCAAATATCTGTGTAATTACTAAAAGCATGTCATATAACTAGAGTTTTTTGTTCAATTTGACAGCACTGAGATTGATCTGAAATATTACGTGATATTTATATTGTTGTGTGCGAATCCGCCCCTAACCTCAATCACAGTTTACGCTCATTCACCCATCCTCTTTTAAATCATGAAAATCAACAGGGTTTTTCTGATCCTACATTTCAAAACCAGGGACAGGCAAAGTTCAGACGATCAGCAAACAGTTTGACAGATGCAAAACACACAAGTAGTGAACTCCGTTAAGTCAAGCAAATCAAGACAAATTACTTATCCACACTGAAGAGTCTGAAAAGGCTTAAATCATCTTATCACACATGCAGAACACACATAATCATACTCACTGAGATTGAAGAACATTGTGAAGAGTTACTGCTGATGCCATGGAACAGGCAGACGAGCTGAAAACATGAGAGAATAATGAGCATGAATGAAGATATTCAAGCAGACGAGGAAGAAACATTGAGTGGAACCAAGACTGATCAAAAGTAGAGCTTTTTAAAACATCTGATACAGTAGAAAGTTAAAAATAAACTTAGATGCTATAAATGTAAAAAGAATAGGCTAAGTAGAATAAAACAACATCTATATAAAATATGTTTATATCATCTTTAAAGCAGTAATAAATAAAACAGGTGAAAATGATATTTAACTCACCGTAGACAGTAAGATAAAAAGAAGGCCTGCTCATTGAGTTGAACTCTAGTTCATAGACTCCAGCATGTTGAGTTGTGATGTTTGTGATGGTCAGAGATCCTGTTTGATGATCCAGCTTCAGTTCGTCTCTGAATCTCCCATCAAGAACATCATCATATACTGTAAATCTGCCCTGCGGTACATTGATTTCAGCTATGTTTTTATTCACCACTGAATCCAATCATCATACTCTACACGACCAGAGTGTAGAGTGGCTGAATCTCCCTCCATCACTGACTTCTCTGTTTCTGTCTCAACAAACACTTCTGGAAAACACAGGGTTTGTCATGGATTATAGCTATAAAATAACTTTATTTCAATGCAGCCTTCACTAAGATACTTTCAATCATGTAAATGTGAAGTGAAGAACATTCTGCACAAACCACACTAAATGAAAGTAGATGTAGCCTATATACCCAGCTCATGTAAATGGATCCTGCTTCTGTGCTTGCGGTGGAAGTTTGCTGGTTTGTTGGTTCAGAAAAATCAACATAGAGTCCCACTGCGATAAATAAAAAGGCACAAGGTCACAGAATGCTTAAGCAAACATTTTTGTCAAGTCAAGTCACCTTTATTTATATAGCGCTTTTAACAATACAGATTGTGTCAAAGCAATCTTCCGATATCAAAATAGGAAAATAGTGTCAATAATGTAAAATTACAAGATTAAACACTAAATTTTCACATTTCATTGTGAAAAGTTCATTCAAAACACAAACTAAGCAAGCCAGAGACGACAGCGGCAAGGAACCAAAACTCCATCGGTGACAGAATGGAGAAAAAAACCTTGAGAGAAACCAGGCTCAGTCGGGGGGCCATTTCTCCTCTGGCCAGACGAAACCAGCAGTTTGTGCTGAGGACTCATCTGATTCCCGTGGTCTTGTCCCGATGGCCATCTAGGTGACAAGGCCTTCAATGGGGATCTGTCTCTGGGGCTCATCTAGGTGTCCTGATCTCCGCTGACGTTCAGAGCTGTAGAGGTCATCTCTAGGTGCTGATCCACCATCTGATCTGGATACGGACTGGATCGGGTGGTAACGGTGATCTCGGAATAAGAAAGAAACAGACTAATATTAGCGTAGATGCCATTCTTCTTACGATGTAACAAGTACATCGGGTGTTATGGGAAGTGTTCCCGGTTCTGGTTGACCTAATTAATGCAGCCTTTAACGGATTTGAATATCAAAAGCCTATTAGTGTGTTATGTGTACGCCAGGTTAAAGAGATGGGTCTTTAATCTAGATTTAAACTGACAGAGTGTAGTGTGTCTGCCTCCCGAACAGTGTTTGGTAGATTGTTCCAGAGTTTGGGCGCTAAATAGGAAAAGGATCTGCCGCCCGCAGTTGATTTTGATATTCTAGGTATTATCAAATGGCCAGAGTTTTGAGAATGCAGCGGACGTGGACGACTATAATGCGATAAGAGCTCACTAGATTATTACATGTGGGGGTTTCAGGTCCGATAATTAACACCTGTTTTTTCAGAATTTAACAGTAAGAAATTACTCTTCATCCAGTTTTTTATATTTTGGCTGATTGATTACCACTGGTATAACCAATTTCACTACAAATACCATGGTTAAACTATGGTTAGTGTAGCAAAACCATTGGTAATTTTTGTAAGGGAAGTATGTAAACTAGGCTTCACGATATGAAAAATTAGCCAACACTGAAGAATACCGTTGTCATATTTAAGAAAAATACAGCTAAATATCTATTAAACCTGTGTCATCATTAAGAGCATAACTAGTTTTTTGTTTGATTTAACAGTGACTGCTAAATGCCAAATTTGACAGTGTCAGTGAATGTTTATAAATTCTGTTGCAAAACGCATTTAAAACTTACCAACCAGACACCACAAACACAAACAGAACAAAACTAATTTGAGAAACATTTTCTTCATCGGTTCACCGAAAAGCCCACAATTATGACGCTAAAAATGTGTGAAAATTTTCCGACTGAACTGTGATTGTGTTTGAATCCTTCCCCAACCTCAGGTTGTTTTGCTAAAATCGGTGAGCAAGCGGAACTGTGACCAGGAGTCGCTATTCATGACCGTCAGATGTTCGCGCGGAAGAGCACAGCCATTAAAGCAGACTTGCCCTGCATCCCAATGTGCATACTATCCACCCTATCTGCCCTAAATAGTATTGAAAATTACTAATATCACATAGCATTTAGGATGGATAGTGTGCACATTGGGACGCAGGCAATGATCAGCATCAGAGGAGCCGAGCGCTGCAAAGATGTTTCATGTCGTGAGAAACGCGTCCACTGAACGATCTAGATCTGGGGTCTCCAACACATTGCTCGCGAGCTACCAGTAGCTCGTGGCCTGATTGGAGGTAGCTCGCCAAGAGCCTTGACATTCCGGCCGTGAGGTTATTTTAATTATCCCGTTTCATATTTTAATTATTTAGTTTAATTATCGTGATTTGAAAAACTCAGTAAATACTGCTCAGCTTTAAGCTTTAATCAATAATTTTATTTTTTTTAAAATAGTCAAAACTTTATTTGAACATGTAAACGTCAGTAGATAATGTTATGAATATTTTTGTTAGTTTAAAATCTGGCCATCATTTTCTAATGTTTTTATGTCATTATTTGTTGTTTATGCAAACAAAATGTGCATAGTTGTGCTAATTGTGCTAATCGTATTTGTTGGCTTTTGTCATAAAACTTGGTAAAATAATTTCAGTGTGTGTATCAGTACTTATATATATATATATAATATATATATATATATATATATATATATATATTTCCAGCACATTTTAACAGTTTGGATTCATACATTAAGTAATGTATAACATGGGTAGCTCTCAGCCACTTTCTTTTTTAAAAAGTAGCTTCCAAAATAAGGTTGGCGACCCCTGACCTAGATATTGTTACGAGCATCTAAATGCTTATATAGAGAACAAATAAAACATTAATTTTGCTGTTGTTGTCTAACATGTTAGCTACTAGATGTTTTACAATAGTGCTTTGTTGTTTTATAGCTATAAAATATATTCTGTCTGATAAATGTAGGCTTATCTTAATTCTTTTTACTATTTACTGCAATTACTGGTACTCAATTTTCTACTTTTTTTTCTGCATTATAAAGCATATTGATGGGATATTGATATAATCAGTAGGGTCTGTCAGGTCAAATTACTAGTGAAATGTTACCCTCTTTATTTCACACCAAGGCAAGGCAAGGCAAGTTTATTTATATAGCACATTTCATACACAGTGGTAATTCAAGGTGCTTTACATAAAAGAAAGTGAAATAGTCATTCACAGCAATAAAAACAAGGAATTAAAAATAATAAAAACAAGGAATTTATAAATGTTATAGAAATTGATTTAAAATGAAATTTAAAACAGTTAAATAGAAAATGATTATACATAAAATACAGTGCAGTCAGTTCGGACGTAGCACAGTGTTCATTCAACAAATGCACAGCTAAACAGATGAGTTTTCAGTCTGGATTTAAATGTGCCTAATGTTATGTAAATGTGCCTAATTTAAATGTGCCCAACGCTTTTAGCTATTATGCCGCCCGCAGTTGGAACCAGCTGTTTGGAACCAACACACAAGACGATGGTTAAAGTTGTTGAATAATGTGCTCGGCGTGACAGAGATGACATTTTAGACGAAGATAGCGATGTTTGAGGACATTTTTGACGAAGAGAGCCATTGAAGTGGAGCCATTGTTTCAGCCATGAAGCGTGGAGCGAACACCTCGACGCAACGCTGTAAACAAGTAAGTGTTTTATTATATAATATAATTATTTATATATTTTATACATATTTATGTGTCTTATACATATTTTACAGTATATGTGTATGTGTTTTGATGCGTCCCTGGTCACTTATGTCCTGTTTGTTTGTTTGTGCATGTGCGCTTGTTACCGGTGGGGATTTAAACCTGAATACACACAGACTCATTATAAATCACACAGAATGAAGTTTTTTGAAAATCTAAAAATGCAAAATGTCTCATGTGAGGGCTAAGTGTTGGTGTAGGGCGATAGAATATACGGTTTGTACAGTAGAAAAACCATTATGCCTATGGAGAGTCCACACAAGGATAGTGAAACAAGTGTGTGTGTGTGTGTGTGTGTGTGTGTGTGTGTGTGTGTGTGTGTGTGTCAGTGTGCATGTTGTTTTTATATACTGGTGGGAATTTAAACCTGAATACACAGACTCATGGGGACTTGTCACGGTGGGGACCTAAATTGAGGTCCCCATGGGTAAACAAGCTTATAAATCACACAGAATGAAGTTTTTTGAAAATCTAAAAATGCAAAATGTCTCCTGTGAGGGCTAAGTGTTGGTGTAGGGCGATAGAATATACGGTTTGTACAGTAGAAAAACCATTATGCCTATGGAGAGTCCACACAAGGATAGTGAAACAAGTGTGTGTGTGTGTGTGTATATGTGTGTGTGTGTATATGTGTGTGTGTGTGTTTTGAGGTGTTCCTGCTAACTTCTGTTTTGTGTTGTTTTTTTATAATCACAGACAATCATCTGACATTGAATCGAATGAAGTCTGGGAGCCAGTCAGCGAAAAGCCATATACTGAGGGACATGATGACAACATTTAAAAAACACTATAATCAGAATCAGAAGAGCTTTATTACAAATATGTTTACACACACAAGAAGGAATTTGTCCTGATGACAGGAGCTTCCAGTGCAGAAGAAAGTACAGACACAGTGCAGACCTGCATAGGAATAACACAGTAGGGATGGAATATAACGCCAATATAAGAAAAAAACTGAAATTAAATAATGTACTATGTACAAAAATAGAAGTATAGGGAAAAAATGGTAATTAGATTAGAATTTACAGAAATAGATGTTATTTACAACGTTGTACAAATTTTGGATTCTGTGTATAAATGTCACTATAATGTGTTTATGCTTCAGTTACTATGTGTCAGCAATTATTGACATTGAATCTGGATGTGAAATTGAATAGATCTAAGTGTAACCTTTCATTAGAGCCCAAAATTATGACTGTACATTAAAGCATTCAAGTATTACAGCTTTTTATGTGTCGTTGGTTACAAATGGTCATTTGGAGTCTCCGAGTGTCCTTTTTTGGGAAGCGCCTAGACATAAACTTAGATAAACATGTGTAAAACACTCATTCTCTAAGGTATTGTTATCAAATTTGAAATGTAGCTTGGTAAGGCTTCATTCTGTGATCCCATTGTGTTTTCCAGCTCATAGCTCCCAGCTATAGTCATCTGCAGGCTTTTGTTTACCAAAAAAATGTAGACTGATTTTTTTTTTTTTTACTTTTTCAGTGTGTTCAAAGTTCTATTACTCAATATCAGTAAGACTTACAGTGATTCTGATGGTTGAGAAACAAACCTCAGAGTGTCACCTTTCAAAAGAGACCAAAACCATGCATATAATCCAAATGGTTCAAAAACAGCATGCAATTTACTTTGGGTATGCCTTTTTTTAGGCGTTTTAGGCAAATTTGACAGGAACGTTAAAACAGTTATAATTTCTTTTGTAGTTTTGATTTCAGCATTATCTATATGAATATTAAAATCCCCTGCAATAGCAAAACAGTCAAACTCTGAGAAAATCATTGATAACAGTTCTGTGAACTCTTCAACAAAGGCTGGAGAGTATTTTGGAGGCCTGTAAATGATGATAAACAGAATGCGTGGGGCACCTTTCAGCACAATACCTAGATATTCAAAAGACAAGTACTGACCAAATGACACTTGCTTGCATTGATAAACATCTTTAAATAGAGCAGCTACACCTCCACCTCTCCTAACAGTCCTGCAGACACTTATACAATTAAAGTTAGGAGGGTCTGTTTCAGTGAGGACTGTTGCACTGCAGCTGTCTTCAAGCCATGTTTCATTTAGAAACATAAAATCCAGGTTGTTTGTGGTTATTAAATCATTGATCACAAATGATTTATTTTTTAGTGAGCGTTTAGTGTTTAAAAATGCTAACTTGATGGAATTACATTTTGTCTCTACAGCAATCTTAGATTGATGCATTACAGGCCGCAGATTAGATGGGTCAGCCGTACGGCTTGAGAAGGCCTTAGACTTTCTATCATGTGATAAAACAGAAATAGAGAAGGCTACAGGCATACTGGGTTCCCGCTTGTTTTGTAAACATTTGTGAATGTTGCTGCTAATATAGCGGGGAACCGACACATATCACTGAGAGCTGTTATCAGTTGTTTTTGGTTCACCTACAGCCGATGGAGGAGGGTTTGGGCCCTGGCGTTGAGGCAGCGGTCGGAGAGCTCTCACAGGAGGAGGGAGAGCTGGGCCTGCAGTCTTTGGTGGTTGGGGGGCCCGCCGTTTTTTTGTTGATATCTGGGGGCTTGCAGAGAGTTTGGTACCAGCATACACCAGTTCCTCCATTTTCTGTGAAAAGCTTAGAAGTGGAGATGCTGGAGAGAGGGATAGTGTGTCTGCTGAGCGGGGCTCTAGCTCTGGTGTTTCCGGTGACTGTGATGTGTTGTCCTGGCTCCCCAGGCTGTTTTCCAGAAAGTCGTCCTTGGGTGTTGAGTCTTGGAGCTGTTGTAATACGTCACAGTCTGCATGTGATGAGATTTGTGGGCAGGGCTCAGCCGGGATGTCCATGAGCAGTGCTTGTTTTGGCTGCGCGGCGTTATCAGTGTCCTTGTGGGATTCTTCAACCACATGATGACTCGGAAGCTGATATGAAGTCCTGTGGTCACTCATATTCTGTTCAGGTGAGTGTGTGAGTGGATTGGCACACACCACTGAAGGATGATGGAGGGAGAAAAAGAAATTGTCCTTTAGCACTCTTGTACCAAGTTTGTTTGGGTGGAGGCCATCCAGTTTAAACAGTTGTCTGTGGCCCCAGAAAATATTGAAGTTGTCGATGAAGTTGACTCCTTTTGTACTGCAGGTTCTTTGTAGCCATGTATTCAGCCCAAGCAACCGTGAAAACATGTTAGTTCCCCTTGCTGGGAGTGGTCCACTGATGAACGACTGAACTTCAAGTCTTTGAAGTGTTTCAAAGAGTTCTCTGAAATCTTGCTTAAGCAGTTCTGACTGCCCTTTCCGAATATCATTCTTCCCCACATGGATGATGACTCGATTTGCAGTCTTGTGCTTCATCACAATGTTCCGAAGTTCCTTGTTCACATCAGAGACGGTTGCTTAAGTAAAGCAGCAGTTAGTTGTAGTCCTGCTACTGATGTTTCTAATAATAGAGTCACCCACTATAAGAGTCCTGGGCTCGGCTGCGCTCTGAGCTGAATGCCGCTGTCTGCTCAACATTGAGCACCAGGTGACTATACACAATTACGAGTTATAAGGTCAAAATTGTGAGATATAAATTGTAAGAAAATAGTCTTTTTTTCCACTGAATTGTACTTTATAACTCCAATAGTTTTTATTTCGCACAATTGCGAGTTTTAATCTCACAATTCTGAGAAAAACAATGTCCGAATATGGAGGAATCAGGTGCCACAAAAAAAGTGAATGTTAATGAGAAGAGGAGCCTGTCAATCTAATGAACTCAGTTGAAAAGAAAGAATTTTGTATTTTATTGCCTGCACTGTTATACTTTACTGTAATTTTAGTAAACAATACCCAACAGGGCAAGGCAGAGAGATAACCCAGGTACACGAGCAATAATCCAAACGAGGTGCAAACAGAGTCCGAACGGCAAGGCAAAGGGTTAATCCAGGAAACACGGGCAGGAATCAAAACACAAGAAAACAGGCAAGGTAAGACTATAATAACTGAGTGGGCTCCGTAGAGTAGCTAACGCTAGGATATATGCTATACAATACTCGGCAGCGAGGAAGAGGAAGTCCATGGTGTATGTAGGGTGTGTGATCAGTGCAATCAGCTGTGTGTGTCGTCATTGCAATGAATGATGGGAATTGTAGTCTGAGGTGTCGTGCAACAGTTAGTGTAGTGCAAGAGTCCATGTGGTGAGCGAGTGACCTCTGGTGGTGAGTTAACGGAAGTGCATAGACCAGATTCATGACAACTGTAATATGCACTGATATTGTTTATGCCATTTACAGTAGTTTACTCTATATGGTCATTTGTGGTACTTTACTGTTTACGCAAAAGCAGTAGGCGCTACTGTAAATGAAGTGCTACTTTTTCTGCAGACAAAAAACATGAATCTGCATTCTCATTTCTATCATTTTAAAATTATCCAGCGTGTGTATAGCTTTAGAAATTTCTCTTATAACGAAAAAAAATTATCCACAATTTGTTCCCGATTTTTCAATAGGCTATCAGAAAAATATACAGAGAGCCTTTGAGAAAGATTTTTTATTTATTTATTATTATTTAATGCCCAGGTAAGCACAAGAGTGGTGAAATAAATGTATTTTTAAATGATTAAAAAATGAAACATATACACTTTGCTTACACCCCACAAAATTGTTATTTTATTCGCGTACAAAGCCTGCACAACTACCTGGCAGAGGTTAGAGCCAGATTTTTGTTTATGTGAAATTTAAATAACAGGAAACACAAATTAATTAAGTTATATTTTCCTATGTTCTCTTCTGAGTGCTCAGACAATCCAAAGAAAACATCTTTATAACAAAAAGAAGTCACTTACAAAATGAGATCCGGATGAACATTAAAAAAATCTGACCAACATTTCTCTGTGTGGGTATAAAACAAGTGAATGAATCTTCCTCACAAGAGTGACAAAAACAGCAACTCACTTCAGTGTCTGACTTTCATTATAATTGTCCGTAAGTTTTTTTGTGAAATTCGGAGTAACTCAATCTTTTGCATGATCCCTTCATATTTAAGGAGAGAACTATAGTTTCTAAAGTCGGACATCGCTTGTTATGATTGTCAAGGATGTAGAATTTAGTAGAGATACTATGACATGTCCCTACCAATATCCAGCGACTACTAAATCGTCCTTAGCAATAACTTTGATTAAACAATTAAATGTCTGTTGTCTGCTGTTATGTCCTGAAATGAGCTGCCTATAAATGAACATTGATACCAGCAGATTAATATATCCACCTTTTTCTTCAACGCGGAAGTAAGCCAATGGGTGAGACTTCCTGTTCATTAGCCGCTATAGGTAAATAACGAGGAGAATAACAACGTGCAGTAAACGGTAAAACTACAAACCAGTGTGTTCATAATTAAGATAATACATTAAAATAATATGGTAATAACACACCAATTTTCAATATCAAGCAGCAAACGAACTGTTTTGTACAGCTATAAATAGCTGGACGCGGATGAGACCGGAAGCTAGACCCATAGAATTTACAAATGGCCACGCCCACTCTTACGGCAAGAAAAAGGTGGATAAAGTCATTACAAATACATGACGATTAATAAATAAGAAAAGTGACATCATCATTTAGGTTTCTGATGTGTGAATATATGCTTGATGTTGTTCAGCTCCTCTGGATCTGATGTCATAAACCAGAAGAATGATTGTAGCTACGCCCACCAGAGCAGAGAGGACCAATCGGATCACAGCTTCAGTAGAACCACAACAGTGTTCAGAGTCTGAGGAATAAAAACATCAAACTGAGATCAGCTCAGTCAATAAACGTTAATATCAGCGCAGACATCGACTAATATCAACGCTGCTGTACCTGAACATGTGTGACAGAGTTGACTGATGTCCAGATGTTGAGTCTGGTTTCTGATGGGATTGTTGAGCACACAGCTGTAGGTGTTTTTATCCTGATATTCCACCTCCAGAGGTAGAGAGAGACTGATGCTGAGATCAGACACACTGATGCTGGACAATAAACTGTTTCCTTTGTACCAGGAGAGAGTCACATGACCCACATTCACCACTGAACACACCAATGAACAATATGATGATGATGATGATGAAGAACATTGTGAAGAGTTACTGCTGATGACAGGAACAGGCAGACGAGCTGAAAACACAAGAGAATAAAGATAAATGAGAATGAATGAATATATTCAAGCAGACGAGTGTTTAAAAACAATGTGATTTATAGAAGAGTATAGAGTACCTGAAAACCATACTTGATTAAAAGTACAGATACCTTACATTGAAAATCACTCCATTACAAGTCACAAGCCACCAATTAAAAGTCTTAAAGTATCTGATTTTAACAGTACTTGAGTATTTTACTTGTACTAAATATAGGCTTAAAGATGGAAAAAGACATGCCAGTGAAAAACAGTAACAGCAATATCCTTCAAAAAGGTCTCTTCAGTATATAATGGATAAATAAAATAATGTTAAGTAAAATTAAAAAGTCAAAGTCTTCTTGCACTGGATGTGCTGGTTTCAGCCTCATTGGCTGCAGAAAAAGCCAGCTGCCATGAAAAGTGCAATGTGTAACCGCAACGCTTATTTCAAATGTAGTGGAGTAAAGAGTACAAGATACTTATTCAAAAATGTAGTGAAGTAAAGAGTAAAAGTTTGACACTCAGTGAAACTGCAGAGTATCCAAAAAGATACTCAAGTACAGTAAGTTACATTTACTCAAATACTTTACAGCTCTGGTGATATATCTGGGAAATCGTGGCCTAATGGTTAGAGAGTGGGACTCGTAACCTAAAATTTAACTCACTGTAGACAGTAAGATAAAAAGAAGGCCTGTTCCTAGTGTTGTACTCTAGTTCATAGACTCCAGCATGTTCAGTTGTGATGTCTGTGATGGTCAGAGATCCAGTTTGATGATCCAGCTTCAGTCTGTCTCTGAATCTCCCATCAAGAACATCGTCATATACACTGAATCTACTCTCTGGTACATTGATTTCAGCTATGTTTTTATTCATAAACCACCACTGAATCCAATCATCATTCAGATAAGTACGACCAGAGTGTAGAGTGACTGAATCTCCCTCCATCACTGACTTCTCTGTTTCTGTCTCAACAAACACTTCTGAAAAACACAGGGTTTGTCACATTAAAGCTTTAAAATAAATTCATTTCAATGAAGACTTCACAAAAAAAAAAAAAATTCATGTAAAAGTGAAGTGAAGAACATTCTGCACAAACCGCACTAAATGAAAGTAGATTTTAGATACCTGGCTGCAAAAAAGGGATTCCTGCATCTGTGCTTGCAGGGGAAGTTTGCTGGGTTGTTTGCTCTGAAAAATCTGCATAAGATCCCACTGCGATAAATAAAGAGACACAAAGGTCACAGAATGCTTAAGCAAATGTTTAAGTCCATTAAGCAGTGTGACCTGATGTCCCTGCTACCTCCTGCTCAGTTAAAGTCTCTGTGAGCAAATGAGATGTAACATATGCTGCTCTCAAAAAACGAGGGCTTTACGATATGGAAATTAGCCAACACAAAATAATAATACCATCATCATATTTAAGAAAAATAAGGCAAATAGCAAGTAAATGTTTCATCATTAAGAGCATTTTTTTGTTTGATTTGACAGTATGAATGCTACATCTCCATGACTCTGAGACAAAACAGCAACAACTGAAGATGTCAAATAAATAAATAACTCACCAACCAGATGCCACAAACACAAACTGAGCAAAACTAATTTAAGAAACATTTTCCTTGTTGATTCACTGAAAAGCCCACGACAGTGACACTTGAAATGTCTGAAGACACTCACGACTGAACTGTGATATATATCTGGTTGTGACCCCAAGGTTTCCGTTCACACGTCCGTCTCCTTTATCATCATGAAAATCAAAAAGCTTTTGCTGATCTTACATTTTCAAATGAATTCTGGGCTGTATGGAATCTAATAGCGGATGAGTGGCTAAATTACACAAGGACACTCTAGCTCAGCCAAAAGCGTGTCTGCATGTGTTCAGTGATTAAAGCTTACAAACGGTTTATCAAACTAGCGCTACGACTACAGTGTTTCCCACTTTAGCGGTCCAAAATTAAGAGCTCCAACACATTGTCAGTGTCCAACTTGAACAGAGTAAAAAGTCTTTTCACTGACTTTTACCTGGACTTTAACGTGGACTCAAACCTGTTTCCAGAAAAATGCTGGAAATGATGCTAATATAAAAATAATGTGTAACTGGGACATGTTACGTTCCCAAATGCATGTTGAACTCACAGTAGAGATGGAGTTCACTGGATTCACTGTGAACTGATACGAAGATGCTAAAGAAGACATTAACTTCTTGTTAGTTGAACTGTTGCATAAAATCAATATCACATTTGCAATCATGCTGATATTCGAGAAAACAGCACTCTTGCTCACGTGATATTCCTCAACATATGATATAAATATAAAAGAGCATATTTAATATGACTGATCTGAAACATGACTGAACTGTGATTTTTTTATGTGGTTGAATCTTCTCTCAACAGGATTAAAATTCTATCACCGTTTCCTTTATGAGATAAAAAAATCAGCAAACTTTTGCTGATCTTGCATTTCAAAGTGAATTCTGGCCCTGCATGAGTGAAATTTTGCATGAGTGTTGGTTTAGAGATGCGTATCTGCATATTTGGCTACCTGTGAGATTTGGTCATAATGAGAAAAAAATTGATGTCATAACGAGGCATTTCACTGTAGACTTTGGTGAATCTGAACAAAATAACTTGTGAAACTCTAGTTGAAGCACATGCGAGTTGCGACCTTGGTCTTTTCTTCTGGAGAAACCTAGACCTAAAGCAATGATGCCGATAGGGTCATTTTTCATGTCATGGCCCCTTTAATACAATGATTTGATAATGAAATGATAAATAAAAGATTACCCTATAGGCATTATTGCTTTAGGTCAAAGCCAGAGCAGAGGATACTGGTCAGTCAGAAAGATCCCAGTTACTTAAAGGGGACCTATTATGCCCCTTTTTACAAGATGTAACATAAGTCTCTGATATCCCCAGTGTTTGTAGACTATGTGAAGTTTTAGCTCAAAATACCCCACAGATAAATGTTTATAGCTTGTTAAAATTGCCACTTTTAGGGTATGAGCCCAAACGCACTGATTTTGAGCATGTTGCTTTAAATGCAAATGAGCTGTTGCTTCCGGAGAAGAGGGCGGAGCTTCAAGAGCTCAAGCTCCAGCATTAGCAGTGCTAGCATTTGCAAATAAACATTCCCCTATTAGTACAAGCCTATTATCTTTACAGAAAATGTAGCCGGTTTCAAAGTCAGACATCTGATTATACTGTGCATGATAAATTCGTGTTTATGAATTACACAGACGGGATAAAAATAACAACATATTTAATTAATAAAATTTGAATTTGAATAATAAAAAAAACAACTAGTTTTTGGTTTTAAAGGTGCCATAGAATGTACTGATACAATATGTTAAATTGTTCTCTGATATCTACATAGAAGGTATGTGGCTTAGGTAAGTGCAAAAATTCTCCAGAAACAGTTTTACATGTCCATTAATAACCCTAGGATTTGTCCCTAAAATGAAATGGTCTGTTATTACCTTATTTGGAAGGTTCATGAATATTAATGTTCAGCTCTGCTCTGATTGGCTGTTTCACAGTGCAGCTCATTTCAGTAGTTCACACAGCAAACAGATCTCTACTGTCTGGCATGAATGATGGAGAGATTAGGCATCCAACCTTATGTGTTTGAGCCTGTATCAGAAGAGGGAAAGGATACAGATTTTGAGGAACAACCAATTATTCGGAGATTGGAAATGGACGCTTCTGAGTGGTAAGTTTGTGTGTGTGGGGGGGGGCTAAACATTAGCTAGCCTAACATATAGCATTAACTTTGCACGTAAACTCATAACGTCAGCAGTCACAACTTTGTTTTGAGCATTGTAACAACATGGTAATTGATTTAATGTGTCACCATATGATCTTACAATGATAACTTCTTCACTTTGTATCAACAACTCTAAACTGCGAACTGGGCAGCCCATAAATGTGTTGTTTGTAAAGAATTGAGTAGCCTAATGTCATGTAGATTTATTTAGTCAATCAAAGTAAGGTGTAGAAGCCACTTTTCCATGTCATTATAGTCATTCATGTTTACTACTCCGCTGCTGTAGTGTGATTAGGACTTACCGTCTTAACCTATTAGTAACACATAAACTTACATTAAGGTCTATAAATATCTTTTTTACAGGTGAACTTGTGGAAATTGTGCACGCATGGCCCTCGAGACAGAAAATATATGTTGCAGGGAAATACCACAAGTATTTCACAACTACACTGGATAGAAATTTTCAACCCATATGTGTGTTTTCTGCTTCTTCAAAAGTATGACGGCTTACTGTAAATAACAATGGCATGATGTTTTTTTTCCTTTTGTAGGTCACAAGAAGAATGAGCCAAGTTCCTTACGAGATATAATGCATGACAGATCATCCCAGCCTTGAACCTGTGTGCTTAAATATATATTCTTTGCAAAATGCATTGAACGTATACAGAACTGACCATGGGCGTTTGAGACTCAGAGGATGGCAAGGTAAGGCCAATCTCACACAGTTGTTACATGTTGTGCAGACACTTTTATTGTCCCTCAATAAAATCATAGAAATTGTTAACAAATAAAATACTAAAACAAACAATATGTTCTTTCCTCTCCTCTCCTCTGTTATTTGGTGCTGGGGTTTCCTTATCCATATGTGTGGTGCTTACATTGCAGGGCAATGTGTCCTCCACTAATATTCAGTTGAGCAAAGGCATTGCACAGATCTTTCACTCAATAAATTCACAAAATTCTAACCCATACTGTCTGATATATGTTAGAAATTGAAGAAACATGCACTAATGACAGATTGATGTGACACTTTTATTGTCCCTCAATAAAATCATACAAACATGACCCTAAATATGTTAAAAATAAATAACCTGAGGAGGAGAGTTTGAGTGTTAACAAATAAAATACTAAAAAAAAAAAATAAAACAAACAATATGAAAAATTCTCCTCACTCATCCAAAAACAAACTCCAGCAAATTCTTTCCTCTCCTCTCCGTCTGTCCTGAAAAAAGAGCTGCAGGCAGTGCGGTTAAATATAGACATTTGGTGCTGGGGTTTCCTTGATAAAAAATCAAAATCTGACGAATGGGCCGTGTTTGGATGACAACAATCCAAAACAAACATCAAAATAAACAACAAAAATTTGTGAATATTTTACCATTCGTCATCCCTTCATGTGTGGTGCTGCGCATACGAAGGGAGTTTCCTGATGCTGCAGGGCAATATGTCGGATTTTCTCCCCATTCAGTTTTACTTCAATGATAGGTTGGAATTTTGTGAATTTTTTGAATGAAAGATAAAAAGGATAAACAATGCAGATTTATTTTCACAGCCGCCTTTGGTCATATTTACCAAGGGTGCCAATATTAGTGGAGGACACTGTATGTCGGATTCAGACCCCCCCCGACTGAAACGCGACACATGCTCAGCAACGGCTTCCTCCGTGTAAGGAATTCTGTACAGATAAAACAGGAATCCGCTGTACGGCATCCAGATATGGAAGGGGATCATGGACAACTTCTTCAAAAACACTGTCCATCAAGTTGATGGCATAGCCTGTGAAGTACGATAAGTTCCTTTTATTTATTTGCACATTTGTAAGTATTGTTTAAAATAAATATTTTTTGGAAAAACTTACAAAATGTTGGCTCTGTCTGTACTGGTTTGACAGTATGTCCTCCCTTTTTGGCCTTTGGAAAGAGAAGCTTGTACACAAGTTTCCCTTTAGATGTTGTCATTTGTGGCCGGACAGCATTCTCATTGAAGTGCATTGCTGCAAGGTACAACCTAAAGCACAAGATAAACAAAACAAAAAATTGGTCATATTGCCATTTTCAGTACGTCAACGTTTCTATTTAACCCCTTAAAATACGTAAGTACTCAAAATAAAATTTTACAATACAATAAAACTATACTATTACGTTGTAATGAGAAGTCCACTGAAGGCGAGCGTAGTGATGAACCCAAGTGCAGTTCATTTACAATGGTAATATCCAAAATACAAACATAATCCGAGACTTGACTTGACTTAGAACAGACTTGACTTAGGATAGACTTGACTTAGGACAGACATGGCATAGCATGAACAGACTAGACTCACCGACAGTGGGTTACAACATCAATACACGACAAGGGACAAAGGCAACGACATGGCTACTTATAGCAAACAAAGTGGACCACATGACAAGAACCAACCAATGGGGACAAGACACATGACTAATACAACCAATCAGAACATGACACATTGAACAAGGGAACCAATAGCATGAAGACATGAGGGCAAGGGAAGCATGACAAACAGGAACCATAACTAAACTTCAAAATAAAAGACATGAAAACAAGAACATGAAACAAAACCCCACATTACATACGTAAACTGTAAAATCTAACTGAAAGGCACTTCACTTCAGGTCTTTTAGTTAGAACAGCCCGAAATTCAATTGCAGTGTTCATGATTCACACCTCCACAACCCAAAACCAGTTCCCCTAGACAGAAAACATCAGTGTGCCCCCTTTCACACTTACCTGTTTATGTGTTGTGTTCTGACCTATGTTCAAGTTGTGAGGGAGAAGACATACCTGCATAGCATTCCGATGAAGGGGAAGACAACATTTTTGGGTGCAAAGTGCAAGATGACTTTGTGAAATGACTCCACGGTTGATGTCTGGTAATGTGGGCTGAGCTTCTCCACATCTGAAAGGACTCTCTTGTTTATCAGGACCTTATGTAGCCTGTTCAGTGCTCTCGAACCTTGGGGGAAATCGGTGTAATGTTATTGTTACAACACATGAATATTGGAGGATTTACGTAACATGCCCCACATGCTTATGAGTGTTTTAATGCAAATAACACATTGAGGTTACACACCTGGTTGAAACCACTTGCTACGGTCCTTAGACGACTTTTGTTCATGTTGACACCTAGGGTACGCTGGGTCAGAATGTGTGTGAATGTCTTGAATGTGGTTGATGATAGAGGTCCATTTGGCTAACTTCTCTGGTACTGAATCAGAGCTAGTGGCAGACCAGTACAGGTGGTTGGTGATGCTCTTATGCCACTTCTTCACCAAACTACAGTCCTTCTCTCTGGAAATTTTCTCCACCTTCTTTGACAATCCTAATGAAGTAACATTTACAGGCAAAACATATCACAGATTGAAAAAGGTTGATGCAGTAAGCTTCCTCAGAAGTATGGATAGGTACTTCCAACCATGAATATCTGAAATGGATTTTGTCAAACAAGATGCAAGCATTACTTTTCACCATGTGCCAGACGTCATAATAGTGGATGATTTTACGATCCTTTAGGAACTTTTGTATCTGGGGGCAACGGTCAGTGACAATGCAGTCCAACTTTACACCGCTTTCCTCCAGGCGATCCAAGCTTCTTCTTAGGCCCTCCTTCTCCATGTGGTAGCTTCCCCCTACCTCGTTGCTCTGTGTACAAACACACAAACATCAAATGTAATATTTCCATGAATTATATATATTATGAAGCGCGTATGAAAAGTAGAAGTCTCTTCCGCTCTATGTAAAAATTGGTGATAAAGTTATGTATGCTGTATATTCTATCTGAAATATGAACAGATTTGTCACAAATTGATACTACAGACAAAGGTGTCAACTGCCGACATGACATTCAATAAGTAGTGTACTTTCAATTTTTAAATAGTTGTGCATAACAAGAGTATCTTCTCCATAGTCTGCGGCTGAAGTCCACATATTTTCAAATACCTGCACCATCTGTATGTCTACAATGTTGTTGGTCTGCAAGCCCATCATGGTGTAGCTCCCATACATTGCAGAATGTCCTGCAATTACAAAAAAAGTTACTAATCATTTTGAAATACAGCAGAGTTACGTATAAGACACATCATTTATACGGCCTTGTGCAATGAATACTAGTTGATTAAGTAGCAAGATAAATTAAAATAATAATGTGCACCTGGCCAGTCTGCTCGCATGTTACCACAGAGAATGACATTCTTGTTCTGGCTCAGGTAGTGCAGTTGCAAATTTTGGTCCTCATTCCACTTGTGGATGATAGCAGGTTCAAGGTATGTCCTGGCATGCCTTCTAAAAGCATCATATGCATGTGTTTTCAGGTACATCATCCTGAACACCTTATAAAATAATTGAAAAAATAAATACATAAAATAAAATTAGTTGTCCTGTCTAGCTTTGACTAATTTGGTGTGTACAAAGGATACGATACCTTTTGCATCTTCAGAAAGGAAGCTCCGCTGAAATAGATGGCAGCAGACAACTGAAGATTGCCCACAGGGGTGCTGCCAATGACAGGCTGACTCCTCCACTGTCTAAAGAAGTCACAGTGAGGGCACCTTTGGTCAACGGCTATGAAGGTCCCTCTTCGGTGTGGGCGGACATTACAAGCCCTGGTGCAAACAGGACAACTCTCGAACAGGCTAAGGAGGCATTTTTCAAAAACTATGAACTTTGCATCCTTATGGAATGGTAATGATGTGGCACTGAAAAAAACAAAAACGAAGAAACAACATTGTGTCTGTTAGTGAAAACCTGGAAAATGTTACAGTTTGAGTAAAAACATTTCGTAATTGTTAGAGAAATACAACTGTACTTACAAAACCTGTGATGATTCTGTCTCAGTGGTAACAGACACTGCAGGATCATATGTGGAATCTTGTGAATCAGTGACTGCAGAGGAAGCATCCTCGATTTCCATATCCTCCTCCAATTCAACACGGGGTCTTTTGGCTGGCCTTGCAGCCTTCACTGGTGTCGATGTAAATGGCTGTATTGTGGGCCATGACATTGCAGTAGTTGCGGTGTCAACCGCCACACTTTGAGATGATACTGTCACCTGCACGCCTAATAGTTAAAAAAAAAAAAATTGAATTAGTAAGGGAAACAATGGTAACACAAACAAGATTTCAATAACTGGGCAAAGCCATCTTCTTTGTCCATCAGCGCAGACGGACCCTGATGATTATGAATAGAACTGCAAATTGCAGCTGTCTTTCAATTATTAATAGAACGCAATTAATCTGTCCTTATAACGCAGCACAAACGCACTTAAAGATAAGCAGCATTACCTTTGCTTCGAAGGTGGGACCCCATTGTTTTCAAAGACAGTTGTGTTGCCTTAGATAAAACATTAGGACCATCTGTCTGGCAACCTACATCATTTGTACGCAGGAGCTGTGATGTACTCTGAAATACAAATGTGCAAAACAACCATACTTCAGTTCTCAAACTTAAAATATTTTAACAAATTGAGTGCATGCCTTGTCAAATGACAATCGTTTCAACTTATGGTAGAGAAGGTCACATTAGCTAGAAGGAGCGAGTGAGCTATCTGTAAGTAACCTAGTTACCTCCTGAGTTATGTTTTGTTGATGAAATATAGGCTACATTATAATTCTACCCGACAAAAGGGATTGACATAGATGTATATCCAGTTGTCTTTTGTAGATGTATACGACTACACAGGCAAGAATTATTATTAACCTCAGTGTACCCTGCTAAAAAAAAAAAAAGAAAAAATAGAAACCATCAAAGAAATTCCAATGGTTTCCATTAAAATACCATTATGAACTATTAGCTTTTTCAAGTAAAACTATTACAAAATTCCTTTTTGTAGTGTGTTGTGGGCATTTTTCCAATAGGATTTAACATCCCACCAATAGAATCCATCACATACCAGTAGACACCATTATAGTTTCCATTAAAACCAATACAATTCCCATTATAACCATTAAATCCATTACATTTTCTATTGTGTTTTGGGCAGGGTTCTATTGTTTTTTCAGCAGGGTAAATAGGTCGTCATACTATTTGTGACCCTGGACCAAAAAAACAGTCTTAAAGGGATAGTTCACTTTGAAATTAAAATTTGGTATCTATCAGCTTACCCCAAGGGCATCCAAGATGGAGGTGTCTTTTTTTCTTCAGTAGATCCAATTTTGATGTTTTTAGGTCAAACCGTTCTAGTCTGTCAGTCATATAATGGCAGGTATAGGTCACTGTCTCTATAAGAGGGAAAAAGAACATGCACAGGGAAATCCAAATTAAACAATTCCCCATCGTAACTACACATTGATGGCCTAAGACACGAAACGAGTGGTTTGTGTGAGAAAACGAACAGTGTGAGAAAACGAACAGTATTTATATAGTTTTTTACCTCTTGTACACAACCATGTCCAAGTGATCTGAGTGCGCGCACGCATCCGGTGAATGTAGCGTGAGCCAGAGTGCGCGCACACACACAGTCACACACCGGATGTGTGTGCGCACTCAGATCACTTGGACATGGTTGTGTACAAGAGGTAAAAAACTATATAAATACTGTTCGTTTTCTCACACAAACCACTCGTTTCGTGTCTTAGGCCATCAATGTGTAGTTACGATGGGGAATTGTTTAATTTGGATTTCCCTGTGCATGTTCTTTTTCCCTCTTATAGAGACAGTGACCTATACCTGCCATTATATGACTGACAGACTAGAACAGTTTGACCTAAAACATCAAAATTTGATCTACTGAAGAAAAAAAGACACCTACATCTTGGATGCCCTTGGGGTAAGCTGATAGATACCAAATTTTAATTTCAAAGTGAACTTTCCCTTTAAGTCGCTGGGGTATATTTATATTTGTAGCAATAGCCAAAAATACATTGTATGGGACAAAATTATTGATTTTTCTTTTATGCCAAAAATCATTAGGACATTAAGTAAAGATCATGTTCCATGAAGATATTTTGTAAATTTCTTACTGTAAATATATCAAAACCTAATTTTTGATTAGTAATATGCATTGCCAAGGACTTAATTTGAACAACTTTAAAGGCGATTTTCTCAATATTTTGATTTTTTTTGCACCCTCAGATTCCAGATATTCAAATAGTTGTATCTCGGCCAAATATTGTCCTATCCTAACATCAATGGAAAGCTTATTTATTCAGCTTTCAGATGATCTATAAATCTCAATTTCGAAAAATTGACCCTTATGACTGGTTTTGTGGTTCAGGGTCACATTTAGTTATCTATGCTGGTTATTTGGTGTTTGCTAGTTAGCCAAGGTTAACGTTACTGTAGTAGCATCTCAACAACACAGACAGGGTAAATTATGGTTAATGCTGATAACTTAGCTCACTAAGAAACTTTCAATTTAAACAGAAATGGCTTCAACAGTCAAGAAGTGGATAAAATAACTACTTACTGCCTGCGGTAGAGGTTGTAATGGCAATATAGTTGGGATTGCCCCCTTCTTCAGTATCAAACGCTGAGCGAAGCCTGCTTGATATTGTCCCAAGTTCGAAAACCTGTCAGTGGTGAAATGGGCAGAGCAAACTAACAACTTTGCATTGAACTGCTGCGGTATCCTGTTATAGATGAACATCAGCCATGCCTGTTGACATTTCTTTTCTGTGGGAAGGGTATGGAGCGTGCTCACATCCCCTGAACAGCCTGGAACAAAACATTTATACCCATGATCTGCCATTTTCAATATTGTCCTCGCTTGTTTCTACAATAGCTGCAGGTCCGGCTGGCCTACAACATGCACTTATATGCAAATATTGGGGATGTATATTAATTATCCCGACTCTTACCTCACAGTCATTATTCAAGTATGCCTAAACAATTTTCCATACTATGGCACCTTTAATGACTGATGTGCTTGATTCCTACCTGAACCTTTTCTTTTCTCGTTTCTTTAAATGAAAACAAACACCCAACACATGTACTGTGTGTCATTAGAGGGAGATACAATACCATTATTAATAAAATACAAATAATAATTAAATATAAATAAATGCAAGGATTTTTCTCTCATGTCTCATTTGCTATATTTAAAGGAAGGTTCGCTATACAACTCGACGCAAAAATAACTGTGTATGGTTTAAAATATAAAATAAAAACAATCGAGTCAAGGAAGTGAAACCAAAAGATCCTCATCCGCTTCCGGTGAAGACGCAAAGCTTGCGACGTTGTCATGGTGAACGTGCTCGAGCTTCGCGTAGTAAACATTTGGTGTTTATTTTAAGCAAACGGTGTCTAGTTTAGCAAATAGGTGATGTTTATCAAGTCAAGATGTGGAGTCGTGGAGGACCAAAGAGTTCAGTTCTGGACCGGGCGAAGGCTCAGCTCTCTGGACAGAGAGTCTCAAACAAAGGGACATCAAAAGACAAAAGAGATGTGGTTAGTACATTACACTTTCAACATTAAATCTAAAGGAACGATGTTTACTTTCTTAATAGACGTTTCTGGGGCCAGCTGCATAAACATAGGTACTGTGTTAAGAACTAGTTTAGCAGATAACCAGTCTCACTTTTCTGATTAAAACTGGGTCCATCTACATTTTGGTAACTTGCTTTAAACAGTTATGACAAGTCTACATAAAAACAAACCAGCTATTTATTCTCTTCTTATGTAGATGCTATATTCACTAAAGTACATTTTCGAATTTTGTAGCATTATTACAAGAGATTATTCAAATTATTTGCTCACAATTTCAGTTTCTGTTAACAAGAAAGCACTCAGAATATGTACAATTTGTACACATTTTCTACTGTATTTGATAGATATTTTTGTATAATTCTGTACAACTTCTTTCTTTTTTCCTTTATGATGTTTCTATATTGAGCTATGATATTGGTTGTTCATGTTTTCTTGTTTTTCTTAATTATTGTGTTGCATTTCTGTTGTACCATAGTGTAAACTGAATGATCAAATAAAACATTAAAAAAAGAAGATAATCAGCTATTTATAATGCTTAATAGCTAATTAGCCATTGTTTTAGTCCACTGTTGTAGGTAACGTGGCTTTTCTAAACTTTTTACAAATAATGAAGTATTTTAATGCTGTTTAACGTTTTTGTAACAAAGGTTAGTGCTATAATAGAATATGTGACCCTGTCTTTGAAATCCAGGCTAAAGTCTCAAAATCTTATGATGAGATGAGCATCAAAGTTTGATTTCAACCATTAATTTCACTATGATTTCAATCTTTGACATGGTCTTACTCGGTCAATATTAAAGATATCAAGGTTACATTTTCACAGAATGTTCTTTACCTTATGAAGGATGATTTTATGCAGAAAATAGTAAATCACCAAACAATGACTTTAGCTGGGTTTTCACAGGCAGGGTCACATATGCTAATTAAATTGATTTTAAAAAATACCATTGGGATGTGTGGAGATTTTGTTTCTTACCCCATTCTGTTATTAAATGTTTGTGATGTTTTGCAATAACTTTTATTTACCCAGGAAAACCCTGGAAAATACATGTCACCATCTAAGCAGATGCAATTCCAGGACCTGAATGACGTCTTTTCACCATCAGAGAGTGAAAACCAGGACCCTGTGAAAACGACAACATTGGAGAGTTTCGGCTTGGGTGGCGGGAGCCGATTTCTGAAGAAGACTTCCAAAGATGCTACTGGTGATAGACTGTCATCTGCTCCTACAGGAAGTCCTGCTGGAACGGATGAATTTAAGTTCATACCTCAACTCAGTTCACAAAGTGCGGCTTTGAGTAGACTAGCACTCATCGAGAACCGCATCAGAAACCAGAAAAGCAAAAACGACAGCCCCAGTATACATACAAACTTCTCCGAACCACAAGAGACGCGTTTATCCGTTGAGTCCAGCAGCGATCCGAGCATGACAGGGAGTCACTTTCTAAAGAAGAGGACCGTGACGGCACCTCAAGAGCAGAAGGTTCCTGAGAGAACATCTGGTCTGAATGAACGTAAAGAAAGGAGAGACAGTTTAGACAGCGATGAACAGGACATGCGAAGACTTCTAGGAGATTCTTTTAGCTTATCAGAAGGTTCCTTGCAAAGTGCAGTGAGGCAGAAGAGTCCTCAACCAGTTAAAAAGGTATTAGAAGAGTTAAGAGCTGGTTAACCACAGTTTAGTCACCTTATTGTCTTTCTAAATCCGTTTGACTTTTTTTTCTTCCAGTTATACAAGAAGAGCGGTGAAAAGTCCACCGTACCTTCACCAACTCCCGAAGGACACAAAGGTTTCAACCATCAAAGTCTTTCCCCTCCCCCCAGCAGGCCTGAGTCACGTATGGTCCAGTTTACTGAACATTCAGTGTCCTCTGAAACGGATCACAGTGAGATCCGGTCTTTGGACGATCTTTTTCCTGTTGCTGCAGCACTTGATTCTGATGATACTCTGAGCGAGAGGAGTGCAGCATCGGATGGTAAAACACCTGTGGATTCAAAATCTAGCAATCATCTGAAACTGTTCTAAACTATTGTTAAATAGAATTGATCACCCAAGTGTTAAGTACATTTTTCTCTCTTGATGATTTCCCACAGATTTCAAACTGAACGTAATGACACTGGATGATCTTGCCCCTATACCTTTTGAAGCAGCTGAAATCTCACAAGAAAAGGTGCGTTAAAATGTAATTTCTGAACATAATTTACATAAGTATTTTTTTTAATGGAAAAACATTGTTTTTACTCAGAAAGAAACAGAAGATAGTAACAAGAAGTCATCCAACAACATCTCAAAAGTTGCTTCACCACCCACACCGGAAGACGCCTCTGCTGCCTACGAGAGTGATTTTGAGAGTGAGATCCCATCTGAGATGAGTGCCAGTGAGATCTCCGAAAGTCTCACAGATAAAGACAAAGATGCCTCACTGGTCAGCAATGCCCAGCACTGCACATACAAATCCCAGGATGGCGACGACGATGACCATACTTTATCACAATCATCGTCATCCCGTCACAACTCAGACTCTTCCTCGAGGTCTAGCTCATCCAATGCAACAGTCACACATGGACCCAGTCCTGACCATCATGTAAAGGAAGTTGCGGTACAGACAGATGGACTAACTTACACATGGTCTTCTGGTAGGTTTACATTATCTGATACTTCAGTACTGTAATGCAAAAAACCTGGAAAAATGGTTTTGTGAGATCCACTCATTTATATTGGGAATTTTTTCAGGCATGGCTGCTGTTGGTCCGTCGGTGGGCATGACGTACGTGGACCCCACCCCAATAGCCAGTCATACAGTCAGCGCTGAAGCCATTGAGAGTAAGTATACAATATGAACTACACGATTTACGTCTGAATGACCCTGAACCTTGAAAACATATACACATCTTAGGTGGTTATTATAAAGAATCAGAACATTTCAGTCACTGAGAAAATGATTTTACTAGTTCATTATTTTCAATGCTTCAGGCTTGACGGCATACAGTCCTGGCGTTTTTGCTCTCAACGACATGTTGCGGCAGCAGTTGAACCTTACTAGAGCATTCATCGACTCCACCAGACGTCACTACACATCAGTGATCGAGTCACTGGGACCTGCTGATTACAGATACACCACACTAGAGGATACTAAAGAGGTAAAAATTTGACGAGGGATGAAGATGAGGCTGTGAGGCTTAGACATTTGTATAAGTTGTATCAAGTTTATATATATAAATTCTTATTTATATAGCATTTCTTTTAAGATATCTTCAGTGTTTGCTAACAGGATTTTTTTTTTGTCTAGTTTATTCGCGCTCACAGGCCATCCCAAACCGAGTATTGAAGATGCTTTAGAGGACGTTCTACAGGAAATGAGAGACTATCATTACAGTTGAATAAACAGATGATCAATGTTTTGGATGCATCATCCATAGATTATAAACATCCAAAACATTTCAATCATTGTTCATGCAATAGCGTGCCTAATTAAACCAGCATTTTTCAGTATCTGTTCATTGTGTTTCACTTCAATCATTCATGCATAAATGAAATGTTTATATAAACACTGTGCCCTTTTTAAAACATCTTTATTTTGCTTGTACAGAGTCTCAGATTAATCAAAGGAAGCGCTTGCAATGACACTTCTGAGTTACAATATGATGCATTTTTTACGACAAAAAGACAAAACGTCCAAACGAATGTGAAAACAGCTTTATGACATCTACAGTAAAAAAAAAAAAAAAAAACAGACCATGTGTGATGGGTGATCACTCTGTGCTGGAGGGCTCCTGGGGGTCTCTGCTTACTGAGGATGAACAAAGATAAAACATTCATATTTGGTTATAATTAATAGTAAGTTCAATACTTAGGGTTAGGGGTTTATTCAAACTATTAACCCTAAGTATTATCATCAATATTAGTGATGTTTCACTTGGCAAACAGGCTTTTACTAACATTAAGGTCTCTTATAAAAACATGAATACCTTTTTCTCGTGCTTTCATCCTTGCGACAAAGTTGTAGCTTTTGTTTCGCCTGTAGTTCACGTACGGGTCATCCAGTGAGACTCCCACTCCTTTATACTGGTCCCACTTGTCCCGGATGTCTCCTCCTTTGATGGGGTCTTGAATGCCCTGTTCTTTAGCACCAAGACCTCCTGATCCGCTCCAGCCTGCAGGATGAACAGGAAGAGAATTATTGCTGGATCAACAGAGAGATTGGTTCATGCGGTGTTCATTGATCACTTACCCATCTTCATGAGCATCTGATGGCCCTTGTTTTCTTCGCCCAGCCTGAGTTCGGCTGGTAACGCAGCAGGGCCTGAACCCAAACCAGATGTGGAGCTGCAGAGAGGCCGTATTTCATGTCAACATTATGCTAAATCACAATTTGGATTTGATCAATTTTGTGATACCACCAATTATAATTGTTTATCATTTGTATCATGCAACGCAACAAAAAATGTAGCTTTAGTCACAAAACTTGACTTATGAAGGTCAAAGTGGAAAAAATGTTGAAAAAAAATAAATCACAGACACTGCAATCTGAATAAAAGGCCATGCAACTTATAAAAGATCAAAATAAATGTGGAGAAAATTTGTAACTAAAAATACAACAATAGACTTTCTAATGTGATTTCGTAGGATGGGAATAGATTTCAATTTAGGAGCCCCTAATGAGTAAAAAATTATGTAAAATTACATACATTTAAGAATAAAAATAAATGAAATCCTGATAGTAATAACTATACCAAATAAACCCTTGTGAAAATGCAGATACAGATTACAAAGCAAAAATCAGCTTTTCAAATGCGAACTGGATTTGTGTAACAAAAGTAGCTTGACTTACGGTGGCGTTGGACTGCGTGATTTTGCAGCGTGACGATGCTTGTCTGGAGATCGTGACTTGGAGCGAGATCTGGAGCGGGAGCGACTTCGGGACCTGGATCTGGAGTGACTCCTGCTCCTACGGGAGAAAGTCAAAAATGTGTTCAACAACTTTGTGTGGCTGGAAAAAATGGTTTAAATATTAGCAGATTTTTTTTTGGGGGGGGGGGGGGGGGATACCTGGAGCGAGATCTGGAGTAGGAGCGAGAATGAGAGCGAGATCTGGAGCGGGATCTGGAGCGAGAGGATTTGGAGGACCTGGAGCTGGAGCGTGACGTGGATCGTCCTCGGCTGCGTGACCGACTGCGTGAAGGACTCCCTCGGGTGCTGCCAAAAAAACCATCACGTGAAATATTACTGAGGAAACAATGGGAATGACTTTTGTTTGGTCGCATCTGAATTCAAGTGTTATTTTAGTATTAGAAGTATACTGTAATAGTATTTATTAATATTTTATAATATCTTAGTTTTATGTTTTCATTTTAATTTTAGTCTAAGTTTTACTAATATTGTATTTGGCTTTTTATATTTAGTTTTAGTCATTTTAGTATATCATTATAGGATTTATTAATGTTTTAAATTTTATTTTCGTAATTTTTTGTTTTGATATTTTTTGTCCTTTTTATTAGCTTAATCATTTATTGTTGTATTTATATTTAGTATTTATTTTATTTCAGCTTTAGTTTACTATTATGGTATTAATATTTTGTTTTTTTATTAGGCTTTTTATATTTTGTTTTTATTTCAGTTTTAGTAATTTTAGTATACCATTATAGGATTTATTAATGTTTTAAATTAAGTAAATTTCGTTTTTATTTTATTTCAGCTTTAGTTTACTATTATGGTATTAATATTTAGATTTTCAGATTTCAGTATAATGTTAAAGTTTTAGCAATTGTTTTTTTTTTTTAAGTATATTTGTATTTCAGTTTTAGTTTTAGCAATTTTAGTATACTATTATAGTATTGTGATTAGGTCTTTTTATATTTTCAGCTTTCATTTAATTTTAGATTCACTAAGTTTGTTTTGTTGTTTTTTAAATTAGGTTTTATATTTATTTTTATTTCAGTTTTAGTATTTTTTTGTATACTATTATAGTATTCACTAATATTTTGAATTAGCTTTAATTTTAGTTCTATTCATTTTGTTGTGTTCTTGTTTTTTATTCTTGAGTGTTTTCCTTGTTTGTCGTTCTAGTAAGTTTTTTAGTTTTAGACTTAATTTCAGCATTCAACTTAAGTGAGTTGCAAAGACACTTGTAATTGTTATTTAGTTTAAGCTTTTTTTATCTATTATTTACATTTAATTTTATTTCAGCTTTATTTCAACTAATGAAAAGGTTTTAGTTTTTGTTAGAATACATTAAAACATTTCATTTCTTCCCCACCTGTTGCGTTTGTCTTGTTCCTTTTTCCGCCTCGCTCTCATTTTGGCCCGGAAGAACTCGTACAGACCATTCTGTTCCCAACCCTCACTGGAAAAACAATCATTTTTAATCATTACAACTGAAGTATTAAATAAAAACAACTAACAAAACGACAACTCAAGAGCAGTCACATTGGTGTTCACCTGTTTCTGGGTCTGTCGTGGGACGGCGGGCTGTAAAACGCCTCCACCGCGGCCAGCAGACGCTCACTGGGAGGCATTGGGGGCGGCAGACGGATGTCTTTGGGGTCCAGAGGCTTATAATCATGATCTTCAAGCTATTGTTAAAGAGAAAGCTTAATGTCACATTTAAAACAAGACTGACAAAACAAACATCTACTTTCCCAGCCGACGTCGAATGTGAGATCACCTTCACAAGCGGTGCCATGAGTCCGGCGGGAAGGTCGAAGTAGGGCACGTTAGGCACCAGGCTGGGGTCGTCCTGACTGACATGAGATGGGGTCTGCCGCCGCATTTGGGGCGCCTGACCATTAAAGCCGTGAGGAGGCGGTCCGAATTCAGGATGCTGGTTTCCACCCCACGGAGGAGGATCAGACAACCCGGGAGGAGGAATCCTCTGGTTTGGGTGGTGATGAGGAGGCGGACCGATCTCTGGTGAGAAGAACAATATATTATGCATGACATAAAGCAAGGAGCAACCTGGGAATTTAAGTCTAAAATTTGAGCATGCTAGTCAAAATTGTTCAATATAAACTCCACTAAATATCTGAAATAAATTATTAATTTCTATTTACCATTATATTCTATTTATTTTTGGTATTTTTTTAAACTTTCAAAACTGTCTTACACAAAATTAGAATTTTTAATAGAATTAAAACATGCACAACAAAATCAGAAAACAATTTGCCTAATTTAGGCAGATTTTTGGAGCAAAACAACTGTCTGCTAACTATTCAATTATTATTCTGTAATGCCTGGCTCCCACTACAGGATTTTTAGCCCGATTTAGCCCCGATTTCCCCCTCCCGAGAATCGGAGGAAAAATCTTGTCGAGCACCTCGATCGGTCCCGATGTTCGGCGCAGATTATCTGGTAATGTGAGGCATTCACAGATCGAACCTTGCACCTCCCGATCTGCTCGTACACAAATCAAACATGTTTGATATTTAAGATTTAAATCGGGATGATGACGGCTGAATACGTCAGTACTTTCACAATAACCAATGTGCGACCGCAAAACAGCTGCTGCACAGGTCCCTTGGATAGTGGAGATGGAGGAAACGCAGTGGCGGCGCTAGGGCGGGGCTTGACGGGGCTATAGCCCCATCAGAAACTTGCTTAGCCCCGGTGTTCTGTCGATTTGTGCTACCCTGTCAGATTTTCCTACCTCCCATTAAAACAGTAGGTAGTACAATTTTACAACGAAAAATGCTACCTGTTAAATTATGATTTATTAATGTCTACACCTACCACAACCCTAAACCTACCCTTACAGTAGTGTATATACAGTAATTATGTGTTATATTCGCGGTTGTGTCTAGAAGGGATACAGCTACCGGAAACCAACAATAAATATGTTTTTCTACCTATTAAATTGTGTTTTATTAACGTCTACACCTACCCCAACCCTAAACCTACCCCTTACAGTAATGCAGATGCATTAAATATTGTTGTTCAGCGTGAGAAAAAGGACGAAATATGGATGTGCGCATGCGCAGTAAGCCACGGTAGGAAAATCTGACAGGTAGGATAAAATGTCAGGACACCGGCACATCCCCCCCAAGGATTTCCCAAATGATTTTCCTGTTTTTTTTTTAACTCTAGGTGTCACTGTCATTAACATTGAAATATAAACATTAAAAACCTAAAAAAAGTGCCTAATATGTGGCCTATAAACAATTGATAATATGGGGGAGCAACTCAACTCAAGCCGAAGTGAAAGTAAAAAAAAAAAAAACTGACGGCTAACGCATATTCTCTCTGAGACAACGAGAGACGAATCTACTTTAACATATGCTGATAACGGTATATAACTGTCTTAAATTGTCTCTTGTGGCTGGTATAGTGAAAAACATGAGAAGAAACTTTATTTCGCGTTAAACAGGTTGTTTTTGAAAATTGGTGCATGAAATAAAGCTGCTCTGAATTTTCATTGATGTTCATTGATGTGACAGTGTTAATAATAATAATTATAGGCCTATAATTCATTGTATAAATTAATAGACCCGTTTAAAAAAAAAAAAAACTTTTTAAAAACATTTTCAATGAGGAGTAAGCTAGCCTATTTTATTATCCTCACAGCGCATCATGCGGTGATGCGCCATGAAATTATTGCGGGGCAATAATTTCATGTAATTTAATAATAAAAGTAATCTAATAATAATAATATGCCTATAAGAAGAGTGTAACAGGCCTACATTAACTGGAAATGCTAAATCCTCTTAATATTGCCAATTTTTGATGCGTTTGACAATATCTCTGGCTATCATCTACACATGATGCAAATCAGCACAGGGAGGTTATCACCCGCAATGTGTGCCCGTGTGGAAATAGGTTTATGAATTGTAATATCTATTATAAATGGTTAGAATTTACCATGTTTTCCTAACATTTGGCATTGAGTGACTGACTCTTATTGATGGTCAGACAAAAATCACTAGATGTGTGTAAAAAAATAAATAAAAAATAAAGAGAACTTAAATAAATAAATAAAACAATGAAAAAATAAAAAATCCCAACTTTCTCTCTTTTCTATATTCGTTCATAAATTATATTACTTTGTAAGTGTCATATTTGGCAGTTGGCATTAGTATATTACTAATCCGTGGCATATGAGAAGTTTAATACCACAGGAAAAAAGTTAAATATGCCTTTTTCAAAGCTGCTGTATATAAAAATCTGATAGCTAAAGTTAGGCGTTCATTACTTTCTATCAATTGAATTTGTGTTTTTAGCACCCTCTGAACTGTTATGCCCTCCTTTACACACAGATCACGTTGCGGCCGCACACAGACATTCAGCAACAATGTTTTTAGCGCTGCCCCGCAATTTTATCAATAAAATTGCTTAATCGCTCAAGAGCTACATTATATTTCTCAACAATGAGCTGGTAACATCATTGTTTCTGAAGGAATTAAAGCCACAGCTTTACTGTTGCGGTGGTCATTCATACATACACAGCATCTCTCTCTCATAAGTGAACACTTGATGAATTTCACTTTTCTGATAATAGAATATTGAAGTGGAGATCACTAAACTGCTAGCTAGCAGGTGTTTTCAGAAAGCAAGCGCGTTTATCCAGTGGAGAGAGCGCGCGAACACATGGTTGCCAGGTTGACAAAAATAAGTATCACACTTAGCAGATATATCCGTATTGCGCAAGTGGGTAGCTCTATTTCGGGGATTATGTCTCTTTATATCAGGCAACCCAGTTGTGTTCCTCAGCGGTCAGATTAAACATTGTTGTTAAACATTTTAAACGGTGTTCTTGTATTCAAATTAAGCGCGGTCCACACTGCTGCACACGTGCCACAATATCGATACAGGGCCAGCTGTATCGATACTCGTATTGTCAAATCTCTGTGACGATACATCGTCGTATCGATATTTCGAACACAGCACTAGTATTTATAAGTATTTTGAATTAGGTTTTCTTTTTGACATTTTCAGTTTTCATATATTACTATTACAATAACCATAAAATAATTAAATACTTAAAATAACTACTAAGAAGAATAATTATATAACAGAATAAGATTATAATATAGAATAAGAATATTTAATTATCATAATAATTAACTTAATTTTTCAGAACAGCAAAATTACACTAATAAAACACACTAACATTTACATTTATTGCCATCTTAATTTCTTTACTTTCAAACATAAAACCCTCATATTTATGCAATTCAGGATGGAAAAATTTGTAGAAATACAGAAAACAAACAAAAAAAATCAAACAAGTACTTGTGTACATTTTTCATGAATCAGAGTAATTTTTATCTCTAGTAGTTTTGCGAATAGTAAAGCCGAGGTCTCACCTCCAGGGAAGTCTCCCTGCGGGTAGTCGAATTGGTGCGGCGGATACGGCGGCCGTTCGAAGTGATGCCGTGGAGGAAACTCGTCCTGCATGAAGCGTGGCGGGAAGCGTCCAAAGTTGTGTGGCGGCGGCTGGTTGAACGGCGGCGGCTGCTGATGAGGAGGGAAGGGCCCGCGGAAATGCGGCGGACGCTGCATGCGGAAGGGAGGCTCCCTCTGGCCCCACGGCGGCTGATCCGGCTGGCTGCTCCATGGCGGCTGGTCGAACTGACCGCTCCAGGACGGCGGCGGCTCGTTCTGGCTGCTCCAGGGGCCTGCGGCGCCCCCGTCCCGAGGGCCGCTCCAGTTGGGGTCTCGCTGCTCGTTCCACATGCCCTCGTGGCTGTTCCAGGGCGGGCAGGGGGGCGGGGCTTGAGTTGGGTCAAATGGCGGCTGGAGGCGGAAACATATATTAGTATCAGTGCTGGATTGAATATTTAAATAAATAAAATAAAATAAAAATGAAGATGGTCATAGACAAATTTTTAATCTGAAAACAATGCAAAAAATAATGTCAAATCTAAAAACAAAATGATTTTTTTTTTATGAAAATCAATTACACTGCAATAGATGTCTATTTGATTTTTATTTGGAAAATAAATTGTAATCCGTTACTGATTTCAAATTACGTTACGAAAATTGTAATTAGTAACAATCTATTACACTACTTTTTTGATTAGTTTTACTTGACCTAATTCTACTGACCAAATTCGTTTATCACATTAATCTGAATAGGATAATCTTGCTCTATATTGGTATAAAAATACCAAGAGAAAGAAAATGCATTTCTTATCAACAACATAAAGTGTATTAAACATTACAGCGGGTTTGTGAAGAAACTACAGAGGGTTTATAAGCTGTTTAACTTAATTAAATTGTAAAAATGTAAATAACTTTCTAAATAATACAAATATTTCTCAAATTAATAAAAGTGGTTATTTTTTAGAATGAAAACATTATTTTTTTTATTTTTTATTATTATGAATGATTTACTGCCATTACGTGATTAAAATGTAATCAATAAAATAGTAACAGTAATCTGATTATTAGCATTTTAAAACATAGTATATTCTAATAACAAATACCTAATATTTGGAATCGGATTACGTAATCCAGATTACATATAATCAGTTAGTGAGTTAGTATTAAAATACAGCTACAAATAACGTAGGATCTGTAAGGTTTTAAAGCGTTTTTTCACTCACAGGTTGTTGCGGGGTCCATGCCGGCATGTTGTGCTGCGGATCGAACCAGCCCTGTTTAGAGGAGGGCATGTCAGACGACGCTGCCGGGTTCGAGTCTGATGGTCGGCTCTGAGCGCCTTCGTAATCGCCGGGTGGAGGACCGGCCAATGGAGGCTTCAAGTCTGCTGATGACATTATTAAGGGAAAAAAAAAATAAAAAAATCACAAGTCAAGAATGATATCATAATCACAAATCACATATCAGCAAGAATAACATCAAATTGAGTCAAAAAGACGATGTGTGTTCTGTCTATTTATGTGAAGCAGCACTGTAATCATAACAAATTGCCTTACAAGGATTAATAAAGCTCTTAACTCAAAAAAGTATGATATCAAGCCAAGAAATCATAAAGTAATGATAATCATCACAGCAAATTGGAGAAAAACAAACTGACATATGCCAATTGTTTTTTTTTTTTAAAGAGGTCTCTTCTGCTCATGAAGGCTGAATTTATTTGATCAAAAATACAGTAAAATTGTGAAATATTACCATTTAAAATAACAGTGTTCTATGTAAATACATCCAATTTATTGCTGTAATTCAAACCTGAAATGTCAGCATCATTACTCCAGTCTTCAGTGTCACATGATCCTTCAGTAATCAGTCTAATATGCTGATTTGCTGCTAAAGAAACATTTCTGATTATTATCAATGTTGAAAACAGTTGTGCTGCCCAATATTTTAGTGGAAACAGTGACCCATTTTTTTTCAGGATTCTTTGATGAAAAAAGTTCAAAAGAACAGCATTTATTTACATCTTTTGTAACATTATAAATATCTTGACTGTCACTTTTGATCAATTTAATGCATCCTTGCTGAGAAAAAGCAATAATTACTTTCTGACTGCAAACTTTTGAACAGCAGTGTGTTTCATAAGCAACTTTGTCTGTATATGATGTGAATTAGTTTGTTTTTTTCCCCAGGTTGACCTAAAACTTATTTCAGATAGTTTCCAAAGGAAACATATCTAATTTTCATTTAGTTTAAGATAAAGTACAAAAATTACTACAACTAAAATTAAAATAAATAAAAAACTAAACATATTTCAAATTTATTTAATATAAAAATTATAATATTTAAAAAAACATATAATACAAATATTAAATCATAAATATTTTTTTTTATTAAAAATATATATTATATAATATTTTTACCAGGCTGAGAGGTCAAGGGCGCTTGAGTCTTCACGTCGGTGTCTGCAGGCGTCAGCTGACCGACGGCGGCCGCAGCTGCTGCTACCGCTGCTGTCTGCTGCTGCTTCAGATTGTTCACGAACTCCTCGTGTTGTGTCTTCAGCACCTGGATCTGCTGCTGGAAGGCCATCTGGACCGGCTGCACCACCGGAGCGTACTCCGTGATGAGCGACGCCTGGACCAGACACAACAGAGACGTGATGAGAAACACATCCTCCAGATTTAACCAGAAAACAAGCACTGAGAGCACGAGCTGCACCTGATACTGTCCGAGACCCAGAGCCGGACTCTGAAGCTGCTGAATGGTGACGTCATCAAAGTAGCTGTTCTTCTCCCAGAGCAGCAGCAGCTGAAAACATGAAGAGCAACAACTCAATTTTCTGCTACAAGTCAAATTGACACCATAAAGAAGCTGCAAATGGGAAGAAATGGGGATGGATGATCTTACGCGGGTGATTTTCTGCTGCTTGTCTTCCTCTACTTCCAGGAAGCTGGTGCAGTAAATGGGAACCACGACCTTCTGCAGAGCCGCCAAAAGATTCCTCTGATTTTTCCTCTGACTTTGGAGAAAAATCAAGGGTTTGCTCAATAAAACGCCATAAAAAACACGGAGTTGAACAACTCTATTTTCTCATTCCAATAGTTTGGAGCTTATAATTTAGGTAACACTTTAGGTTCATTAATTAACATTAGTAAACGAACTAAGAATGAACAATACTTATATTGTTCTAATGTTAATTTCAGAATTTACTAATGCATATTAAAATCACAAGTTGTGTTTGTTAACATTAGTTAATGCACTGTGAACTAACATGAATAAACAATGAACAACTGTATTTTCATTAACTAACATTAACAAAGATTAATAAAGATTGTAATAAATGCATTGTTAATTGTTTGTTCATGTTAATTAATACATTAACTAATGTTAACAAATGACACCTTATTGTAAAGTGTTACCAAAATTTAAGTGACAATCAAATTTTCATGAATAATAAATACATACATAAATAAATATATATTTGACATTACATTACATTTTTTAATTAAATTACTGACCAGAGTTGTTGTTCTCATTAACTAAAACTATTAAATTGTTTTATGTTAATTGAAAATTTATTATAGAAATGTATTAATATATTCAAACTTTTCAGTTAGTTTCCAAAGCAATATTTTTTTCATTTAGTTCAAGTAGTAACATTACTTCAACTAAAATTTAAATGAATAACAACAACTAAATAGACATATTAAAATAACACAACACAACCGCATTAAACTAAAATTAATATTAAAACAGAAAATATAAAAATATGATATGACAATCTGAGAACTTGCAAAAATAAAACGAAGTGAAAACAATGCGTCACGTTATTTCATTGGATGTGTTATTTAAATTTATTAATAAGTTATTCTTGAGTAAAATAATTAAAATAACCCCTAATTACTAACACAAATTAAAACTAATAAAAAAAGCATTTGTTAACTGAAATAAAATAAACATTTACTAAACTCTTATTTCAGTTAGTTTTCAAGGCAACATTTCTCATTTCTATTTAAAGTTAAAGTACTAAAACAATTAAAACTAAAATTGTAATAAATTAAAAACTGTATTTAATATTTATGTAATATAACAAAATTGTATTTCAACATTTAAAATATTGTAAAATTGTTTTTAAAATAACATTATAAATATATTTTTATATTGTATACAAATTTAATAAACACTTTATAAATAAATTGTACATATTTTAAAATATTTACATTAAAAGAAAAATTACAAAAATATACAATAAAATTGAAAAAAAAAAACATAGAAAACAATGTGAAATTCATATTAAAATATTAAATATAAAAACTAATTCAAAATATTAACGTTATAATACTATCATCGTATATTAACAATACTAAAATAACACTCCCCGAACAGCTGATTTAAGTATTCAAATACAGTGTAACAGTTCAGATAAAAGCTCTGTCTCTCACCAGTGATGCAGGACGTCATTGGTCAGATAGATGAGATGCAAGCGGAGCTCGAAATGCACCCCGTCCGCAATGATGCGGTTTCTGAGATGCGACGCCATCAGCTCGCAGTGCGGCGGGGTCTTAGCGTTACTGAACATCCAGTTCTTTCCAGCCTGAGAACCAGAAATAACAAGAAAATGACTAATCTGAGACGTATCAGACGGAGCTGTTGTGAGCGAGGCAGGTTTCCGGCTCATACCGTTTGATCTAGTACTGTATCACAGTGTCGTGCGCTTGCTTGGCCATTTGTTGTGATAACAGGAAAGTGTGTTCAAGCGCCAGCAGAAGACAGTGTAAAGAAATACTCTTTGAGAGAAGCAGGCTATCAGCGGAAGTTAAAAGCAGCTCGTAAGTGTATTTACTTGTCTCATTAGTGTTTAGCGCAGTTGTCGTTGCTAGGAAACGCTTGTTTTGTTTACTGTGTTGAGACTTGCTGAAATCGTGTTTGGTCTCGTTCTGTATAGCGTATCTTGTCAGTGTCTGCGCTTGCTTGGCCATTTGTTGTGATAAACAGGAAAGTGTGTCCAGCTGAATTCAATTAGTGTGTTGTTAGACATGTATAAAAAAAGCTTTGTATACCGTGGCAGCGGTCACGACAGCACTCGTCTGAACCCTGTTTTGTGTGAAGACCGAAGAGTGTACAGACCATCGACTCTACCATGCGACTCCACCGGGCAGGGACACAAGTATCACTTTTTATTTATCCTCTTTCCTACTACTGGTTTCACTTCTGTTTTAGTTTTTGTGACCAATTCTTACTATGCGTTTCCAGATTATTAAATTAACAATTCGCCTAACTCTCGCATGCTCTTTAAAACATTTTCCTCCCTCCTTTGTCCTCCTCCTCCTTCATCAACAATAAAATTACAAACCTCACAGCATAATTCTCCATACCACAAACTGTCAAACACATCTTACCAACAAATATACACTCGTTCACATCCTTCTCTCCACTCTCTGAGGCAGAAGTCTCTAAACTCATCCTTTCCAGTCATCCTACTACTTGTCTGCTTGATCCTATTCCATCTCATCTCCTTTAAGCCATTTCTCCTGCAGATGTACCTGCACTCACTCACATCGTTAACAAATCCTTTCACACTGGAGTTTTTCCCTCAGCATTTAAACAGGCTCGTATAACCCCACTTCTTAAGAAACCCACTCTTAACCCAACTCTTTTAGGGAACTATAGACCGGTTTCCCTTCTACCTTTCATTGCAAAAACACTTGAACGAGTTGTGTTCAACCAAGTCTCTGCCTTTCTCACACAGAACAACCAATCTGGCTTCAGAAGTGGACACTCGACCAAACTACCTTGCTCTCAGTTGTTGAAGCCCTAAGACTTGCAAGAGCGGCTTCCAAGTCTTCATTACTTATCTTTCTGGATCTGTCCGCTGCTTTTGATACGGTCAACCGCCAGATCCTCCTGTCAACTCGATTGAGAAAGGGCATCTCAGGAACTGCACTCCAGGGGTTTGAGTCTTACCTCTCAGATAGGTCCTTCAAGGAATCTTGGAGAGGTGAGGTATCCAAGTTGCAACATCTAGCTACTGGGGTGCCTCAGGACTCAGTTCTTGGACCACTTCTCTTCTCTGTCTACATGGCATCACTAGGTTCTGTCATTCAGAAACATGGATTTTCATATCACTGCTATGCTGATGACACTCAACTCTACCTCTCATTCCATCCTGATGCTCCGATGATTGCTGCTCGCATTTGAGCATGTCTAACAGACATTTCTTGCTGGATGAAGGACCATCACCTTCAACTCAACCTAGCTAAGACAGAACTACTTGTAGTTTCAGCAAACCCATCACTTCATCACAATTTCACCTTCCAGTTAGGCTCATCAACCATAACTTCTTCAAAAACTGCCAAAAACCTTGGAGTTGTGATTGATGATAAGGTGAATTTCTCAGACCACATTGCTAAAACTGCCGGGGTCCTGCAGATTTGCTTTATACAACATTAGGAAGATCAGGCCCTTTCTTTCGGAACATGCAACACAACTCCTTGTTCAAGCTCTTGTTCTGTCCAGACTTGACTATTGCAATGTTCTCTTGGCAGGTCTTTCAGCCAGTTCCATCAAACCTCTACAATTAATCCAAAATGCCGCTGCAAGATTAATATTTAATGAGCCAAAAAGAACACGTCACACCTCTATTCATCAATTTGAACTGGCTACTAGGGATGCAGCGATTAACCGGTTTTACTATTAACCGCGCTTTAAAACGTCATGGTTAATTAATCGTAAAGGCTCTGCTACACCGAGTGTTTCTGTTGCACGGAACGGAACTGTTGCAACTTGCGCAAAACGAAAAAAAAGTTACACTAGCGGTGCACCAGCTTAAAATGACGTGTTTATCAGAGACACGGAGGCCACTACACACACTAGATTAACTATGACAGAGGAACCAATCAGCGATCCTTTATTTCCACCAGAGAATGAATTAAGTCGATAGTGTGGGACCATTTTGTACACCAAGAATGACCAGGGCGTCATTTAAATATTGCCGTAAAAATTGCTGTTAAAGAGTATACATAAGGGATAATGTACGGCTAGCCAACCTGTTCTCGCTGTACAATAAACGATTTTAATGCACGACGTGAAGGCAAGGACCACCTGATGTGAGGTTCGTTAGCTCTAGCATTCTGCCCGCTTCAGACAGAGATTAAATAGTGCAGAGAGAGAGAGAGCGCGAGAGAGAGAGAGAGAATGAGAGAGAGAGAGAGAGAGAGAGAGAGAGATGCGTGTGTGAATTAGCCTACCTGCATCTGCGCGTCACTACAAACAATGAAGATTTGAGTTTAGTTATTTAAACAGTCATTTTACCGCCTCTTTGCTGATTAATATAATGTAGCGATCCAGTATCTAAGCTATTTTATTAATGAAAGTCACAGGGCAGCGTTGACAAGTTTCTGTCCTCCTAAATGTTTGTGTGGGCTGCTCAATCTCGATCTCAAAAACCAAAATAATAGACAATTTTCTCAGGCCATATGTAAAATCAGATGAATAAAGATTATTAAAATGAATAAGTATGGACGACAGTTGATTACAATAATAGTTTAGTTTATTCCCCTCATTAGTAACAGTGTCCTCTGTGGGATAAATAAAGTTATTAATATAAGACTAATATTAATACTTAACATTGTGATTTATCATCACTGTTATAGTATTATTCATAAGTCAAATTTTTTTCACTTTTTCACCATCTTTCCAAGTTCTGTACCTCAGGTCCAAAAGAAATGTAGAAAGAATATACAAAATGAAAACACCAAATACATTTGTGATCTATTTCCATTTGTTATATTCAAAAGGGAAATACTGACATGGATGTTTACAGAGCAGATGTCACCTTTTTTAATTCCAATAGGAGAGATGGACTTTTTTTCTTTAGTATTATTATTTTGTGCTGTATTATTGGTTACTGTGTTATTTCGGTTTCAAAAGGCAGCAATAAATAACACTTAATATCTTAAGTGTGTATGTGATTTTATGTTGTGAAATGAATAAATGCATAATAATCGTAATAATCGTGAAACCGTGATTATTCCTAAATCTATAATCGTTGCATCCCTACTGGCTACCAATAGCTGCTCGCATAAAATTCAAGGCATTAATGTTTGCCTACAGAACCACCACCGGCTCTGCACCCCTTTACCTAAATTCACTACTTCAGACTCATGTGCCTCTAGAAGCTTGCGTTCTGCAAGTGAAAAGTGAACAACGCATTATTGTACCATCCCAAAGAGGCACAAAATCACTTTCACTGACTTTTTCAATAACTGTTCCCTCCAAGTGGAATGACCTGACCAACTCAATCCGAGCAGCTGAATCCTTACCCATCTTCAAGAAACGGCTAAAAACACATTTCTTCCATCTTTATTTGACCCTCTAACTCTAGTACTCTCTATTCTAATTCTATTTTATCTATCTGTCTTCTTTGTATATATTAGTTTTCTTTGTATCTATCTGACCCTCTTACACTAGCTTTATTTTTTTTATTCTATCTACTCGTTTTCTTTAAACTGCGTTAGGCTAACCGAGACTTGTCAAAGCACTTGCATATTGCTGCTCTTTTGTTGGTTTTGATTGCTTCTATTGTCCTCATTTGTAAGTCGCTTTGGATAAAAGTTTCTGCTAAATAACTAAATGTAATGTAATGTAATGTACCGATATGGCGTCTTTGGTGCAGGTGTCTATGATGGGCTGCAGTAGGTTGTCGAACTCGGTCATGTCCAGCTGCGTCTCCACCAGCAGCTTCTGCATCTGCTGCTCCATCGCCAGAGAGATGGCGGCCGTCACTTGCTCCTGAAACCCCAAAACACACATTTACTTAACAGAATATATCAATGTTCAAAAGTATATGGGATCAGCAGGACTATTTTGGGGTAAGAAATTATTCTCTCGGCTCTGCTGAATGAAATTACTTTTGAAAAGCTTGAAATTTGAAGATTTTGCTCAAAGTCCAAAAAAATGTATTAACATGTTGTTGCACATTGCTAAAATGTTTAAGCAAGTTCCTAACGTTTTAAAACATTAACAAATTAATAGACTGCTTGTTTTTTTTTCCTTTGCATCAATGTTTTAACACATTTGCTAGTATGTTTTAGTGTTTCTAGCGTGATTTAACATATTGCTAGCTTGTTGCTAACAGTTTTTAACATATTGCTAGCATAATTTAACATGTTGCTGGCATGAGTTAACATTGCTAGCATGTTTGAACATTTTGCTAATGTTGTAAAATGTTCCTAACATGATTTATTTAACATTACTAACGTGTTAACACATTGCTAACATGATTACAACATGAATAACACATAGTTAACATGTTTTAAACACTGCTAACATGATTTAACACGTTGCTAGCATATTTTACCATTTTGCTAATGTTTTAACATGTCCTAACATGATTTAGCATGCTGCTAACATGTTTTCTTTTATATGTTGCTAACATGATTTAGCACATTGCTAATATGTTTTAACACGCTACTACCATTATTCTAACAATTTAAGAAATTGCTAGCATGAATTAACATGTTGCTAGAATGATTTAACACGTTGTTAGTATGTTTTAGGATGTTGTCCTAGGACAGTCTGGCTTTGCTAGTGATACACAGCTTAAATACTGTATATATTATTTATTGTACAAAAGTTTTGACCCCCTCAATGAAAGTCTATGGGACTTTGCGTAGTTTTGATGGTCTGTTTAACGAACACCCCAAGTCCGATCAGTTAGATAATATATAGCAATGTAAATGTTGCATTTACAAACTTTTGACCAGCAGGCGTCACTAGCGTGTGGTGTTTCGAGCGCTTCGAAACAGTGAATCATTTTGCGAAGCAATTAGTTTAATTGATTCAAAGCTTCGAAAAGGTTCGTTTCTCCCATCACTAGCTGAGATACAACTATTTGAAAATCTGGAATCTTGAGGGTGCAAAAAAAATAATAATAATTCTAAATATTGAGAAAATTGCATTGAAAGTTGTCCAAATTAAGTTCTTAGCAATGCATATTACTAATCACAAATTAGGTTTTGATATATTTACAGTAGGAAATTTACAAAATATCTTCATGGAACATGATCTTTACTTAATATCCTAATGATTTCTGACCCATACAATGTATTGTTGGTTATTGCTACAAATATACCCATGCTACTTATGACTGGTTTTGTGCTCCAGGGGGACTTACATTCAAATAGAAATCAGTTATTTTGAGTTGTATTTCACAATATCACTGTATTTTTGATCGACCCTGGTGCGCAGAACATAAATGGACCATCAAAACTACGCAAAGTCCCATAGACTTTTCATTGAAGGGGTCAAAACTTTTGTGCGCAGAGGATGTTAATGCACCTGTCTGAGGCTGAGCAGGTGCTGCTCCTGCTGCTGCAGGTTCCACTGGCTCTGCTGGATCAGCTCCTCCACAGACGGCGTGGTCGGAGGGATCGGAGGCGGCGGGAGTATCGTCATCGGCGCAGGAACATCAGTGACCTCTTTACCCGGGGGTTTACAGAGCACTGCTAATCACAAGAACACACAGACGCAAATCTATAACTCCTACTGTGTGCCGAGACAAACATCTGTTTGTGTGTCCAGATCTGATGGATGAGGACAAACAGTCACACTACTGAAGGAAACGTGACTCTCTTTTGAATGGACGTTCCCAGAGCAAAGCTATTCAGATCAGAAAAACATGCAGGAAATCACTCATGCTGGATTGTTCCCCTCTGATTTTCCATGTCTGGAGAGAATCGCATGAAAAACTCGGGAATACAGAAACATTAAGCAGAGGAAAGCATGGGGATATGACATACTGAACTGACTGCAAATAACTGAGGGGAAAAGAAGTCAAGTAAAGAACCCAAAGAAAAACTGCTTGCTTGAGGCTTCCTTAGGTTGAAAGTGAAACTTCAGTTTGAATCAAGATTTATACAGAATACTTGCATTTGCAAACAAAATAAACCAAAAATAAAATCAAGCTGCACAAGTTTAGATATCATGTATGTAGCAAAAAAACAGTGCAGGAAAGTAATGTGCTTACTTAAAAGAAATAGTTTACCTAAAGATATAAAAATTTGCTGAAAATTTACTCGCCTTCAGACCATCCAAGATGTAGATTAGTTTGTTTCTTCATCAGAATGTATTTGTAGAGATGTAGCAATATCATCATGATGGGTGCCGTCAGAATGAGGATCCAAACAGCTGATAAAAACATCACAAGTAATCCACACCACCCCAGTCCATCAGTTAACATCTTGAGAAGCCAAAAGCTGCGTTTGTAATAAACAAATCCATCAACTTCAGGTATTTTAACTTTAAACTGTTGCTTCTGGCCAAAATATGATTCCATAATCCATAATAACGCTTCCTCCAGGGAAAAAATCCATCCCCTGTTGTCTCACATCAAAATCCACCCATATATCTGTTTAGAACGGTTTTGACTTTAACTGTTTTCTTTTCTAAACGGTGGTTGATCTGTGCATTTTTCTCTCCTGGTTCAGACGAGATGACTTTTTCACTGGAGAAAGCAACATTATGGATAGAGAACTCTCCATTCAAGTTAAAAACGCATCAACGATGGATTTGTTTCTTACAAACACACAACTTTTGTCTTCTCAAGAAGTTAACTGATGGACAGGAGCAGTGTGGATTGCTTGTGGATTATTGTGATGTTTTTATCAGCTGTTTGGACTCTCATTCTGACGGCACCCATTCACTGCAGAGCATCCATTAGTGAGCAAGTGATGTAATGCTACATTTCTCCAAATCTGATGAAGAAACAAACTCATCAACATCTAGGATGGCCTGAGGGTGAGGACATTTTCAGCTAATTATCATTTTTGGGGGAACTATTCTATTAATTCTTCGTTCAAATCCCTAAAAATGAGAGATAGTAACAGCAATGGTTGGCAAACACCACCAAAAGTGTTGCACAGCTGGTTTTTGAAAGTTTTGAAAGTCGAAAATGTAAGCCATAACATAATCTGACAAATGAAAGATAAAAACAAAAGTTTCAAGCACTAATGATGCATAAGAATTCCATGAATACCAGGCAAAATGAAACATTTCTGATCATCGGTCTAATAAATACCTTCCATTTTATATTCATCATCATGAGTGCTAGAATCTATAAAGGAGAGAAGCACACCTTTAAGACGAATATATACACAATACAGCTGTCAAACAGGCAAATCTAGCTGTACATTTCCATCACATAAGCCCTGAGTTAGTAGCAGGGTTATTAGCGTTACCTAAAACTAAATACAAAAACAGTAAAACATTTTTATTAATTGAAGCTGAAATAAAATAAACTTTAGATGTAAAACTTAAAATTACTAAAAACTAAAACTGAACTAAGCCTAAAACTTAAAACATAAATTAAACCTAAACAGTAATATTAAAATAATAATAATAATCAAAAACTAATAAAAATGATAATAAAAATTAAAACAAAAACAAAAAAGCTCAAAATATTCATACAAACTACAAGAAAATATATATAATATTAAAATAACACTGGTTAGTAGAAGTAAATGTGACTTATGCTCTGCAGCGGTTCATTCACGTACGCTGCTGCTGTTCGATGGCCAGTTTGTATTTGTAGTAGCCGAAATATTCCCCTCCGAACAGAAAGGAGAACTTGTGGTTGTCCTTCTGCTTCTCCATGGTCATCTTCTCAAACTCGGGTCCATTTCGGGCGACAAACTGAGCCAGTTTGTCAATGACATTACGCAGCTCTTGATCTGATGGAAAAAAATCAAAGAGAGAGAGAAAAAAAATACAATACACAAAATAAATACATAGTATATTTTTAAAATATAACAGTTTATATAGTAATGAATATAAGGAATTATTTTAATATTAAATATTTGCCATCTTTTTCAAAGTGTAAGAAGCTTTCAGCCATTTCCTTACATATATTTTTGTGATGACAGCAATTGTTAATATCAACTGTCCACAGTTTTATTGTAGTAAATGTATTTGTACTAGTAATGTTGGTCACCATTGACATCTAACGTTACTGTAAAAGCTTTATATATAGAAAGTCAGTGAATACGCCTGCAAGCGATTTAGCAACTTCACCTGCCATCCCACCCACACTAGACAGTCATTACAAACTAACCAGCACATAAATGCTTCTTTTATGTCGCAATTGTGTGTTTATTAGTGAGGTTTTGGTGTATATAATATCAGTTCATTCGTGCTCGCGGTGCAGTACAACTGTTACCTTCTGGCGGCGTGGAAATATCCATTTTTCTCAGGATTACTCGCTAGTATTAGACCAGGAATTCATTTATATCACATGAAGCTGAGGCGCGAAACAAAATAACTCTTTTAAACGGATGCGACCATTATATTTGTATGGGTTTGTTGTGTTTTAGTTCAAGATGAAGCGACGGGAAACTGAATCCTGACGACTTCCGCCGGTGCGTGAGATGCGCCCGTGATTTCACAGCGTCGCCTGCCGTTCGGAGGCTTTTACGACAGTTGGCATCTGATGGGCTTTGTAAGTATTTTTTTGTTTTTTTTGCAGATTTTAGAACAAAGAACATAGAACATACAAGGGCAATAACATTTAAATTAAATCAAAACAAATACTATAAAGAAAAGTTAATAGGAAAAGCAATAAGAAAATCACATGTCAGTAAACAAGCACAAATAATTACAAATTATTAAAAAAAAAATGATTTAAGGCTTCAAAGTAATTTAGGTATTTTTTTGCTTTGTTATTTCTCGTTTCTTTTAACGTATACAGGGATGGGCTTTGTAAGTACTCTGAGGCCCTATTAACATAGGCCTAATAAACATCTAGCAATGCTATAATTGATATTTTGTGTGTGCCCAGGAGACTCTGGCGTGATCACGGATAGTGCTTGTCGCAGCGGAAAAAATGTAAAATTTTTGGTCTTAAAGATAGGAGTAAGACATCCTTTGAAAACTGCAAAGGGTTTACTTTTATTACTCACAATAAAAATAACACTGTGCCTTTGTAAAATAAAGAAAACAAACAGGATGCACTTTGTCATCTCTGTTTCCTTAAACTTGTGGTGCAGCCATAAAAAAATGATAGAAACAGACTTGCTTTTTGTTCCTTTGGTTTTTAATTATTTAAATTAAACATATTTTGTGTACGCCTATTTATTTTATTCCTATCACGTCATTTTATTCTGTTTTTCTCCATTTTCTCCTGTTGTTTATGTGCATGCAAAACTAAACCACTGAAAAGAAAAACATTTATTTTTAATGGGTCACATACACACTCTATTGTAATTAGATTTAAATCCAATTTAAGATTCTAATTTTGTTGATTAATAGATAGGAAATGAACATCGTAAGGTTTAAAAATTAGCTCAGTCAGCGGAGAGTAGGCAGACTTTAGTGGCTGTTCAAATGCATTTGGCCACATGAGTGTCTACAGCACTGGTCTACACTATGAGCGCAATCCGGTCTAATGCATTAACACCTGTATTTAGTGCTGTCCACTTGTGAACGGATTGGCGAAAAGGCATCTTAAAGGGTTACTCCACCCCAAAATGAAAATTTTGTCTTTACACAAACATGAAGGAGTCTATGCTATGTCATTCAGTAGTTCAATCATGTTATGTAACAAATCATGTTATAAACATTCGTAAGAGCACTAGACAAAGTTATCAGCTATTTAGCAATGGCTATTAATAAAAACTAGCCTATAACAGCAATAGTACTATAATACTATAGTACAGTACTAACAAATATTGCTGCATTAAATAGGGTATGATTTAAAAATGTTCATCCCTCCAAAACAGAGAAAACATCTTTTACAAACATCTTCATGTCCGTCTCTTTAAAAGTGTTTATAGTGTATAAAATGAGCTGCATTTCTTATTATAGCACAATTCGTAAACAATTCTTTCATATTTTCTTTGTGTACAAAAAGTATTATTGTCGCTTGATAACATTCAGATTGAACCACTGATGGCAGATGGACTATTCTGACAATGTCTTTCACACTTTTCTGGACCTTGACAATGCTATTTACTTGAAAGTCAAAGTCACAAGCCTCCCGGTTTTTATCCAAAATATCTTAAATTGTGTTCTGAAGATGAACGAAGCTTTTAGGGGTTTGGAACAACATGGGAGTAAGTGATTAATGACAAAATTTACATTTTGGGGTGGAGTAACCCTTTAAAGGTTCACCAACCCGCTCCACCAACACTGGTGCTCCTCAGGGCTGTGTTCTCTCCACACTGCTCTTCTCTCTGTACACCAACGACTGCACTTCTAAAGACCCCTCGGTCAAGCTCCTGAAGTTTGCAGACGACACCACACTCGTCGGCCTCATCCAGGACGGTGACAAGTCTGCCTACAGACAGGAGGTTAAAGAGCTGGCTGTCTGGTGCAGTCTTAACAACCTGGAGCTCAACATGCTAAAAACAGTGGAGATGATCGTGGACTTCAGGAGAAAACCCCCTGCACTCTCCCCACTCACCATCATAGACTGACATAGACATTCAAGTTCCTGGGATCCATCATCTCTCAGGACCTGAATTGGGACACTCACATCAACTCTGACAATGTAAAAAAAAAAAAAAAAAAAAGGTTATGCTTCCTTGTATCTCCTTCTATTCTATCCCATTCTATCATCTATTGCACAACTGTATATACAATCATTTGTTTCAATAATTTTTTTCTTTTTCTATTTTTTTGTTTTGTTTATTTATGTTTACATATGTGTATTTTTTTATTCTCACCTTATTTTTATTGTCTGTGTGTGTTGTTGTCTGTGAACTGGAAGCTTATGACACTAAAACAAATTCCTCATATGCGCAAGCATACTTGGCAATAAAAGCGCTTTCTGATTCTGATTCTAAAGCAGGGAATCAGTTTTCAGTGTACAAAAAATGTAAGACAGTGCATGAAAGTGAATGAAAACTATTCGGTAATTTAAAAGATTTATAAAAAAAGACTGACTTCCTGTGTCCCCGTAAACCAAAAGGCTAAAAACAAAACGAAGAAAAAAAAAAACAACTAAATGGCATTTTTTGAAATTCAAAAATTGGCAGTAGTTTTCTGTAAGGGGTAAGTTTAGGTGTAGGGTTAGTGTAGGGCGATAGAATATACAGTTTGTACAGTATAAAAACCAGTAACCATTAGCCATAAAACTCAAAACATTTTTTTAATCGATCATAAACAGACAAAATTAAGCAACCCATTTAAATTGCAGAAAAGTCTGGAGTGGGTATACTGTACATACTGTATATACAGTTGAGGTCAAAAGTTTACATCCCCCTTTCAGAATCTGCAAAAGGTTAATTATTTTACCCAAATCATAGGGATTGTACAAAATGCATGTCATTGTTTAGTTAGTACTGACCTGAATAAGACATTTCACATAAAAGATGTTTACATATAGTCCACAAGAGAAAATGATAGTTTTTTTTACAAAAATGACCTCATTCAAAAGTTTACATCCACTTGATTCTTTATACTGTTCTTACCTGAATGATCCACAGCTGTTTTTTTGGTTTGTTTTTTCGTGATAGTTGTTCATGAGTCCCTTGTTTGTCCTGAACAGTTAAACTGCCTGCTGATCTTCTTAAAAATCCTACAGGTCTCACAAATGCTTTGGTTTTCCAGCATTTTTTTGTATTTGAACCCTTTCCAACAATGACTGTATGATTTTGAGATCCATCTTTTCACACTGAGGACAACTGAGGGACTCATATGCAACCATTACAGAAGGTTCAAATGCTCAGTGATGCTCCAGAAGGAAAAAACATGTATTAAGAGCCGGGGGGTGTAAAAAAAAAATCCAGGATGGTGACAACAATGATGACCGTACTTTATCACAATCATCATCAACCAGTTGCCACTCAGACTCTTCCGTGAGGTCTAGCTTGTCCAATGCAATGGTAACACACGGCCCGAGTTCTGACCGTGAAGGAAGTTGCAATACAGACTCAGGCAGATGAACACAACTTACACATGGTATTCTAGTAGGTTAACATTATCTGATACTTCAGGCCAGCCAGACTCTATTTTTTTGGGGTGTACCTCAGGGTTATAGTTTAGGACCACTTTGTTCTTGTTCCGAGAGAAATGTATTTGGGTGAACCTCAAAAAAACCTGTCAAGAACATGTGTAGATCATATTTCTAACTCCATTTCTCTGGGGCATCCCTCAGGGTTATTGTTTAAGTTTAGGTCTTTCGTACTTGTTCTGCGAAAAATGTATTTGGGACAAGAACACGTCCAAGTCATATTTCATATTAAAATCATTTTTTTTAATTTTATTTATTTGTTCGTTTGTTTGTATTTTGACACTACTTTCATGACATTTAAACACATTTTGCTCCAAACTCCCATTACCGTAATGCAAAAAACCTGGAAAGACCTGGACATGTTTTTGTGAGATCCACCCATTTATGTTGTCAATTGTTTCATGCATGGTCCATCACTGAGCATGACGGACGTGGACCCCACCCCAATAGCCAGAACTATACGCTTTACATCTGAATAACCCTGAACCTAGAAAACATGAATATCTCAAGTGGTTATTATAAAGAATCAGAACATTTCAGTCACTGAGGAAATCCTTTTTCTTACGAGTTGAACCAGCTCATTATCTTCCATGTTAACAGGTTTGACGGCGTACAGTCCTGCCATTTTTGCACTCAACGACATGTTGCGGCAGCAGTTGGCCTTCACTAAAGCATTAATCGACTCCACCAGACGTCACTACACATCAGTGATCGAGTCACTGGGACCTGCTGATTACAAATACACCACACTAGAGGATACAAAAGAAGTAAGAATTTGATGAGGAACGAAAATTAGGATTTTTTTTCCATTTTTCAGTTCATCTGTTCATCGTGCTTTACTTCAATCATTCATGCATAAATAAAATGTTTACATAAACACTGTGCCCTTTTTAAACCATCTTTATTTTGCTTGTACAGTCTCTCAGATTAATCAATCAAAGGAAACACTTGCGATGACACTGACACCTCTGAGAGTTACAATATGATGCTTGAATCCATTTTACTACAAAAATAAACCAAGGGCAAGATAACATGTCCAAACAAATGTGAAAAACAGCATTATGACATCTACAGTAAAAATACAGACCACGTGTGATGGGTGATCACTCTGTGCTGGAAGGATCCTGTGGGTCTCTGCTTACTGAGGACGAAAAAGATAAAAAAAAAAACATTCATACTTTGTCAATTAATACTGAGTTTAACTCTTAGGGTTAATAGTTTGAATAAACCCCTAACCCCAAGTATTAGCATCAATATTAGTGATGATTGTCTTGCCTAACAGGCGTCTGCTAACATTAAGGTCTCTATTTTACACACACAAACACCTTTTTCTCATCCAGCGAGACTCCCACTCCTTTATACTGGTCCCACTTGTCCCGGACGTGTCCTACTTTGATGGGGTCTTGAATGCCCTGTTCTTTAGCACCAAGACCTCCTGATCCGCTCCAGCCTGCAGGATGAACAGGAAGAGAATTAGTGCTGGATCAACGGGGAGATCTGTTCATGTGGTCTTCGTCAAACATGTTCTAGATTACATACCCATCTTCATGAGCATCTGATAGCCCTTGTTTTCTTCGCCCAGCCTGAGATCGGCTGGTAATGCAGCAGGGCCTGAACCCACACCAGATGTGGAGCTGCAGAGAGGCCGTATTTCATGTCAACGTCATGCTAAATCACAATTTGGATTTGATCAATTTACTTACATTTATTTGGTGAAATTATCATTATCATGCAAAATCTGCGTTCGTTTTTATGCTTTTTTTCATTTAAATAAATATTTTTTGTCAGATATGACAGCAATAATTAAACCACTAATCATAATTTATTTTTTTTAATTTTCAATCCTGCAGCGCAACAACAACAAATTTAGCTTTAGTCACAAAATTTGACTTATGAAGGTCAAAGCAAATGTGGAGGAAAAAAACTGATCAAAAAAAAAAGTATAATAATAATAATAATAAATACATAAATAAATAAATACATAAATAAACATTGCGATCTGGATGGGATACATTTTTTACCATTCTTTTCTAATTTTGTTTTAGATACAATATTTAACTTATAAAGGCCAAAATAAATGTGGAGAATTTTGTGACCAAAAATACAATAATAGACTTTGTAATGTGATTTCGTAGGATGGGGTTCAATTTAAATTTTGGAGCCCCTAATGAATGAAAAAAAATATATAGGTAATTTGCTCCATAATTTTTACTGATATTTTATTTAAATATTTTTATTTTAAATTTCACTAAATAAAAATGTTGCAATATCACATTTTGTATTAATATTGAATTATTTGATTTATTTAATTGTATTTTTTTTTAATTAAGAATAAATATAACAATTATGTAAAATTACATACATAAAATGATAAAAAATAAATGAAATCCTGATAGTAATAACTACACCAAATAAACCCTTGTGAAAATGCAGATACAGATTACAAAGCAAAAATCATCTTTTCAAATGCAAACTGGATTTGTGTAACAAAAGCAGATAGACTTACGGTGGCTTTGGACTGTGTGATTTTGCAGCGTGACGACGCTTGTCTGGAGATCGTGATCTGGAGCAGGAGTGACTTCGGGACCTGGGTCTGGAGTGACTCCTGTTCCTACGGGAGAAAGTCAAAAATGTGTTCAACAACTTCCAAAGGCTGGGGGGAAAAATGGTTTAAATGTCAAAGCAGGTATTTATTTGGGATACCTGGAGCGAGATCTGGAGTAGGAGCGAGAACGAGAGCGGGATCTGGATCGGGATCTGGAGCGAGAGGATTTGGAAGACCTGGAGCTGGAGCATGACTGGGATCGTCCTCTGCTGCGCAACGGACTGCGCGAGGGACTCCCTCGGGTGCTGCCAAAAAAAACCTTACATGAAATATTACCAACGAGGAAACAATAGGAATCATTTTTGTTTAGTCGCATCTGAATTCTAGTGTTATTTTAGTATTAGTAGTACATTATAATACAGTTTATTAATATTTTGAATTAGCTTTTAGTTTTATATTTTCAGTTTTCATTTTAATTTTAGTTTAAGTTTTACTAATGTTGTGATTTGTCATTTTATTAGGCTTTTTTATAGTCAGTTTTGTAAGTCAATTTGTTTATAATCGTTTTAGTAATTTTAGTATACCATTATAGTATTTAAACATATTAAGAAATATATTAGATTTTATTTTCATTCAATAATTTTGTTATCATTTTTATTAGTTTGTATATTTAAATACAGTTTTTATTTCAGATTTCAGCTATTTCAGTACACTATAATGGCATTTATTCATATTTTTGTATTATTATTTTCAGCTTTCATGTTAATGTTAACATTTTACCAAAGTTATGTTCTGTTGTTTTATTATATATATATATATATACACATATACACAGTGCCCTCCATAATTATTGGAACAGTAAAGACAAAATTGCTCTGCTGGCTGTGGAGTCAAGACATTTGCAGATATGATTAAAAGATGAATATGAGACAAAACTACAGAATGTCACATTTTATTATTAGCCGTTTCAACACATACATGTTTACCAAATAAAAAGAACAGCACTTTTAGAGTTCATCCCACTCATTGATGTGAGCATAAGTATTGGGACAGTTGAACATAAGGCAGATATAAAAGATTGAAAGCTATTATTTAGCTGCAGATCCCTTGCGCACATTCACAGCAGTGAGTCTGTGACCCATAGACATCACCAGACTCTTGGTCTCATCCTTTGAAATGCTTTTCCTTTAATGCAGCCAATTCCAATTGTTGTTTGTTTTGGGGAGTTTCTGCCTTTACTCTCCTCTTCAGCTGATGAAATTCATGTTCAATCAGATTTAAATCTGGAGATTGACTTGGGCAATCTAAGACTTTCCATTTCTTTGCCCTTATAAATTCCTTGACTGAACTGGCAGGGTGTTTTGGGTCATTGTCCTGATGCAATATGAAGCACTTCCCAATGAATCTGGTGGCATTTTCTTGAATATTGATAGGCAAGATGGTTTTGTACCCTTCCAAATTCATTCTGCTACTGTCATCATACATTAAAGGGATACTCCACCCCAAAATGAAAATTTTGTCGTTTTTCACTTACCCCCATGTCGTTCCGAACCCAGAAAAGCTTCGTTAGTCTTCAGAACACAATTTAAGATATTTTGGATGAAAACTGGGAGGCTTGTGACTGTCCCATTGACTGCAAAGTAAAAGGTCCATTAAAGTATGAAAAGCATCGCCAGCATACTCCATCTGCCATCAGTGGTTCAATCTGTACTTTTTACTTTTTGTACGGAAATAAAACAAAAATAAAGACTTTATTCAAAAATTAGGCACAGTAACATCTCCTCTGTGTCTCAGTCCTCTGTGTCTCAGTCTTCTGTGTCAGCCACGACACAGGGATGCATCTTCTTCGATTTACGCTCTGATTTGAATGCAAACAGCGCACCCTTGTGGCCCGGCTGATACAGAAGAGTGTATGCATTTTGTGTCCAGGGGATAATAACACAGAGGAGACGTTACAGTGCCTAATTGTTGAATAAAGTCGTTATTTTTGTTTTATTTCCGTACAAAAAGTATTCTCGTCGCTTCATAACATTATGATTGAACCACTGATGGCAGATGGAGTATGCTGGCGATGCTTTTCATAATTGTATGGACCTTGACAGTGCAATTTACTTGGCAGTCAATGGGACAGTCACAAGCCTCCCGGTTTTCATCCAAAATATCTTAAATTGTGTTCTGAAGACTAAAGAAGCTTTTACGGGTTCGGAACAACATAGGGGTAAGTGATTTATGACAAAATTTTCATTTTGGGGTGGACTAACCCTTTAAGTCATCAGTAAAGTTGAGAGGGCCTGTTCCAGAGGCAGCCATGCATGCCCATGCCATGACACCACCTCCACCATGCTTTACAGATGAGGCTGTATACTTGGGATCATTTGCAGTTCCCTTTTTTTCTACACATTTTTGCTTTCATCACTTAAGTTCATCTTTGTCTCATCGGTCCATAAACACAGTTCCAAAACTCTTCTGGCTCACCTTTGTGCTTTTTTGCAAACTCTAATCTTGCCTTTCTATTTTTGGTGCTGGTCAGAGGTTTGTATCTTGCTGTGTAGCATCTGTAATTCTGTGTCAAAGTCTCCTGAGGACAGTAGATTGTCAGAGCATCACCCCAGCTTTCTAGAAGTTGTTGGTGATTTTACAGACACGTCTTTTAGGGTTCATTTTTACAGATTTTATGATTTGTCTGTCATCAACTACTGTTGTTTTCTCAGCCGATCAGGTCGTTGTTGGTTGCTGGTGGTTTCCAAACTCTTGATTTCTCCATGCCCTTTGTTTTTTCTAGAGCTCTAATTGACTTCCTCTTATCTTTTAGCATTCAAATTGCTTGCTTTTCTCTCAAAGTCAGCTCCCTCATCTTCATCCTGGTTTGTGTGTGTCATCATCGAATGCAAGATTCAGAATGCAGAAGTAATGGATATAACTGATACGACATATTCCCTGCTTTTAATATCTGAAGAATTAATGCAACAGGACACAGCTGATCACTTAGAAAGACCTGTGAGGCAACTGTTCCAATACTTATGCTCACATCAGATAGAGGGATGAAACTCTATAAGTGCTGAACTTCTTAGCTGGTAAAACATCTATGTGTTGAATCACCCAATAATAAAATGTGACATTCTGTAGTTTTGTCTCATATTCATCTTTTAATCATATTTGTAAATGTCGTGACTCCACAGCCAACAGAGCAATTTTGACTTTACTGTTCCAATACTTTTGGAGGGCACTGTATATATATATATATTTTTTTTTTTTTTTAAGCTTTCATTTTAATTTTCGTTAAAGTTTTTCTAAATTTTGTTGTGTTTTGAGGTTTTTATATTTATATCTAGCATATTTATTTTTATTTCAGTTTTAGTTCTAATAATTTTAGTTTACTATTATTTATTAATGAATTAGGTGTTATTTTCTGCTTTCATTTTAATTTTCACAAAATTTGCTGTGTTTTGTCTTTTTTTATTGTATTATTTATTTAGGTTTTATATTTATATTTTATTTTATTATTGTTTATTTATTTTATTTCAGTTTAAGTAATTTTTGTATACTATTAAAGTATTAATATTATTTATCTTTCATTTTAGTTCTTGTTTTTAATATTTAGCTTTTATTTCCGTTTTAGTCTTAGTAATTTTAGCACTTCAACATATTTCAGTGAATTACTAAGACGACATTTGTAATTATGCTTAGTTTTAGCTTTTTCATCTATTATTTAGATTTTATTTCAACTAATGAAAAGGTTTTAGTTTTTGTAAGAATACATTAAAACAGTTCATTTCTTCCCCACCTGTTGCGTTTGTCTTGTTCCTTTTTCCGTCTCGCTCTCATTTTGGCCCGGAAGAACTCGTACAAACCATTCTGTTCCCAACCCTCACTGGAAAAACAATCATTTTTAATCATTACAACTGAAGTATTAAATAAAAACAACCAACAAAACTACAAACTCAGAACAGTCACATTGGTGTTCACCTGTTTCTGGGGCTGTCGTGGGATGGCGGGCTGTAAAACGCCTCCACCGCGGCCAGCAGACGCTCACTGGGAGGCTTTCGGGGCAGCAGACGGATTCTCATGGGGTCCAGACGCTTAAATTTATGATCTTCAAGCTGTTATCAAAGAGAAAGTATTACATTTAAAACAAGACTGACAAAAACAAACATCTACTTTCCCAGATGACGTCAAATGTGAAATCACCTTCACAAGCGGCATCATGAGTCCGGCGGGAAGGTCGAAGTAGGGCACGCTGGGCACCAGGCTGGGGTCGGTCTGACTGACGTGAGACGGCTGTTTGTGTGGCCGTTTGTGCGGCGCCTGACCGTTAAAGCCGTGAGGAGGCGGTCCGAAATCAGGATGCTGGTTCCCGCCCGACGGAGGAGGATCAGACATCCCGGGAGAAGTAATCCTCTGGTTTGGGTGGTGATGAGGAGGCGGACCGATCTCTGGTGAGAAGAACAATATATTATGCATGACATAAAGCAAGGAGCAACCTGGGAATTTAAGTCCTACTTATGCTAAGTCTAAAATTTCAGCATGCTAGTCAAAACTGTTCAATATAAACTCCACTAAATATCCTAAATAAATGTTTATTTTTTTATTTACCGTTACATTCTATTTATTTTTCGAATTTTTTTAAAGTTTCAAAACTGTCTTAAAGCTGCAGTCCATAACTTCTTTGGGTTAAAAATCATATCTGAAATCAATATTTGAGAAAGTACATAACCAGCCAGTGTTCAAAACTATCACCTTACTTTAGCCCGATTCACAATGGTTAGGTTATAATAGTGTTTTCTAATTTGAGTGGTACGGGTAGGTTTTCGCGGGAGATTCGAGCATAGCACTGCGTCATTACATCACGTCTGTAAACATAAAGAAGTTGTCCCGGCTAGTAGGCCATCTCACGTGAGGATCCTGCAGATGGTGGATCGTTTATAGCCTTTTTTCACAGCAGGTAGAATAATTAAATTTATCATTTTGATGGCGGATTGTAAATCCAGAAAGGATTATGTGTTCATGAAACACGTGTGAATGAAATTAAATTATATTCCAGTTTTAAATGTGCTTCTGATTACAGACAGCCAACGTGGGAATACACAAGATTTGTATTTTAAAGAAAACCAGTTCAAACTAAGGGAGCATAGTTTGCTTTTTGGGTTAAAAGCATTTCTTAATATGAAGTTCAAATAGTATGACAACAACCATAACGATTAATGATGCAGTTAACGTACTGAATGAGGCACGCGCGCCTGTCTGTGTGAAGGACGTGTGTACATCTGTATGACTTTAATAATACATATCAAACATCTGCTGTCAAAAACACTACTGTACGCAAAATCTAACCATAAAACACTGTATAAACTCCATTAATCTAGCACCGATTTCATAGCATTCAGTTGACAAGTTTGTTTGAAGGACATTGGGCAGAACGAAGAAGTGTTTTTTGTCAATAAAAAAAAAAAAAAATTGGGCTTTTTTTAAGTTAGATTAATTGAAAAAATAATCGCCCAACTAATCGAACAGCAAAATGACACTACTGATAAAATACACTAACATTAATATTTATTGTCATCTTAATTTCTTTCAAACATAAACCCTCGTATTTATGCAATTCAGGATGGAAAAATGAAAAAATTGTAGAAATACAGAAAAATATATACAGGTGCTGGTCATATAATTAGAACATCATCAAAAAGTTGATTTATTTCACTAATTCCATTCAAAAAGTGAAACTTGTATAATGTATACATTCATTCCACACAGACTGATATATTTCAAGTGTTTATTTCTTTTAATTTTGATGATTATAAGTGACAACTAATGAAAACCCCAAATTCAGTATCTCAGAAAATTAGAATATTACTTAAGACCAATACAAAGAAAGGATTTTTAGAAATCTTGGCCAACTGAAAAGTATGAACATGAAAAGTATGAGCATGTACAGCACTCAATACTTAGTTGGGGCTCCTTTTGCCTGAATTACTGCAGCAATGCGGCGTGGCATGGAGTCGATCAGTCTGTGGCACTGCTCAGGTGTTATGAGAGCCCAGGTTGCTCTGATAGTGGCCTTCAGCTCTTCTGCATTGTTGGGTCTGGCATATCGCATCTTCCTCTTCACAATACCCCATAGATTTTCTATGGGGTTAAGGTCAGGTGAGTTTGCTGGCCAATTAAGAACAGGGATACCATGGTCCTTAAACCAGGTACTGGTAGCTTTGGCACTGTGTGCAGGTGCCAAGTCCTGTTGGAAAATGAAATCTGCATCTCCATAAAGTTGGTCAGCAGCAGGAAGCATGAAGTGCTCTAAAACTTCCTGGTATACGGCTGTGTTGACCTTGGACCTCAGAAAACACAGTGGACCAACACCAGCAGATGACATGGCACCCCAAACCATCACTGACTGTGGAAACTTTACACTGGACCTCAAGCAACGTGGATTCTGTGCCTCTCCTCTCTTCCTCCAGACTCAGGGACCCTGATTTCCAAAGGAAATGCAAAATTTACTTTCATCAGAGAACATAACTTTGGACCACTCAGCAGCAGTCCAGTCCTTTTTGTCTTTAGCCCAGGCGAGACGCTTCTGACGCTGTCTGTTGTTCAAGAGTGGCTTGACACAAGGAATGCGACAGCTGAAACCCATGTCTTGCATACGTCTGTGCGTAGTGGTTCCCTATTGCTTGTACACTTTTTTCTACCACATCTTTTCCTTCCCTTCGCCTCTCTATTAATGTGCTTGGACACAGAGCTCTGTGAACAGCCAGCCTCTTTTGCAATGACCTTTTGTGTCTTGCCCTCCTTGTGCAAGGTGTCAATGGTCGTCTTTTGGACAACTGTCAAGTCAGCAGTCTTCCCCATGATTGTGTAGCCTACAGAACTAGACTGAGAGACCATTTAAAGGCCTTTGCAGGTGTTTTGAGTTAATTAGCTGATTAGAGTGTGGCACCAGGTGTCTTCAATATTGAACCTTTTCACAATATTCTAATTTTCTGAGATACTGAATTTGGGGTTTTCATTAGTTGTCACTTATAATCATCAAAATTAAAAGAAATAAACACTTGAAATATATCAGTCTGTGTGGAATGAATGTATACATTATACAAGTTTCACTTTTTGAATGGAATTAGTGAAATAAATCAACTTTTTGATGATATTCTAATTATATGACCAGCACCTGTATATATCAAACAAGTACTTGTGTATATTTTTCATGAAATCAAAGTCATTTTTAACTCTAGTAGTTTTGCGAATAGTAAAGCCGAGGTCTCACCTCCAGGGAAGTCTCCCTGCGGGTAGTCGAATCGGTGCGGCGGATACGCCGGCCGTTCGAAGTGATGCTGCAGAGGAAACTCATCCTGCATGAAGTGCGGCGGGAAGCGTGCGAAGTTGTGTGGCAGCTGCTGATGAGGAGGGAAGGGCCCGCGGAAATGCGGCGGACTCTGCATGCAGAAGGGAGGCTCCCTCTGGCCCCACGGCGGCGGCTGATCCGGCTGGCTGCTCCACGGCGGCTGGTCGAACTGACCGCTCCAGGACGGCGGCGGCTCATTCTGGCTGCTCCAGGGGCCTGCGCTCCAGTTGGGGTCCGGCTGCTCGTTCCACATGCCCTCGTGGCTGTTCCAAAGCGGGCAGGGGGGAGGGGCTTGAGTTGGGTCGAATGGCGGCTGGAGGCGGAAACGTATATTAGTATCAGTGCTGGATTGAATATTTAAATAAGTCAAATAAACATTTTTAAAATGTTCATAGACACATTTTTTTATCTGAAAAGAATCCAAAAATATTACACTACAATACGTGTCTATTTGATTTTTATTTGGAAAATAAATTGTAATCCTTTACTGATTTCAAATTACGTTATGAAAACTGTAATTAGTAACAATCTATTAAACTACTTTTTTGATTAGTTTTACTTGACCTAATTCGTTTATCACATTGATTTGAATAGGACAATCTTGTTCTATATTGATATAAAAATACCAAGAGAAAGAAAATGCATTTCTTATCAACAACATAAAGTGTATTAAACATTACAGCGGGTTTGTGAAGAAACAACAGAGGGTTTAAAAGCTGTTTAACTTAAATTGTAAAAATTTAAATATAACTATTTCTAACTAATACAAATATTTCTAAAATGAATAAAAGTGGATAATCTTTTAGAATGAAAACTTACGAAAAATCTGAAAAAAATTAAGGAAAAATCGATTACAAACAATTTACTGACATTACGCAAGTAAACTGTAAGCAATAACATAGTAATAGTAATCTGATTATAAGAATTTTAAAACATAGTATATACCAATTACAAATACCTAATATTTGGAATCTGAGTATATAATCCAGATTTCATGTCATCAGTTACTGAGTTAGTATTAATACACAGCTGCAAACAGTATAAGAACTGTAAGATATTCAAGTGTTTTTTTCACTCACAGGTTGTTGCGGGGTCCATGCCGGCATGTTGTGCTGCGGATCGAACCAGCCCTGTTTAGAGGAGGGCATGTCAGACGAAGCTGCCGGGTTCGAGTCTGATAGTCAGTTAAAATGTATATATGTATATGTATATATATATATATATATATATATATATACACATATATATATATATATATATATATAAACATATATACATGTTTATAAAAATGATTATTTCTTTTTTTTTTAAATCACATCACTGCAAGAATAACATAAATAGTCAAGAACGACAATAGCTGCATTTCCATTACCCTTCAAATTGTAATTGAAAATATGCCTAATGGAAACACGTCAATTTCGCAAAAACTCCAATGTATTGCAAAAACATTTTTACAGTCTCATGAGGTTGTTTTTCAGGCCATTCGAAAAAGGAATAGATCGCAAAACTGCAATGGAAACATTGCAATATTATGAAATATTATAGCACTTTAATTGCACCATTTTTTTATGTGACTATGTTTGAGTGTCATTTATTCCTGTGATCAAAGCTGAATTTTCAGCATCATTACTCCAGTCTTCAGTGTCACATGATCCTTCAGAAATCATTATAACATGCTGATTTACTGCTCAAGAAACATTTCTGATTATTATCAATGTTGAAAACAGTTGTGCTGCTCATATTTTTGTGGAAACCGTGATACATTTTATTTTTCAGGATTCACAGATAAATAGAAAGTTCGAAAGAGCAACATTTAATTTAAAGAGAAATCTTTTGTAACATTATAAATGGCTTTTACTGTCACTTTCAATCAATTTAATGCATCCTCGCTGAATAAAAGCATTAATATTCTGACCTCAAACATGTCAAATGTTTTTACAAGGCTGACCTAACATTTACTTCAGATAATTAAAAACGAAGAAAAAAACATATTAAAAAAATTACATTATAATATTTAAAAAATATATAATAATAAAAAATTGAATAGCTTATTAAAGCATAAGTCATATTATTTAAAAAAAATAATGATATAATGTTTTTACCTGGCTGAGAGGTCAAGGGCCAACCTTGACCTACGGCGGCCGCAGCTGCTGCTACCGCTGCTGTCTGCTGCTGCTTCAGATTGTTCACAAACTCCTCGTGTTGTGTCTTCAGCACCTGGATCTGCTGCTGGAAGGCCATCTGGACCGGCTGCACCACCGGAGCGTACTCCGTGATGAGCGACGTCTGGACCAGACACAACAGAGACGTGATGAGAAACACATCCTCCAGATTTAACCAGAAATCAAACACTGACAGCACGAGCTGCACCTGATACTGTCCGAGACCCAGAGCCGGACTCTGAAGCTGCTGAATGGTGACGTCGTCAAAGTAGCCGTTCTTCTCCCAGAGCAGCAGCAGCTGAAAACATGAAGAGCAACAACTCAATTTTCTGCTACAAGTCAAATTGACACCATAAAGAAGCTGCAAATGGGAAGAAATGGGGATGGATGATCTTACGCGGGTGATTTTCTGCTGCTTGTCTTCCTCTACTTCCAGGAAGCTGGTGCAGTAAATGGGAACCACGACCTTCTGCAGAGCCGCCAAAAGATTCCTCTGATTTGTCCTGTGACTGTGGAGAAAAATCAAGGGTTTGATCAATAAAACACAATAAAACAAAATTGCAGTTGATTATTTACAAGAGAACAACACAACCCTAATGTTCGAATTTGTGCAACGCATTTTATGGACGACAGTTTCGTGAACCTAGGAAGGCTGGCTGTGCACAAAAAAGGATCAAATCTGACTTTGCTATGACAAACTGGCGCTTCTGAATCAGCGACTGTGAGTATTATTTAAGAATGTGTTATTGACTGTTCAAATGTAGAGTTTTGCGCAGTATAGAGTAATGTGTCGTTCTTACGTTCACGTGTGCAGAGACGGATTTATGCTTACAAACATCCTCTGTTCTCTGCTTATAACTGGCAGCGAGAAGATACCAAACAGAGATGCACTATGTTCTGTTTCACACTGACTGGTCGAGCAGAGCTGAAACACTGACGTGTTTGTCATGTGCAACCGTTCAGACAGTTCATATTGTCTCCAGTTCAGTTATCATATCCTGAAAATGCAGATGACCAAGCTGATCGATCGCAACTAACTTTGCAAGCGCGACATGAGCAGTAGTTTCACAGGGTGTGTGTGTGTGTGTGTGTGTGTGTGTGTGTGTGAGAGAGAGAGAGAGAGAGAGAGATGTGTACTGCAAATACGAGCATCATCCACTGTATCTGTCACAGCAGTATACTCTGTCTGTCATGTGACTCTGTTCCCCCCTTTCAAGCTTGAACTGATGGTAAACTAATGACATTATTAACAAATATATTTTGGGGTCACACAGACTACATTTCGGGAGCATATGCGACCAAAACGCTCGCAATTTCAAGTCCTGCTCTCTAAATCTTTTGATGATGTTATGCACTGTAGATGATTAGCAAAGACTTTGCAATTTGATGTTGAGGAACGTTGTTTTTAAAGTATTCCACAATCTTTTTATGTACTCTTTCACAGATTGGAGAGCCTCTGCCCATCTTTACTTCTGAGAGACTCTGCCTCTCTAAGACATCCCTTTTATAGCTAATCATGTTACAGAGCTGATGTCAATTAACTTAATTTGTTGCTAGATGTTCTCCCAGCTGAATCTTTTCAAAATGTCTTGCCTTTTCAGCCCTTTTTTGCCCCGTGCCAACTTTTGTAGACCTGTAGCAGGCATACAGTGCGTGCCGGCACCTTTGTGCGTGCGATTGAAAAGCGTGTGCTGAGTACGGTACCGTTTTCCACACTCATTTGACTCGCGCCTGACACTGAGGTGAAGAGCACGCGTCTGAAACGTCTTCTGTTTGATGTGCTCGTAAAGACGATCTGTGACTAAATTAGCAAGAAAAAAGACACAGAGGCAGTAGGGGTGTGCGATATTGAAAAAAAATGATATCTCGATATTTTTTGGGATTTTTTCAATAACGATAATTAGACGATATTTTGCAGAGTGTGTTATTGTGCTGATATCTGACTACCGTGGACAGCTGCAGTTTTTGATATTCTTCATATTCTGTGTGGTCAGTTCACATCAGTGATTAATTAATCTTTTCATTTAAGTTTAAATTGATTTTTACCTTTAATAAAGCAAATTTTTTCTAAAAGTGTACATTTTTGACTTTTGAGTCAAATTGTTACATTTAATCAGTCAATTAAGATAATTAGACATTTAGGCTGTTACCAAACAAATGAAACCAGTATCATCAAAATTAATCTTTGCAGAAGTTGCATCTGAAGTGGCATTTAGATGTACAACCCCAAATCAGAAAAAGTTGGGACAGTATGGAAAACGCAAATAAAAAAAGAAAGTAGTGATTTCTAAATTTACTTTGACTTGTATTTCATTGCAGACAATATGAACACAAAATATTTCATGTTTTGTCTGGTCAACTTCATGTCATTTGTAAATATACATCCTTTCCTGTCATTCAGACCTGCAACACATTCCAAAAAAAGTTGGGACAGGAGCAATTTAGGGCTAGTAATGAGGTAAATTGGTTAAATAATGATGTGATTTGAAACAGTTGATGTCAACAGGTGATTGTAATTATGATTTGGTACAAAAGCAGCATCCAAGAAAGGACTAGTCCTTTAGGAGCAAAGATGGGCCGAGGATCGCCAGTTTGCCAACAAATACGTGAGAAAATTATTGAAATGTTTAAAAACAATGTTCCTCAAAGAAAGATAGGAAGAGATTTGGATATTTCACCTTCAACAGTGCATAACATAATTAAAAGATTCAAGGAATCTGGAGGAATTTCAGTGCGTAAAGGACAAGGGCGCAAGCCTAAGCTGAACAACCGTGATCTCCGATCCCTCAGGCGGCACTGCATCAAGAATCGTCATTCATCTATAAGCGATATCACCACATGGGCTCAGGACTACTTTGGCAAACCTTTGTCAAGTACCACAATACGTAGTTACATCCACAAATGCCAGTTAAAACTGTACTGTGCCAAAAGGAAGCCCTATGTTAACAGTGTCCAGAAGCGCCGTCGACTTCTCTGGGCTCGGAGGCATCTGGGATGGACCATCACACAGTGGAAACGTGTACTGTGGTCAGATGAATCAGTATTTCAGGTATTTTTTTGGGAGGAATGGACGCCGTGTGCTCCGGACCAAAGAAGAAAAGGATCATCCAGACTGTTACCAGCAACAAGTCCAAAAGCCAGGGTCTGTCATGGTATGGGGTTGTGTCAGTGCCCTTGGCAAAGGTAACTTGCACTTCTGTGATGGCACCATTAATGCTGAAAAGTACATAGAGATTTTGGAGCACAATATGCTGCCTTCAAGAAGACATCTTTTCCAGGGACGTCCATGCATATTTCAACAAGACAATGCAAAACCACATTCTGCACACATTACAAAGTCCTGGCTGCGGAGGAAGAGGGTACGGGTACTTGACTGGCCTGCCTGCAGTCCCGACCTGTCTCCAATAGAGAATGTGTGGCGCATTTTGAAGCGCAAAATGCGACAACGAAGACCCCGTACTGTTGCCCACCTTAAGACTTGTTTGCAGGAAGAATGGGACAAAATTACACCTGAAACACTTCATCACTTGGTGTCTTCAGTCCCTAAACGTCTTTTAAGTGTTGTGAAAAGGAATGGCAACATTACAAAGTGGTAAATGCTTTACTGTCCCAACTTTTTTTGGAATGTGTTGCAGGTCTGAATGACAGGAAAGGATGTATATTTACAAATGACATGAAGTTGACCAGACAAAACATGAAATATTTTGTGTTCATATTGTCTGCAATGAAATACAAGTCAAAGTAAATTTAGAAATCACTACTTTCTTTTTTTATTTGCGTTTTCCATACTGTCCCAACTTTTTCTGATTTGGGGTTGTATTTACACACTATTTAATGCAGCTCAGAGGAACATGGAGTGCTTTAACCTGTTAGAAATGCATCATTTTTTGACATTTTAAACATATAACATTGAATACTGATATTTAAAATTATTTTTAAAATGAAAATAGACTTTAAATGTGAAATTAAAACCACCAGTAGGTGGCAGCAACTCACTGTTAATAAGTGAGTCATTGCGACTGAACCAAATCATTTAACGGTTGATTCATTCAGGAACGAAGCACCGTCATGTTGCTCAGAGACGCAAAACAGTGCTGTTGCTGTTTGGAATAATTTTTTGTCGGCGAAATGGAGCAAAAACAGGCAATATGGTGTCTAAAACGTAAGTCTCTTAATATTAACTTATTGTTTATTGAACTGTTGTATAAAATCAATATCACATTTGTAATCATGCTTATTTTTGAAGAAAAAACAGCATGAAACGTAAATATATAAATTTTCTGCCCCCATATCTTGAATTTTGCGATCATTCTTAATGCATTTTAATAGACTGAATCATGCAGTGAAAGAACACACTCTAAATGTGCACGTGCACCGTTTAACCCACTTCATCACCACTTAGGCTAATGTATGTGTGCACTCCGTAGGTGTTTTGTTTGGTTTTTGCAAAATACTCGATATTGTCAAATTGCACATCATTAAAACAACAATTACGATATATATCGCACACCCCTAAGAGGCAGCATTTGTGAGTGGGGTGGCCAACACTAGCCCCGCCACTGCTTTAACTGTGTTAAATATTTTTAACGTGTTAAACTGACAAAATTAATCGCCTGCGTTAACACGCTAATTTTGACAGCACTAATTTAAATGCATTATAATGTGACACAGCAGTTCTGATGAAAGCTCTGCGTCTCACCAGTGATGCAGGATGTAATTGGTCAGATAAATGAGATGCAGGCGGAGCTTGAAATGCACCCCATCTGCAGTGATGCGGTTTCTGAGATGCGACACCATCAGCTCGCAGTGCGCCGGGGTCTTAGCGTTACTGAACATCCAGTTCTTTCCAGCCTGAGAATGAGAAATAACCAGAAAATGACTAATCTGAGATGAATCAGACAGCATGGTCGTGAGCGAGGCAGGTTTCCGGCTCGTACCAATATGGCGTCTTTGGTGCAGGTGTCTATGATGGGCTGCAGTAGGTTGTCGAACTCGGTCATGTCCAGCTGCGTCTCCACCAGCAGCTTCTGCATCTGCTGCTCCATCGCCAGAGAGATGGCGGCCGTCAATTGCTCCTGAAACCCCAAAACACACATTTACTTAACAGAATATATCAATGTTCAAAATTATTGGATCAGTAGGACTATTTTTGGTTAAGAAATTAAAACTTTTTAATTCGCAATGATTCATTAAATTTAGGGATGCATGATATTATCGGACTGATATCGGAATTGGCCGATAATGGCTTTAAATGTATATATCGGCATTGGCACGACATGAAAAATTATGCCGATATGTCTTACTGATAATGTGCTCAGGGTGTGCTAACGATTAGATCAGGTCAACAGTGCGATTAGATCACGTCAGCAGTGTGACTCATTCTTGAAGCAGAATTTTGTCTGAATGATGATTAGATTCACTGTTTTGGATCGCCGCATTTAATCTGTGAAAGCATGTACAGAATGACACGTTCCAACCTACAGGCAAAAATTTAAATCTTCTAAGCCTGTATTAAGAACTGTTAAAAGATGGACTAATGAAGCAGAGCAAGATTTAAAAGCTTGTTTTGACCTCACTGATTGGAGTGTTTTTGAAGCTACTGCCACTGATCTGGACGAGCTCACAGAGACTGTAACTTCATATATCAATTTCTGTGAGGATATATGCATCCCCACCAGGACATTCTTATCATTCAATAATGATAAACCATGGTTTACTGGGAAACTCAAACAGCTTCGTCAGGCCAAAGAGGACGCTTACAGAAGTGGGGATAAAATATTGTATAACCAGGCGAGGAACAGACTAACAAAGGAGATCAGAGTGGCTAAAAAGAACTACTCTGAGAAGTTGAAGAAAGAACTTTCAGCAAATGATCCGGCGTCAGTATGGACTGGTCCGAGGAACATTACCATGTACAAGACACCACCCCCACAGTCTGTGGAGAATCAACAACTGGCTGACGATCTCAATGTGTTTTACTGTCGATTTGAAAAGGCCAGATTGACACCCAGCACCCGCTCTGATCTGCACTTCACACATTCACCTACCCCCCCTGTAACCCCACTTCCTCCCTCCCCCACCACTCTACCTGCGTTTAAAGTCTGTGTAGAGGATGTGAACCGGGTCTTCAGAAAACAGAAATCTAGGAAAGCTTCAGGACCAGACGGTATTTCACCTGCCTGTCTAAAAGTCTGTGCTGACCAACTGGCCCCCATCTTTACACAGATCTTCAACAGATCTCTGGAGCTGTGTGAAGTTCCCTGCTGCTTCAAACGCTCCACCATCATTCCCGTCCCCAAAAAGCCCAAAATCACTGGATTTAATGACTACAGACCTGTCGCACTCACGTCTGTGGTCACAAAGTCACTTGAGAGACTGGTCCTGGCCTACCTGAAGGACATCACTAGACCCTTGCTGGAGCCTCTTCAGTTTGCCTACAGAGCAAACAGGTCTGTGGATGACACTGTCAATATGGGACTGCATTACATCCTGCAACACCTCGACAAACCTGGGAATTACGCAAGGATCTTATTTGTGGACTTCAGCTCGGCATTCAATACCATCATGCCTGACCTTCTCTCAGACAAACTTACACAGCTCTCTGTGCCCACCTCCATCTGTCAGTGGATCACCAGCTTCCTGATAGACAGGCAGCAGCTAGTGAGGCTGGGCAAACTCACATCCAGGACTCTCACCATCAGCACTGGCGCCCCTCAGGGTTGCGTTCTTTCCCCACTGCTCTTCTCCCTCTACACGAATGACTGCACTTCAAAGGACCCCTCTGTCAAGCTCCTGAAGTTTGCAGATGACACTACAGTCATCGGCCTCATCAAGGACGGTGACGAGTCTGCTTACAGACAGGAGGTTGAGCAGCTGGCTGTCTGGTGCAGTCTTAACAACCTGGAGCTAAACACTCTCAAAACTGTGGAGATGATAGTGGACTTCAGAAGGAACCCCCCTGCTCTCCCCCCACTCACCATCATGAACAGCACTGTGACTGCAATGGAGTCATTCAGGTTCCTGGGAACCACCATCTCTCAGGACCTGAAGTGGGACAATCACATTGACTCTATCGTGAAAAAGGCCCAGCAGAGGCTGTATTTCCTCCGCCAGCTAAGGAAGTTCAACCTGCCTCAGGAGCTGCTGATACAGTTCTACTCTGCCATCATCGAGTCTGTCCTATGTTCTTCTATAACTGTTTGGTTTGGTTCAGCTACCAAAACAGGCATCAGAAGACTACAACGGACAGTCAGGACTGCTGAGAGGATTATCGGTGCCCCTCTGCCCAGCCTCCAAGAACTTTACACCTCCAGAGTGAGGAAAAGGGCTAAGAAAGTCACTCTGGACCCCTCACACCCAGCTCACTCTCTCTTTGTACTGTTGCCCTCTGGCCGGCGCTACAGATCACGAAGCACAAAAACAGCCAGACACAAGAATAGTTTTTTCCCCCAGGCCGTATCCCACCTGAACAACACATAACACACCTGTTGTGTTACTGTACATCTGTAAATAACTCATCAAACCTTCATCTGTACATAGGACACATGCACATTCACAGTTCTGTCTATGGACATTTTTCTTTCTGTATATTTTTATTTTTTATTACTATTGTTATTCTTAATTATTGCCTATTCTCTTCATTATTAGTGTTCTTTATTACCTTAATTATATGTTGTCTCTGTTTGCACTGTGTGCAAACACACTTGGCAATAAAGCTCTTTCTGATTCTGATAATAATCAGAAATGTTTCTGAGCAGCAAATCAGCATATTAGAATTATTTCTGAAGGATCATGTGAAACTGAAGACTGGAGTAATAATGCTGAAAATTCAGCTTTGCATCACAGGAATAAATTGTATTATACTAACTAGATGGGTAAAGTTTGTAAGCAAATGTTGATGTGGGCTTGACAAAGCCTTGTCTGAAAGTTTGAAATGATTTTGAAAAGCTTGAAGTTTGAAAATTTTACTCAGGGTGCTTTCACACTAGCACTTTTGGTGCGCACCCGGGTTCGATTGACGTCAGAGTTCGGTTCGTTTGGATGATGTGAATGCTGTCATCCGACCTCGGGTGCGCACCCGCGAACCGTACCCGAGTCCGCATAAAAAAGGGTGGTCTGGGGTACGGTTCAAGTGAACTCCAGTACAGTTCGCTGCTGATGTGAACGCAATCGCACCAAATCACGGAAGTGAACCGCTATTAATGCCGTATTATTTGATAAAAATGTGTGTTTGTGTGTGTTTCACTCACTTTCCTGACGAGCGTGACTGACGCGCTGCAAGCAGAAAGCTGCATGTCTCATTTATGTTCGCTTTCAGCATTCTTTAGAGCATTTGCAGTACATTAGTAAGACAGACGTAAGTGTCCTTATGCACTAAGCTTTGTAAACAAAACGAACGGTTCAAAAACATAAATATATCAAAGTGCAGAGAGCAATCTTATGCATTTTGCCGCCTTCTCCTGCGCCGTCGTTACTAAGTTTGGCTCGATGACGCAAACGAACCGCGGTTCGGACACAAATAAAATAATATGAATGCAGTCCAGCGGGGGCAGGGGGGAGCAAACGAACTCGGGTTCGGACCAGGCAAGCGAACCAAGTGTGAAAGCACCCTCAAAGTCACTAAAATGTTACTAACATGTTGTTGCAAATTGCAAGTTCCTAATGTTTTAACACATTGTTAACATAAATTAACATGCTGCTACCATGTTTTCCACACTTTCCTACCATGTTTTAACACATTGCTAGTATGTTTTAGTGTTGCTAGCATGATTTAACACATTGCTAGCATGTTGCTAATATGTTTTAACATATTGCTAACATGTTTTAACATGTTGCTAACACAAGTTTGCACATTACTAACATGTTGCTATCATGAATTATCACATTGATAGCATGTTTTAACATTTTGCTAATGTTTTAACATGTTCCTAACATGATTTAACACATTACTAGCATGTTGTAACATTGCTATCATGATTCTAGCATGATTTAACACAGTTAACACGTTTTAACATGTTTTAAACATAGCTAACATGATTTAACATATTGCTAACATATTTTAACATGTCCTAACATGATTTAGCATGCTAGACACATTGCTAACATGATTCTAACATGCTTTTCATGTTTTAACATGTTGCTAGCATGATTTAACACACTGCTCGCATGCTTTAAACATTGCTAACATGATTTAGCATGTTGCTAACATGATTTAACATTACGAACATGTTTTAATATGTTGCTAGCATGATTTAACACATTGCTAATACGTTTTAACATTTTGCTAGAATGATTTAACACATTGCTAACTTGTTTTAAAATGTTAATATGATTTAACCCGTTACTAGTATGATTTAGCATGTTGTCCTGGGACAGTCATTAAGCTTTGCTAGTGATAAACAGCTTATATACTGCATGTATTAGTTATTGTTCAAAAGTTTTGACCCCCTCACTGAAAGTCTATGGGACTTTGCATAGTTTTGATGGTCTGTTTAAAAAAAAAAACATAAGTCCGATCAGTTAAAGATATAGCAACCCGAATCAGAGCTGTCTTAAGGTCTGACCAGAGTTTGGTGGTTTTAGCTTCCTATCAAATTTAGTCTCAGAAGATGAAGCAGCAGTTTAAATAGAAGATCAGTATGTCAGCTTTGTCAAGCCAACATAATATATTTAAACAGAAAACAGATCTTTTGAGTTGTATTTCACAATATCACTGCATTTTTTGATCGACCCTGGTGCGCAAAACATAAACGGACCATCAAAACTACGCAAAGTCCCATAGACTTTTCATTGGGGGGGTCAAAACTTTTGTGCACACACCTGTCTGAGGCTGAGCAGGTGCTGCTCCTGCTGCTGCAGGTTCCACTGGCTCTGCTGGATCAGCTCCTCCACATACGGTGTGGTCGGCGGCGGCGGCGGGAGCATCATCATCGGCGCGGGAACATCAGCGACCTCTTTACCCGGAGAGAAACATGCAGGGAATCACTCATGCTGAACCCAAAGAAAAACTGCTTGCTTGTGGCTTCCTTAGGTTGAAAACAAAACTGAAAGTTTGAATCAAGGTTTATATAGAACATTTGCAACGAGAAGTCAAATCAAGCTGCACAAGTTTAGATATCATGTATGCAGCAAAAAACAGTGCAGGTAACGTACTTAACTTTAAAGGAATAATTCAACCAAAAATTAAAATTTGCTGAAAATATACTCACCAATATACTCTGCAGTGAATGGGTGCCGTCAGAATGAGAGTCCAAACAGCTGATAAAAACATCACAATGATCCACAAGTAATCAGTTTACATCTTGTGAAGCAAAAAGCTGCATGTTAGAAACAAACCCAGGCTTTCTAACTTTATACTGTTGCTTCTGGCCAAAATATGAGTCCATAATTCCTCCAGTGAAAAAGTCCATCTCCTGTTGTCCCTCACATCAAAATCCACCCACATATTTGTTTAGAGCTGTTTTGGACTGTTTTTGCTCATAAACGGTGCTTGATCTGTGCAGATTTCTCTCCTGATTCAGACCAGACAAGACCACTTTTTAACTGGAGAAAACATCATGGATAGAAGACTCTCTATCCAAGTTAAAAATGCATTGATGATGGATTTGTTTCTTACAAACATGCAGCTTTTGGCTTCACAAGAGATTAATTGATGGACTGGAGTGGTGTGGATTACTTGAGGATTATTGTGATGTTTTTATCAGCTGTTTGGACTCTTATTCTGACGGCACCCATTCACTGCAGTGGATCCATTAGTGAGAAAGTGATGCAATGCTACATTTCTCCAAATCTGATGAAGAAACAAACTCATCAACATCTAGGATGGTCTGAGGGAGAGGACATTTTCAGCTAATTATCATTTTTGGGGGAACTATTCTATTAATTCTTGGTTCAAGTAAAATAGATAATAACAGAGATGATTGGCAAACACTACCAAAAGTGTTTCCCAGCTGTTTTTTAAAGTTGATGCAGAAGAACTCCATGAATACCAGGAAAAATGAAACATTTCTGATCATCGGTCTAATAAATACCTTCCATTTTATATTCATCATCATGAGTGCTAGAATCTATAAAGGAGAGAAGCACACCTTAAAGACGAATATACACAATACAGCTGTCAAACAGGCAAATCTAGCTGTACATTTCCATCACATAAGCCCTGAGTTAGTAGCAGGGTTATTAGCGTTACCTAAAACTAAATACAAAAAATGAAACGTCAGATGTAAAACTTAATCTGTAAAACTTAAAATGCCTTGACCACTAACTGAAGTTTAAGCACCAAGTTTACAAAAAAATAAATAAAATTACTAAAAACTAAAATTTAACTAAGCCTAAAACTGAAATAAATATAAATTATATTTTAAAAAATTATAAAAAAATAATAAAAAAAAATAAAAAAAATGTTCAAACAAACTACAAGACAATATATATAATATTAAAATAACACTGGTTAGTAGAAGTAAATGTGATTTATGCTCTGCAGCGGTTCATTCACGTACGCTGCTGCTGTTTGTATTTGTAGTAGCCGAAATATTCCCCTCCGAACAGTAAGGAGAAGTTGGGGTTCTCCTTCTGCTCCTCCATGGTCGTATTCTCAAACTCGGGTCCATTTGGGGTGATAAACTGGGCCACTTTGTCAATGACATTATGCAACTCTTGATCTGATGGAAAAATCAAAGAGAAAAACATTAAAATGTAATATATAAAAAAGTGATAATATATAGCATATTTTAAAAATAACATTTTAAATATTGTTTTTAACTAATGTAACAAATTATTTTAATATGCTTTTAAATAGGGATGTAACAATATCAAAATCTCACGATACCATATTATTGCGATATTTAAATAGAAAAAAAAAGACAAATTAAGAAATGGGGAGGGGGGATTAAAATTTCAAGTTAAATTATTCTATCTAATGCACTTTGAGTGTTCAAAATTAAGAGCTCCAACCCATGTTCTTAACTAAGAAAACTTAAGTCAGAAAAAAGTCAGTGAATTGACATGTAGCTAAACTTTAAAGGGGACTCAACCCTCTTTTTATTTGTGATATACTGTCTCAGTCTAAATTACATTCACACTGGTGTTACAACTGTCATAACAACAATGACAGTAATAGCCATATATTGTAAAACAATTGCACTGTAAAATAAATGAGATTTCATGTTTACTTAAAAATAATATCAGCTATAAATAAACCACCTTCTCTAAAATTATTGATAAACATGGAAGTTTTGAAAATGGCCATGAAATTGGAATCTAAGATAGGCTTTTAAGAAGCGGCTGAATAAACGTCTGCTTCAGTGGCGCCTGCAGGTGTACGGCTGTACCATGAGCGCTCATCAGACTGACTGAGCAAACATTTCTGCAGTTAGTAGCTATGTGTCCCGTACTGTCGACTGAACCATTAATTATGAATTTATCAGTCTTTTGGACGCTAAAGTCAATTTCTGCATATAAATATTACGCCAAATAGAAACAGAAAATCGTGCTATACGCACCTTCATGTTTTACCAGCGGCTCGTCTGTAAAGGCATGTATACATGATACTAAGTGGGGCAGACGGTGCCTGAGTCCTCCCGAGCTCAACAGCGCCTCACAATTTTGCAACGTAAATCTGTGGTGAAAAGGGGAACTGCAGCGCGCTCTAATTGAGAGCCATTGGAGCAGATTTGAGACTGCCCCGCTTATTTTCACATTATTTTACATGACCCTCGCTCCACCAAGATGACATCAATCCGCTTTAGCTGCGTGTCTGCATCAGGTCAGTAAGTTCTAGTTGGCATGTCTGTTTTTTTTCTATGTTGAGTAGTGGATCAAATTAACAAAGTAAATCCTTTAGTTTAAATGTGCTCACATGAATAGCCTTTATATGGTTCTGTTGTGTTTTATTTTATTCTGAGAATAGACATATGCTCTTCTTTCCTCACCCGAATTGCTCCACAACTTGTAACATTCTAAATCAACATTTGGAGGTGATAAACTATATTAAGGCAATTATTATACAGCATGTTATGCGTGTAACATTACTTCGAGCCTGTCAATCAACATTAGCACGCCACCCACAGGATAACGCAAGGACATCTCTGCCAAAATTCTGTGTTCAGAGATCAGAATATAAAGTTTACTAAATAATCTGCCCCACCTAAATTTACGGCCATGAGCCGCTACTGTGTTTTACATTCAAGCTACCCGTAAAATGTATAGTGAAAAGTTATTTTCATCTTGAATGCAATTTTTAAAGCTGTTTTTAAAGCGTTTGCTGCATGGATAAAAAAAAAATAATAGGCTAATAAATAATTCACATATCAGACAAAACTGCGTTGCAGCAAATCCTTTAAATTTTAAGTTACTGAGAACAGAGCAACATAAAAAATCAGAAAATATAAGCAGCTATACAATTATAGGACAAAGTGTAACATATAGCCTATACCATTATAATTAGTGTTTTATTTTTTAATTGTATAGAATAATAAGTGTCCATATCCTGCAGAGCACGCTTCAACTTCAACTCTCCGCACAAACTATTGGATATGAATCTAACAGCGCGCATTTATCTAGGTTAAACATACATAACTAACAACTAACAACACAACTAACATTGTGATATGCTTGAACTGTTTTATATCTAAGCCCTTTATCTTTATTTTAGGCAAGTCGTGATGATTTGAGAAGGCTAAATTGATCAAACATAGGCTGTGATCAACTCGTTATTTACCTAGGCTACATTTAATGAACAAAAAATGCTCCAAACGTTTTTATAAATTAATTTTATTAAAAAAAAAAAAAAACGAAACGAAATATAATCACTTTTCCATTACATACAAAACTGAACTATTTTAATAGCTGAACTGTATAAGCTGTTTTGGGAGAAGGGGAAAAAAAGACGGGCTCCAGTCGGACTCGGGCCGAGAACTCTGATGAGCTTTTAAACTCATTTTATTGAGTTTAAAACTTGACACATTCATTCTGCTCTCTCGAATTTTTGTGTGCACTAACCCTTTAAGCCAGGTTTCAGAAATGAACAGAAAATCCAAATCATGTTCTCTAAAAAAAAAAAAGTCATTTAAAACAAACGCGTTGTCAGCATTAGCCTTTATGACACCCCGAGAGTTTGGACAACAGTTCCAAAAAAAACTGAGAGGAGTGGCAACCTTATCAAGAGCTATGTCCATAGCAGATACCTACACTCTAGGTGGGATGCTACTTTCAAAAGATGGTCTGACAAGGGTCTTGTAATAATTGATCAGTTATTTAATGGAAGTACATTGCACTCGTTCTCAGATCTTAAAGAAAAATGTACGTTATCATAAAGTGATTTCTTTCGTTACTTACAAATAAGAAATTATATTACAAATCATAAGCAAAGGGAAACACTTAAAAAAGCTCCAACTAATGTGGAACAGTACTTCATTGATATAAAGAAACAACACCCATTACATAAAAGACACGTGTCGCAAATTTACAGCAGACCAATGCTTAATTCAACAGATAACACACTTAACAAAGGCAAAGTGGGAGTCTGAACTTAACTACATTTTTGAGGATGAGACTTGGGAAACTATATGTACAGAATGTAATAAGGGCATCAATAGAGTTTGACTGGAAAACACAAATTAGAACACCATTTTTAGAACACCATTGGTGATATCAAAATTTGTTAACAGTCCAGAAGCAGAGAACTGTTGGAGGGGGTGTGGGAAGGTAGGCGATCACACACATATATTTTGGGAATGTCCGAAAATATTTACATTTTGGCAAGGGGTAAAGGTTAAGATTATGAAAATTCTGCATATATACTTGCCGTTTACTCCCCTGTTTTTCTTGCTTGTAGGGATAGCCCAGAATTTATGTAGTAAAAACCAGAGATATATATTACACATACTCTTATTAAGTGCAAGAAAAAACATAATTATTTGGATAAAGCCACACCCTACTGCAATGTTTCTCAAAGTGTGGTACTCTGGCTCCATCTAGTGGTACGCAGAGGAATCACTAAATTAAGCATAAAGTAATGTTAAAACACATTTCAATTTAATCTTTATTTATTTATTTTTTAATTTAAGTACAGCAATTTAAGCAATTTTAATTTAATCATTATTTAAGTTTTTATTTAGCTGTATGTAAGCACAGTGCAGTGTTAATGTTCAAACTGTGTATTTACAATGTTAAGTGAAAGTGACATGTGGCCAAATATGGTGACCCATACTCGGAATTTGTGCTCTGCATTAACCCATCTAAAGTGCACACACACACACACACACACACACACAGTGAACACACACCCGGAGCAGTGGGCAGCCATTTATGCTGCGGCGCCCGAGGAGCAGTTGTGGGTTCGGTGCCTTACTCAAGGGCACCTCAGTCGTGGTATTGAAGGAGGAGAGAGTGCTGGAGATTCACTCACCCCACCGACAATCCCTGCTTGCAACCTTTCGATTACGAGTCCGACTCTCTAACCATTAGGCCACGACAAGTGGCTGACAACAACAAATATTCTTATTAGGAATAAAACTGCCTCATTTTTTAACTGTGCAGAGGTGATTCTTAATATTTAGGCCTACTAGGCTACTCTATTTTAATGTTGGTCACAATGGTGGTACATGGAGAGCCAAATATTTTCTGAGGTGGTACTTGGCATAAAAAGTTTGAGAACCACTGGCCTAGTGGATAGAAAAACTAGAATGGAATATGACTGCCCAACTTCAACTGGACATGTTTATACAAAGGTGGACACCTGTTACTATGTATCTGGACGGATTGAAAATAAACTGATCAGTAAGGAACCTTGATTTATTTCCTGTTGTATTATCTGACAATGTTGTATGTGTCTTCTTACTTAATTGTATTATTATTTCTCTTTTTCTTTGAGTCACTGCTGCTGTCAAGGAATTTTGAGTTCGGTGTTTGTAATTTGCTTTAATGTATAAAAATAAAGTTTACAAAAAAACGCCTTATTTGAAAGTGATCTTGCATTAGCCAATGTCATTGTTACTGTACCAGACTCCAACGGGAGCGATGAAGTTCCACTGGAGACCACAGTCGATTCGATATAACTCAGATTGCCACGATTTACTCCTAGCTTCGCAGTCCTGTGACTTCGAACCATCTGGTTTTTTTTAAGCACCGCCGCCGCATAAGCTTTCACAGCGACTCCCGCCCGTCTACCACGCTTTCGCCGGCGATTTTTAGTCCGAGTCCCCTGCTGGGGAAAACATTGTCCACTCTGTGTGAGATCTGCCATCACTTCGCGAATGTGCAGCAAAGCTTTGCAGTCATAAGTCCAAAGAGAATAGTTCGGTCTAATAAAAGCACAGACAACACAGAATGACGGCCAGCCAAAACAACATACGGCGCCATCTTGAATTGTTTATCAATTTCATGAGCTCAGAACGGTCGCCACGGTTGCCAGGTCCCAATTCTTTTTCAACCTAATGCTTACTCAAAACCCCTCAAAAAAGAATGAAAACTAGCCCGATTTTGTGCTCCGTCCAAACACAGTTGACAGCTGCATTATTCCATTAATGCACTTTAAAATAAACCTTTTAATTTGATTTATTCTATGTTTTTCATTTTAGCAAGACTTGTTTATATGTGCGTTTTTAATTATTGAATTCTTATTTAATTTACATTTTTTCTTTTCCTCTTTTTTTAATTTTAATTTTCAGTACTTTTCATTATAAATTAGGGCTGGGCGATATGGCCAGAAATATTATGACTGTTTTTTTCCATATCATAAAATGTCAAAATTTATCACAATATTCATTTACCATTAATATGGCAGGAAATGCTTCCCACGGGCAGGCCCGGATTAAGAATCCAGAGGCCCCTGGGCACAATGTCTTGTCGTTCTTGTTCTTTCTGCTCATGTTTCATGAATGAGGCCCATAGAGTGTACAGCAGGGATGGGTAACTTTGATAGTGACGAGGGCCAGCGGTTTTTCTCTTTTATACCAAGGGTCCAAATTAATAATCCACGTCCACACACCTTTTACACCGTCTTACTCAACTTCCTTTTTATTGAAAGAAATTAAAGTATAATTAAAGTCATTTGTTTTTAAAGATTTTATTTACTATAAAACTTGTGCAGTTATGCTAATTCAGAAGGGAAACTTTTTTTGTCAGTTGACAGCAATATTACCCCAACAAGTCAATCTCACTTGCACTGTAAAACTGTAAAACTGCTGTAAAACTGCAAAAAACTAATTTACAGAGGTCCCATTTTTTGTTAGTGGCCTACAGAACATTCTCAAAATAACCTAAGAGTAGGCCTACAGTTAAAAAGGCTTATTCAGAAAAAAGAAAAGTTATTCCAAATGGTACCATAATATAACCAGGTATTTTTAAAATCAAATTTAAAGGTGCTGTATGTAGGATTTTGACTCTACTAAAGCATAAAAATACCATAATATGCTTGCAGACATTTAGGAAACATGTTAAGTTAAAATACTTGTTTATCTGAAAAACAATGCTACAGTCATGGTGCGTTCAAGTCATGTCGGATACATCGTATTTACGAGTTGAACGCACATGAACGCCACCACAAAGTCGTTATTACGAGTGGGAAACTCGAAATTTTCTTTAAGCCCCGAGTTTCCGAGTTGTGGGCGTGTCAGTGAAAAAACGTGTCGGATGCAATGGACGCAGCCAAAGACTAAAGATATGCAGCATCGGTAAAGTTGTTGAAATGAATAAAATTATTATTTTTTGTAATGTACAATAAAACTATATAAGTTACACATACAAAATATTATATTATTGTATAATTATAATAGAATATATAATTATTCAGTTTACATCACCTTCATAAATTAAATAAAAACAGAAAAAAGAAAACACACAATGATGCACATTCTTCATTCATCATTTTATAGATGTAGAGTTGTAGAAAATAATTGAATTTTATGTAGAAAAGTTAAATCGCCATCTTGTTCCGACCAAAGTGACTTGAACGCACCCGACGTCGTAATTGCGACTCGTCTACTGGTAAGTACGAACGTCCGAGGAGGACTTGAACGCAGCATAAGTTATTCTCCTTTGAAAATGTGCGTCCGGCCCGGAATGTCTGTGTTTGTTATGGTTTGTGAAACCCGCCCAATGCCAGTTTACCCAATTGTATTTCGGCACCCCGGGTTGCCAGTTGGCGGAAAACACAGCCTATTTCATTTCATTCATCGTCATGTGCGCTCGTTCCTGTTGGTGTCATGTGCGCTCGTTCCTGTTGGTGTCGTTGGCATCTGGCATCCTGCGCGTGCATCAAGTCTGAGGAGGAGGGGCTGGTGAAAAAAATTGTCTCCAATATTTTGAATTTGGACTGCAATACCTAGTTCAACCGTCAATCCTACATACAGCACCTTTAAGACCTTTAAAGACCTTTTTAAGACCTGCACTTCACATTTCACCCTTTAAACAATTTTTAAGAAAAGGGATGAGTCAAAAGTATCAATTATTATATTAACTTAAACAATTATTATCAAACAATTATCAAAATATTAAATAACATATTAGTGACTTAATTGTTTAGATTTTTATAATGCATTAGATTCTTGTTGGTCCACCGGTTCACATTTTAAAATATATAGCAAAATATATTTAATAACAAAACTTTTTTTTTCATGTCTTACATTTTGATTTACTTCATTGGGCTGGTGCTGTTGTTGTTGTTTTTAATTCCTGCCTGATTACATGATTACAAAATATCATTAATGGTTTGCCATTTAATTTTACAGGAGTCATCCTTAATAATTTCAGACTGAACTCAACAGAATGTTCAGCAGAAGAGTTAAAAAAACAGCCCGTTTAATTGTAAGTGTTAGAGAAAGTGTTTATGACAACAATTTAACCCAATTTAATTTTTTTTACTAAACATTTTTGATACAAAACAGTTTTTGCCTGAAACTCAGCCCTTCTTTCTCTGAGTCTGACAGGTTACACATGTTGTTTGGAGTGAGTCAGGAGGGATTAAACACATTAAACAGTTTTGTCCTCAGCTTCTGATTTCCCTTTAAATTGTGTTACTGTGTCTCAACAAAACAGACAAATTCAGTTCAATATCCGATCATGTAAATCAATACTCTCAGAGCTTTTCTGCAATTCACCACAGCTGGTATCAGTCTGCTTCTACCCTCATCTGATGTGTTGTATTTCTTCAGATCAAACTCATCCAGCACCTCCTCTGATATCTGAAGCATGTAGGCGATTGTTGAGCAGTGAGATGGAGAGAGTCGATTCACTGAGTGATTCTCTGATTTCACAAACTCCTGGATCTCTCTGTACAGAGTCTGGATCCTTCATTTCCAGCAGACAGAGGAACAGATTCATGCATCTGTCAGCTGAGAGATGTTCATCACCCTTGATTTTGCTTTTAATGTGCTGTGTGAGTCTCTTGATGGTCTCTGAGCTGTTCACTGTGTGTGTCAGTAGATCCTGCAGTAGATCTCTGATTGGACTCCAGTGAGACGCCCAGCAGGAAAAGATCCATGTGTCCATTTTTACTCTGTAAAGATTTATTAACTGCTGCTTTTAGTAGCTGAATCAGAGCATTATCCTTAAACCTGACACACATATAATCTAGAAACAACTTTAGTGATTCCTTATTCTTGACTAAAAATCAGTAAAACACATAGAAAGCAGCTAGAAACTCCTGAAAGCTCAGATGAATGAAGCTGTAGACTTTCCTTTGATTAATCACAGATTCCTCTTTAAAGATCTCGGTGCAAATCCCAGAAAACACTGAGGCATCGGTGACGTCTATGCCGCTCTCAATCAGGTCCTCCTCATAGAACATCACATTGCCCTTCATCAGCTGATTGAAAGCCAGTTCAGCAAGTTTCACAATCACGTCTCTGTTGGACTGCAGGAGTTTCTCTGTTTTTTTCTCATCATACTTCCGGTTCCTCATGTTGATCTGAGTCAGCAGGAAGTGGATGTACATTTCAGTCAGAGTTTGAGGGATTTCTGCACTGTCATTTTGTTTCAGGAGGTTTTGAAGCACAGTGGCTGAGATCCAGCAGAAGACGGGGATGTGACACGTGATGTGGAGGCTTCTTGATCTTCTGATGTGTGAGATGATTCTGCTGGCTTGATGCTCGTCACTGATTCTCTTCCTGAAATATTCCTCCTCCTGAGGCTCGTTGAATCCCTGTATTTCTGTCACTTGGTTGATGTATTTGGAGGGGATCTGATTGGCTGCTGCTGGTCTGGTGGTGATTCAGATGAGAGCAGAGGGAAGCAGACTCTCTCCTCTGATGAGGTTTGACATCAACACACCCACTGATGAATACTCATTCACATCACAAACCTTCTCATCATCTGAAAACTTCAGTGCTTTCATCCAGACCATCAAAGATGAACACAACTTTACACTCCTCATAAATCTGTGAATCCAGATCTTGAAGTTCAGGATGAAAGTCCAGCAGAAGTCTGTGAAGACTGTACTGATGATCTCGGATCAAGTTCAGCTCTCGAAATGGAAGCACAAACATGAAATCTACATCCTGATTGGCTTTTCCCTCGGCCCAGAATGAACTTCTGCACAGAGACGGTTTTTCCAATTCCAGCAATGCCTTTAGTAAGAACAGTCTTGGTTTTGCCTTTCTCATATCCTGGTTGATGTAAGGGTTTAAAGATGTCATTGCAGTAGATTGGAGCATCTTGTCTTCTGGCTGTTTTCTCCATCTGTAAACCCTCATGTTCTTCATTCACTCCTTCACTCTCTCCCTCTATGATGTAGAGCTGTGTGTAGATCCTGTTCAGAAGGGTTTGATTCTCTTCTAGTCTGATAAATAAGCTCTCATACTTGTTCTTCATGCTGGTTTTGTGCTGGTCTTTGATTCTCTGTCTGATGAGGGTCTGACAGTCAGAGTCAGTGCAGGTCAGACGGGGCATCACTGATCTGATCACATGATCTCTCTGTACTCTGCAGAAACGGAGAGATAAACAGAAACACTGTGAAAAAACATTAAAAGAGAGAAAAAAAATTCAAATGTTCCAGCACATCAAACTCTGAGCTATTTGACACGACACCACATTTACACAAAAATGTCATTTTAGAGAGTATCCCACTAGCTGTGTAGAAACAAACAAGTTTGGTAGTGGACTTCACACATAGCGACTGTTTTTGCTGTGCACCAACTCATTAAACAATTTTTAAAATGAAGCTTACGACAGAAATTAAATGGGAAAAAAATGCTATAGTGGGCCCTTTGCAGCCTTTATTTTTTTTAGATCATGTTATCTCAGATTATTAATATTATAAATGCTTATAGTGGATGAATGATTTCCTCACAACACAAATGTGTCAGAGGTCAGTGCTCCATCACTGAGATGAGGAGGTATTCTCATGGATCCGTCTCTCTTCATAGACACACAGGGTTCTAGAGATGCTGCTTTATGTGTGTGAACATCCTCCTCCTTCTCTCGCTTCTCACAGAGACTCATTTTACAGACAGCGCTGCAGAAATAGATATAACTGAACTGAATTCTTTAGACAAAATAATGAAAATTCTGAATTCTTATGCCACACTTACTACTAAAACATATAATAAAACAAACTGTACTTTCCTGACACTTTTTTTTATTTTTTTTACTTTCCTTATAAACACATTCAAACTCTGAACCACTAAGCTTTGGGTGAATAATCACCCATAAAAAGCTGTTCAACTTAACTCTAAGTTCAATAGATTTCAACTTACCTCTGTCTCAAAAATGAAGAACATCAAACACAAATTTCATTTAGTCCATAAATCTATTGTGTCTAGACAGCAGCACTTAACTTCTCTCAAATGGATTCACATTATTCACAAACAGCTTTTCTCTCCTGGTGTTCTGAAGTCTGTTGAGTTTCTCTTTTGACATAGCTGGTTCATCTTGTTTATGTCTTTACTTGAAAAAAAGGAAGACAATGTTGGGTGTGTAAAACACCACAGGTGAACCAATTTGTAATACCCACATTTAATCCAAATACAAACACATACACTTGTGAAAAGAAAAAGACAGAAATCATAGGCAGGATGAAATACACATTATGGGACCCTGAGGAATACACAAAGGGTTAACGATCACAGTGACAGCTAGATGTGGACTGATTTTTCCCTCATTAAATCAACATCACATGAGCAGTGATAGAAGTGAATCTTGAATGTTTATTAAAGGAATATTCTGGGTTCAATACAACAAAACCTCAATTGAGGTCCAGCTGTCGATTACCTCTGAAAATAATATTGACTCGTCAACAAATGCGTGAACACAAATACGTAACTAAAATATCAAGACGCTCGTGACGAGAATGAAATCAGAATGCAAATGTTACAAAAAATACGACTGAGACCTTGATGGAGCACAGTTGTACTGCACAGTTATGTTATATTTAGTGTTTGTCAAACAATTAATCGTGATTAATTGCATCCCAAATAAAAGTTTTTGTTTACATTATATATGTACGTGTACTGTGTATATTTATTATGTATATGTAAATACACACACATGCAGTATATATTTTGAAAATATTTACATGTTTATACATTTATATATTCATATTCTTATATTTTATATTATATATAAATATTGGAGCAGCAGCGCGCAGACGACCAGCATATGACATCAAAGTACCGCGAGAGCGATTCGAAATATATAAACATATTATTCTTAAATATGTACATGCACGTGTTTGTATTTATATATACACAATACACAGTATACACACATATATTATGTAAACAAAAACTTATTTTGGATGCAATTAATCACGATTAATCGCCTGACAGTACTAATTATATTATATTATATTATATTATTGTACAACAGTTCATTCTTTTTGTTAGTGATGGGCACTGTTAAAAAGCTTTGAAAGCTTTGCGAATCATTTGTTTTGAATCCGTGTAAAGGAGACTTTGTTACGTCATGACGCTGCTAGGGGTGATGCTCTCTGTGAACTCATAACTCAGTGCCTATGTTTTTTACCTGTCTGATCTCGAATTAGTTTCAATTTGTAGACATTTTTAATGACGCATTTGTATGATAAAAAGCTAAAGTTTTTCTCTTTTAGTCCTGTTTAGCCAAGAGGAAGGGCATCCGGCGTAAAACATGTGGCAAATCGGTTGTGCGGATCACTCCGCTGTGGCCCTGATAAAGGCCTCGTTTACACTGCAGGTCTTGATGCTCAATTCCGATTTGTTGCCTATATCCGATTTTTTTGGCTGTCCGTTTACACGTTCTTTCAGTTGTGACCCATATCCGATTCATGTGTTTACACTTGCCATACAATCTGAAGCATCCCGCATGCGTTGTTGTCATTTAGCGCCTCCACACGTGCTTGCTCCCGAGAATGATGTGACCTGTGCTGACAAAACGAGTCCAGCAAATCTGAAAAATTAGTTATTTTTGTTTTTATTTTCACATTCTCCATTAAAAGACCTTCAAAATTATGTATGATTTTTTTTTGGACAAAAAAATGACTGCTACACCCGTTTAAAGTCGATATCAGCAAGGTTGATTATGAGAAAGATTAAAGTTTTCCTCCAGTTCTTTTCTTATTAATAATTAGGCTACTATATTAATAATCACAATATAGCTGTTTTTTTTTATCTTTCCTATTATAAATAAGAACAGATGCAAAAAAAACAACAAAAAACAGTATAGGAACAAATAGTCTAGAAAGAAACAAATAATGCATTACCTTTCTCATTTTACATCTAAACAAAAGCATTCATATAGCCGGCGAAAAACAAATTATCAAATGTAAAAATCACTTCAGTGTGTTAAATAAATTGATTATTAAAACTACAAAAAGCAGTTCAATGAAGTGCTACGAGTGATTCCCTCTTTTCTTTTATTGATAGATAATATTGAGACAGACGGCCTACTGTAATGCACGAATCATATAAAGTTACACATCAGATGTTTTTCCCCATCAGTTCCCCAAGCGTTCACTTAAGACAGAACAGATTATGTTTGCGGGAATACTGAAATACTGTAATTCTGTGTATTTATGGGGATCGCGCGCCGTCAGAAGCGCAGTTATGCGCGCTCTTCAGATGACAGTCAGCGCCAGAAGCGAGCGGAGAAAAGTGCATCCTCTCAGAAAATATACAATTAAAGATACTTTTAGATGTTTAATTACTATGTGGAGCATTGGGATAGCTAAACGAGGGCTTAATGAACACATTTTTGTGAAAACCTCAAATGCTATATTTTTCACTTTTTTTTTTTTTTGCCTGTTAGCTCAAAATAGCCCGTGCACATTTAAGGCCCTTTCACACGGGACGCGGCAAGCGGTGGAATCGCCGCGCGGCTGCCGCTTTCTCTTGTAGTGGAAGCGTTTTGTGCAGTTGAGGCGGTGCTGGCGTCGCGATCTCGGGGCGGACGTTACCATAGTTACAAACAACAAATCACATTTGTATTTCCTAAACTAAATAAATAAAACAATGTAAGTTTTGTGTTGGTGTTATTTGCTATTTATCATTTTATGGGAGCGCCTACTAGCTTCTTCATTAACAAACTCCGTACACTCACACTGGATTTTTATTTATTTATTTATTTTATTTTATTTTTTATGTATATCTCTGAGATTTTGATGGATCACTCCGGGAATTCCAGTAGGATTTACAGCGATCTTCATCATGTTTTCAACACTCCTACACGAGCTCAGTGAAATGTTACAAGTGGTTGTTAATAATCAGTTCTCTGATTGGTTGAAACCGACGCGGCTGCCGCTGCCGCTCACAAAAAGATAAAATATTTTATCGCCGTGCTCGTGGAAGCGGCAGGATTTTGGGTGCACGAGCACCGCTTGCGCTCCGCCTTCCAGCCCTGGTCCCATATAACGTCATTAAACCGCGGAGAAGTACCAAATTGTCAAGTTTTAATGACGTACAGAACGCGATGCCTCAGAAAATCCGATCTGCCTGTTACATGACAGTCGCATTGGCACATATCCGATTTATATCCGATTTATTTCCACATATGAATTAGGCCCGAATCCGATCTCGCTATATCCGAATGCATGCGTTTTTTTCCTGTTTACACTGTCATAGAACAGATCCGATCTGTGTCACATATGAGCAAAAAATCGGAATTGGGTCACATTTAACTGACAGTGTAAACGAGGCCAAAGAGAGCAAGCCGAAGGAAGAGAGAGAGAGGCCTGTCTAGCCAAGCCCTCCATAGAACATAAAGTTGTACATTAATAAAATAAAATAAAATATAAAACATTATACATAAACTTCTTATTTAATGGTATCTGATGGTTGTTAATTGCATTGACCACACTTTCAATGAAGCATTAGCAATGGGTTAAGGTGTTTTTAGGCATAAAAGGTGTGTTTTCCTGAGTTTTTGTTGCATGGACACAGTTTTGACCAGCAGGGCGGCACCAGCGTGTGCAGTTTGGAGTGATTCGAAACAGTGAATCATTTTCAATTGATTCAAAGTTACTCCAGTAGGTGGCAGTAACTTTGTTTTAATGAATTAGGAATAAGGAATATCGTCCTATAATGCAAATTACCCAAATTCTTAATCGTATGTGTATACATACTTTGACAGAAACTGCAGGTGGTTCTAAAAAATTAGGTCAGTCTATCAGCGTACTAGACATACTGAAGAAAAAGCAAAAACACTTCTCTTTTGGGATGATTTCACATGTAATCTGGGTATACCAGGGTGGCATATATTCTGTTTTTAGCATCATCTGTAACTAGATTAGAGACACACTGATTGATTCACCCAGATATGTTTGTGTGAGTAAAAAAAGAGACCAGTGAATATTTATCAAGATATGTTTTTAAAAAAGAAAACAATGCTGGGGCATGTTGTCACACAGAATGGGAAATATGAAATTCAATCTACTATCTATTATGGGCAATTTAATGGCTTTTAAGCTCAATTTAAGGAGCAAAACAAGCTTAATACATGAACAGCAAAATGGAAAAGCATAAAAATGTTTTGCCCAACTGTGCACTAAAAATAATAATTTATTTATATATTTTTTAATTAAAATGAATAAATTATAGCACTGCATATAAAGCATGTGTGACAACTTGCCCCAACCAGAAAATTAAAACATAGGCTACCAGATACAACTTTTGTTCATAGTTGAAAAAATAATTTCTGATTATAAATCCTGCCAGCTTCACAATATTAAAGTTTCATAGCTATTATACATTTATCATTAACAACTACCTTTAAATTCATACTAGGTTATAAAGAAGTGCCCTAATTGAAGATTAACCTTATAATGTCTCTATATGATTCATTTCCAACTGTCCTACTAATCATCAGCACTCCACATGTTTACAAAGGATGACAAAAAACCCTTTTCACTTCCACTGATGAGAAGAATACTGGCGCCAGGCCTCGAATCCAGCCCAGCACCTCCCACCCATTCTCCATGACCTCTAATTATGTCATGCGAAAAGAGCCGTGTCCCATTGAAAACCTCGCTTAATCAAACCCAATTAATTCCGCTGGCTTCCTGTATTATCCCCATCAGCCTGTTAACTTCAGCCTGCGCCGTGTCGAGGGAGCAAAATAATAGATTATGCAATTAATTCAGTCGTTAGAGACTTAATTGTTCTTAATGAATACAGTAACTCTGTAGGGGTGTCCTGTGATTCAGAGCGTCAGGATTTTCCCTCGATAACCATACGATCACTCAGAAAAATATGCTGAATCAAGTTGTGTTTTTATGTTATAGTTCACAGTGATCACAAAAAAAAATATCACCATATTTGTCATTGCTGATAGGCTATTAGAAAATATTATGGCCACTTTAAATTTATTTCATGAAATTGAAACCATGAAAATGCTTCCAGGTCAAATTTAACCTCAAATTAAATGGAAAACCAATAGAATACTAATGTGATTCACATTACATCATAGTAATTATACAATATTTTTATTATTATTTAAATATTACTTTAAAGACAGCACAATAAATACATCCCTGATTTATAAATACAATATTAATATTTAACTATATATAATAATATACACTGTTTCTTTAAATTAGTGTAATAATATTTTTGGCATAATAATAATAATAATACTAATAATACCAAACTGCAAAAAATAAATAAATAAAATAAAAAATACAAATAATGGTATAACAAATATTTTAATTAAATTATTAAATTTAATGCAAATTTTCTACAGTATACAGTACTTTTGAACTCTAGTTTAGAATATGATGCTGTCCTATATTAATACCCAATACCAATATTGTGACCATTATATTCTCCATCTCTAATCACAGCATATGAATATTCATATTTTAATGTCCATATTCTTATTTATTCTGATTCATTCGTATAATAGACTGCATGGTAAACATCATATGCATCAGTATAGTGACTTTGAAAATGAGATGCACAGAGGAAAACGTTTTAGTAGCTGAGGTACAGATTAACCTTCGGTTTATGTATCTTGCTACCAGATGTGTGACTAAAGGAATATGTGCAATATGTTTCCAGTAAGTTCATGATGAGACTTTTTTTAATACATGACCTTCATCATCACCCAGACTGAGTTATTAAAGCATCTAACCTACTAAAAACCTGTGAACCGAACGTGAGATTATAAAATGGACCTTAAACACAACAGACTGACCCACATTCAAAGCATGAGAGTGGAAAAACAGCATATTTCCCTCAGCCTGGCGAACAAAGCTTTTCGCAGTGGATGAACTGCTGCTTTCCCATGATTCCTTTGTGTCAGTCCAGCTGAATGCATGCCTACCCACAACCCAGCCGCCCGTCTGCCAAGATGTGCAGCGGTCAGTGGCTGCTCGGTCTCGGCCTGACCACTAATCCTCACACTGAACTCACCCTGGCCTGCGGGAAAAAGCTCTAATTGGGGGATTTTCTCCATCATTAACCTTGATGAGCAGCCTTCCCACCCTCCATTCCCATCCGCGCAATCGCTAATACTTCCTACCTTGATCACTGCAAAGTTCAGCCACAGTACTAATATTTTTTACTATGTATAGTGTGTTTACATCAGCAAAACAGATTGTAAAGAGTGTATATTCCAATAATTCCAAAGGCTAATGCAACCTGTTTTCACTGAAACTGATTTTAACATTAGCATTGCTTTGCAAGTGTTAGTTTTAACACATTACTACGTGGTTCCTAGGACATTGCTATGTGGAAAGCAGGACGTTTTTGTAGCATGTTGCTACAATATGTGATTTTAGTTTTTTTTTGGTGGTTGTCAAGGTGTTGCTATGCAGTTGTGTGTTCATTGTGGTTTTTTACATGTTGCTAAAAAGGTTGTTTTAAGTTAGTTTTGGTATATTGTGTTTTTTTTCTATGCGTTTGGAGTGTTATGTTGATATGCGATTCCTAGGTTGTTCTAAGTTAGTTTTAACACATGATTCTTAGGATGTGGCTATGTGTTAGCAGAGAGCTTTTGTAGCATGTTGCTACAATTTGTGAATGTTATGCTGTTCTTGTGGTTGCCAAGGTGTTGCTATGCAGTAGTTGAAGTGTTCAGTATGGTTTTAGCATGTTGCTATCAGAGCATGTGAGCGGGGAGCGGAGCGGTCATATTTCCTTCGGAGCGGAGAGCGCCTTTCTAAAGATTCCGCTCCGCTCGCTCAATACGCTCAAGCACCACTCGCTCAACCCAAAATGCTCTTTGGTAATTTGCTAGTTCGAGAATCTGTGGAATAAGCAATAGTTTGTCTAATGTTTCTAAAAGTAAATTCTAAAATCCTGTAAAGATTGACAGACGTTTTTATAGACCGCATTTCCCCGCAGTTTTGGTCTTTTAGAAAGTGTTTCTTTTATTAACGCCACTAAATAATTCTTTAGGTGCATTTCATCTTGTGTGTGCTTTTCATGGGCCTGATAAGCAAGGTGTATTTTGTGAAATTCTATGTGCATTTATTTCATCTTGTGTGTGTGTTTTGAATGTTCTGTTGCACAATAACTGAAGCTGTGTTTTCATGGAAATAAGTAGGCCTAATGAAAATCAAATATAGCCTACTTTTTCAGTTATTACATTTTTTAGGAAGGTTTGCCAAGTGGCTTCAAAAACATTTTTTTATTTTTTTATTTAATACATTTAAATTCATTTGAAAAAGTGCAAGCTGAACGTCACCCTGAAATATAACCGTTGCGAATTTCATTATAAACGGGGAAAAAAAACACAATTAGGCCTACCAGAGAAATGTTATGTCAGAGCGTGATCTGAGCGGGATTTGGTTTACCGGTGAGCGTGAGCGGAACATTAGCGGAGCGTTTGCTTTGACCGTGAGTGACTGAGCGGAGCGCACGCCCACAAAGCGGAATATTGAGCAGAGCGTCACACCGCTCCGCTTTGCTCACATGCTCTGGTTGCTATGCAGTTGCTAGGGTGTTCTAAGTTGGATTCAGTACATTATTATGCCATTCCTAGGATATTGCTATGTATTTTTTGTAGAACTACAGTATATGGTTCTAAGTTTTTCTTGATGGTTTCCAAGGTGTTGCTATCCGGTTTAAGTGTTCTATATGTTTTTTAGAATGTTGCTATGTGGTTGGTTGCTAGGTTGCTCTAAGTTAGTTTTTGGTACATCAACTGTTTGATTACCAGCATTCTTCATAATATCTTCTCTTATGTTCAACATAAGAAAGAAACTCGTACAGCTTTGGAATGACATGAGGGTGAGTAAATGATGACAAAATTTTCCTTTTTGGGTGATCAATCCCTTTAAGTTCTATGGAATTTTTGTCTGTTTATTTCACCCCAAAAAGTAAAATCTGGACCAAAGTCCACACCTTCTGCACTGTGGTAATTATCATATGAAACTGTACAACATGAAAAAAACGCATGTTCACACCCTTTGCTGTTTTCCCAGCACATGTTTTTTTGGGGCCCCAGATGGCCCCTGTAGTGTCCCATCTGTCCAAGAGCATTGCTCACACATCATGAATACAGCCGAGCACCAGGCACTCTGAACATGTGCCTGAACAGCAGCGTCAGGAGGCAATTAGGGAACAGCGGACCCTGGGGCCAATGCCCCCTCCCGGGCCAGGCTGATTGACTGGAACCTCATCTTCCTAACGGGCTGGCTCGGCGCCACCGGTCAGGAGAAACAGAGACAGGAGGGGCTGTGAAATAGACAGTCTTTCCTATAGTTCAACCAGAGACATAGACGTCCAAACAACAAGTCGACAGCAAATCTCTGAGAAACTAGATTTGTTTATTCTTAAGAACATTTGTGGACATTCACTTCTCTGCTTGATTCAAAGGTAATCATGAAAACATCTAGGACACATTACAAACAGGAACCACATTCATATTCTTGGACAAAAATAACATCATACACTCATATTAATTACCCATGATTGTCATATTGCTGTCTAACTTTGGCTTTTCAATTTTTCAAACTGTGCAAGTCATCTAAACGTCATAAATTCAGTTTGTAAACTAATGTTTGGCCCAAAGGACCCCAGAACTGTGGAAAGCAACATTAAACAAAAAACAACTGACTTGTACAGTTTAATCAACTGTACAGTATATATTCATAACATCTACAAACTCATCATCCTTGACATCCTTAAACAGCTAAAACATTATTAGTAAGCATAGTTTGTTCAAATTAATAATATAATCATCCTGAAAGTTTAATACCTTTCCTGACAGGAGTCAATATCTAGCTGTCCAGAACTTTATTAGTCAAACACAACTACACATGATTTATTGCTACAAAAACTCTGGCAACATGAACTGAGTGAGTTTCCTTTCGAAAATAAGCAGCGAATCCCACTTGCGTGTTTGTGGGACATGACATTGGTCCTTTGAAGCCAGGTCTGTTTTGAAGGTTAATTATTCTCTGAGTCATCATACAATTACACTTAAAGCACAGTGATGGTGTTTCGTCTAAAAAAAAAAACCTTCTGATTTTGATTGGTGTCTTAAAGTGACAGTCTCTGACAGTCTTTCCCAAAATGATCGGACTTGCATCAACTGGCCCAAACAAAGAGGGAGTCACGATGGGGTGATGGCAGATAGTTTCCCCTTCTGCTCTTCTGCACGTACAGGAGACTGGTCTGCCAATAAGCATTTGCCTCTAATGAACACTGAGGCGTACTAACTTCTCCCCAAAAAAACAATAATTTCTGTCCCTTGTCCTTGCCTTTGTGATCAAAACGAGGGGTTTTGATGAAATCAGCTGCCTGTGTATGAAGTCCTTTCTAACCACTGACCATATTTATCTTCTGTTTCAACCCAAAACATCTGGACCAGTCCTTCAAGAGGAAGTGTGAATTTGCGGACAGAGGTCATGTGATGCAAAACACACCCTCATATTCACATTTCAGTAACTCTGGTTTTAGAATCCACTCCAAAACCAATTAAACCTGTTAGGACAGTGAAAGACATAAAACACGCCAATGTGTGCCTTACAAATACATATATGGAACATGCTAAACAATTTTTTCTTCATCCAGACTCAGCGGTTGTTATATCTAGTTGCAAAAAAATAAATAAATGGCACACAACTCATTTAGAACCTACATTTTGCTGCCCCAACGTTTTTTTGACCTGGAGAAGAGACAAGAAACATGGTTCTTGAGTAGCCTTCAGTACCAATTAGTAACCAAGAAATATGAAGGCCCACAGTCAAAGAGAGATGTCTTAGCACATGGGTGGCCAGGTTTTGTCCATGGACTGGATGTGCTCCTTAGCTTTCATCCTCAGAGCAGCAATGCTTGAACTACGCTGATCTACATCTTCCAGAGGGTATTTGTCGGTGAAGGGAGGAGGGCATTGGTATGGAGGTGGCGCCATGGGCTGCATGCTTTGGGCCATGGTTTGGGATGGACTGAGGAAACCGTGACTGGCATAGCCCGCTTGCAGTCCTTGTGTAGGACCCATGAACCCTGGGATGCTGTGCACTGGAGTGGCACTAGATAGAGGGGAGGGCAGCCAAGGGTCAAGGGGCAGTGTGTTGTTCATGGGCCCCATGGAGGGGTGCATTGGCGGCCGGTTGAAGGAGAGCATGGGGGAGTCATGGAGCTTCATAGTGCTGGCATCTATTTTCTCCTGTCGCCTCCATTTGGCTCTGCGATTCTGGAACCAAACCTGGGCAAACACATACACCTCAAATAATAAATCTGCTATGGCAATCCCATGCTTGTAAGACGGTGTTTCACAAAAAGCATCTGTGGAATAAGACTATTTGTTTACCGAACTTACTGGGAAACGATCAAAGTTGGATTAGTCATGGATCATGTTTAAAAACCCTACTGTAAAGACCAGCTGAGGTCGGCATGAATGCTGGTTAGTGCTGCATGGTCTTTTCACTGAAGCTGCTTGAACAAGGTGGTCTTGCAAAATAAACTGGTTCTTTTTAAAGTGGTCAACTAATGTGGACTTGCTGGTTAAGAAGTTTAAGCAAGCTGGTTTCAGCAAGTCTGTGGTTGAGCAACCAGGTGAGGAGAAACCAAAACTCCAGCATCTCACGGTAGGAACCAGCATACCATATCGAAAGCACAACGTACACTGGAGACTGGTTTTATCAACACGGTATGATCTCCTCTGAAACTGATACTTTTAATTTCACAAAGAGATTGAAACACACCTGCACTCGAACTTCAGGGAGGTTGACTTTCATGGCCAGCTCCTCTCGGCTGTAAACGTCAGGGTAGTGGGACTTCTCAAAGGCTCGCTCAAGCTCGTGGAGCTGGTAGGTAGTGAAGGTGGTGCGGTTGCGGCGGTGCTTTTTCTTGGGTTGCTCCCCATCAGCCGAGTCCGGAGACTTGCTGTCACTCTCGATGGACTTCCGCAGGTCGCTCAAGTCCCCGTCGCACTTGTTGGAGAATATGTCAGCGTCTAAAGCCACAGGTGACAGAAGAACAAAAGACATGACTTGAGAGTCCACTTTAGACAGACTTTTACATGATGTTTCAACAGAATTGCATTATGAATATATTGTAAGAGTGCAATCCCACTGGAACAACCTGGGATTAAGAGCCATATCCAAGGGCACAAAGTTCTTTTGGGATTGAACAAGCAACGTTACTATTACCAGTCCTGATTCTTGACCACTAGCACCACACAACCTACTATTTTACACTGCAGTAAAATTAAGTAGTGACAAGATGACTAATATGATCTCTGTTCTTTACAGATGGTGACTACATGTAAATTCATTATTGATATGGTATTTCCAAAATACCATTCTAATCCCATAATGCTCCTGACCAAAAGCTCTTGTAATACAAAGGCTTGGACTAGAGAAGTTTTATTGTCACTGATGGTAGGCATGGCTTTCACTGAGGGTTTCCCATCCCGTAATCCAAGCAGAAACAGATGTAGCCTGTTAATTGCCCTGATGGTTTCCCTGTAGACCAGACCATAATCTACCTAAGGGCTTCATTTGATTCTACCCCATGTCCTCAACATAAGGTTATGTTTCTAGGAAAAGCTTTACTTTGGTGAACTGGAGGGACCCACAGGCAGTTGGCAAGCTAATTCAGTTAATTCCAGTAAAATACTGGTCATCAGGGCAAGTGGATTTGTTTACTGCACTCATAAGATGTAGCTGACTCTTCAAGTTGGTGCTGTCCAACTGTAAACGAGCTCAGAACACATGCTGACTAAACAAGTGAACATCAACAACAATAGCTGCAAAGTTGTTATGTACATGCAAGCAAAATAGCTGTTACCATTAAATTGGTGATAGTATCATGAAGCTAGCAAGTCATGAATAGGGCCATAAAATGGTATCTACAGACATTCTCAGTGCTGAAAATCTGAAAAAAAAATACTTAAAATGTAAAATGTGTTACACATTGATAATACTACACTTTTATCTGTTAGCTTTTTTCATTAGTTGTTCTGTTAGTAACGCAGATGCTGTAGGTTCAATCCCAGATAAGATCAACCAATGAACTGGACTTGAAGTGAACCCTTATCATTACTGTGTCCTTGAGGACACTTAACTGCAGATTTAAGCTTCCTGGGGTGACTGTCCTTGCAATCAGCACATGGTAAGTTCACACTTTGGGAAAAGTGTATGCTAATGAACACAGAATTTCTGACTACCTGAATACACTTATCCGTAGTCGAAATAAAATGTATAATCTCAATGTAGGTTATCTAGAATGGATAACACTCCTTAAAACAGTGATTACATGAAAACAAAGTATGAAGACAACTCAGAAGTACAAGGTTTAATTATCAGGCAGGAACAAGCGTTCTGGGTTAGCGGAGCTAGCATCATTAACAGGCAATAGACTGAACTCACACAATGGTAGGGGGTCAATCCTGGTTCAAGGATCAGCACACCGCCTGTCAGATTCAAGACAGCCCAATAAAAACACTCAGACTTGCTGGCAACTCGCGTCAAATGAGGACAATCGATCTCAAAGGCTCAAACCGTTCAAAAGGATCTTGTCCCTTTTGAGTCACGATAACAGACAACTCTGGGTCATGCAAGAGATTCTCTCATCACAGGACTAAGAAGCATGATGGATTATGAGCCCAATGGAAAAAACATTGGCGCAGGATGGAAAAATGATTATGTCGGCATGAACAGTTGTGCAATCTTGTTTAAGATAGGAGAAGATTATAGGAATTCCACAAGGGGATGAGAACCAGGGATGAGCCCCATTGCCAAATTATTTTCAGGTTTAAAAGGGCCTTGTAAAGACTTGAAAATGTGATCGCTCTGTCATATTTAGACTCAACAAGAAAACAAGATCTCATTATAATCGCAAGAGTTTCTCAAGTTTGAATGCTTGACAAATGGATGTCCCAATTCTCGTCAACCAAAGTCTGATATGTCAACTATTTCTCAAGATTCTTCCAAGACCAAATTATCTTAGTTATTATCGTAATGCTTGTCAAACAATATTCTAATTAGGAATTTTAGATGAAACATCTGAGGCAACTTTGAAGTGTACAACACTATGAAAGAATAACTAAGCAAAACAATCATCCTCTAACCTCCGTGAAGTTGGCACCCCATAAAAAGAAAAAATCACCAAAACTATGCCATTCATTTGTGCTACGTTTGTGCTGGTTTGGTTTTTGAGATATTAAACATTCTTTTTTTGACTGTGTGAAGTCACTCTCCACCCCATGTTGCCCAAATCGCTCCAAACCAGCGCAGTTCGTTTGTGCTGGGTTTGTGCTTGGTTTGTGCCATTAAAACAAACACTGTATCTATCTTCCTTCCTTAGATATAACCAAAATATGTTCGGGAGCTGTGATGTCACTCTTCACCCCAGTTCGTCTAAATCGCACAAAACTGCTGTCATTCGTTTGTGCTCGATTTGTGCTGTTGAAATAAACGTCAAATATATTTCCCCTTCTTAGAAATAACAAATACAAAACGGGCCAGTGACGTCACTCTCCACCCCATGCCGTCCAAATCTATCCAAACCGGTGCCATTCGTTTGTGTTCGATTTGTGCTGGTTCGTGCCGTTAAAAGAAGCCCTGTAACTATGACCGCTTCTTTTATATAACGAAAATAATCTTTTTTACAAACAGTGACGTCACTCTCCACCCCATGCCGTCCAAATCTATCCAAACCGGTGCCATTCATTTGTGCTCGATTTGTGCTGGTTTGTGCCATTAAAAGAAACAATGTAACCACGACCTCTTCTTAAATATAACAAAAACTTCACATTCCACCCCGTTTAGCGCAGCCGCAGAGTTTAATAAAAAAAAATTAAAAAGTTAGTGTTCGTGCTGCCTTGAAATGATAGGTTTAGTCAGCTCCAAGTTTTCACTAACTTCATATTTCAAGTTGACTAAGCTTAAATTTCAAGGCAGCATTAAGTTGAAACGGTGAGCCCGGTGTTTTTTTTTTTTTTTTTACTGTGAGTCTAAATCGTTCTAATTCGTTTGTACTCGATTTGTGCCGTTAGAATATTAAACATCTAGGACTATTCCCCACGAATATTCGTTAATAGTAATATTAATATTAATTAGGTCATATATAGGCTATAGCCTAAATTCCAGGCGGTCTCCACTCCACATCCATCTTACAATCCATAGTGTTAATGGAAACGATGGATGACATAGAAACAGAATGCAGACTTTCGTTTAGGTCTCTTAAGGTGACACTTGATGTTAGGTCTCTTAAGGTGAAGCTTGATGCTAATGCCCTGGCGAGCTGCCACTGTCACCTTAAAATCAACAGGAGGGCTCAGCATAAGAACTTGGTCTGTGTCAGTCTCTGGGTTTTAGTTTTTAACAGTGTGTCTCAATGTAATAACCTTCACAGGAGGCTAGTTAGGGAGTAATTGCAAGAAACACTTGATATTTGACATATGAAGAACTCACCGTGAAATGCAGGTTGCTCCGAGCCGTCCCTGAGGGGTTGCAGTTGCCCGTAGGGTTGTACCCGCTGGTCTTGATTCCCTGGATCTCCAAGACTTTCACCTCCAACTTTGTGTGATACCGCATTGCTGCAAGGGTTGAGCAAAGGATCCTGGTCCTTGTTGAAGCCCAGGATGACATCTATGCTGTGGACACGGGTGCCCACCGCCACGCCCTCTGCTTTGACCATCTCATGGAAGTTACTGGGCGAAAGACAGCTGTCATCCACCATATTCATGGTGTCCAGTGACAAATGCATTCGAATGCTGGGATGAGGCCGTCCAACTAATCAAACCACTTGATCTTGATCTGATTGAGGAATCCAAAATGGACTGGTTTTACCTAGTTGGAGATATCAAAAAGAGACTAAAATCAACAAGTGTACTAAATAATGCATTAGAAGCAAATTTCTTCATTAATATTTCTTTATAAGTGGCTTAATAAGTTCTAATTTTTATGACTATTTATATAATAAATAAGCTATTGTCCAGGTATTAATGGTTTGGCTAAGCAAGTTCAAATAAGCTCTTCTATTTTCTTTTTTTTTTCAACTTTATTTTTACAGATAATGTAAAATTGTAAAAATAAAATAAAAATAACAATAATAATATATAAAAAGTTTATACATGTATACGTAATTAATACACATCCAAGCATATAATAACACACAATATACAGGTGCATCTCAATAAATTAGAATGTCGTGGAAAAGTTCATTTATTTCAGTAATTCAACTCAAATTGTGAAACTCGTGTATTAAATAAATTCAATGCACACATACTGTATAGTATTTTAAGTCTTTGGTTCTTTTAATTGTGATGATTTAGGCTCACATTTAACAAAAACCCACCAATTCACTATCTCAACAAATTAGAATACTTCATAAGACCAATAAAAAAACATTTTTAGTGAATTGTTGGCCTTCTGGAAAGTATGTTCATTTACTGTATATGTACTCAATACTTGGTAGGGGCTCCTTTTGCTTTAATTACTGCCTCAATTCGGCGTGGCATGGAGGTGATCAGTTTGTGGCACTGCTGAGGTGGTATGGAAGCCCAGGTTTCTTTGATAGTGGCCTTCAGCTCATCTGCATTGTTGGGTCTGGTGTCTCTCATCTTCCTCTTGACAATACCCCATAGATTCTCTATGGTGTTCAGGTCAGGTGAGTTTGCTGGCCAATCAAGCACAGTAACACCATGGTCATTGAACCAGCTTTTGGTACCTTTGGCAGTGTGGGCAGGTGCCAAATCCTGCTGGAAAATGAAATCAGCATCTCCATAAAGCTTGTCAGCAAAAGGAAGCATGAAGTGCTCTAAAATTTCCTGGTAGATGGCTGCGTTGACTGTGGACTTCAGAAAACACAGTGGACCAACACCAGCAGATGACATGGCAGCCCAAATCATCACTGACTGTGGAAACGTCACACTGGACTTCAAGCAACATGGATTCTGTGCCTCTCCACTCTTCCTCCAGACTCTGGGACCTTGATTTCCAAATGAAATGCAAAATTTACTTTCATCTGAAAAGAGGACTTTGGACCACTGAGCAACAGTCCAGTTCTTTTTCTCCACAGCCCAGGTAAGATGCTTCTGACGGTGTCTCTGGTTCAGAAGTGGCTTGGTAGCCCTTTTCCTGAAGATGTCTGAGCGTGGTGACTCTTGATGCACTCACTCCAGCTTCAGTACACTCCTTGTGAAGCTCTCCCAAGTGTTTGAATCAGCTTTGCTTTACTGTATTCTCAAGCTTGCGGTCATCCCTGTTGCTTGTGCCTTTTCCTACCCAAATTCTTCCTTCCAGTCAACTTTGCATTTAATATGCTTTGATACAGCACTCTGTAAACAGCCACACCTTTCAGTAATGACCTTCTGTGACTTACTCTCTTTGTGGAGGGTGTCAATGTTCATCTTCTGGACCATTGCCAAGTCAGCAGTGTTCCCCATTATTGTGGTTTCAAAGAACAAGAGATACCCGGAATTTATACTGTATGGATGGTAATTTATTGAAACTCAAATGTAAATATTCTAATATTTTGAGATACTGATTTTTGACTTTCATGAGCTGTAAGCTCTAATCATCAAAAAACAAAAACAAAACAAAAAACCTTTTTAAATGTTTTACTTTACATGTAACGAATCTAAAATATATGAAAGTTTCACTTTTTTAAATAAGTTACAAGAAAAAAATAACTTTTTCACGACATTCTAATTTATTGAGATGCACCTGTAATCCTTTTAATACAATACATTTTTAGATTTGCAAAATAATGCATTTCAGATCAATTTCTTCATTAACATTACTTTATGAGTGTCTTAATGAGGTCTCATGTCTATAAATATTCATAGTTTAGTAGGCTAAACAAGTTCAAATAAACTCTATTGCTCTCATTTTTTTCTACTTTACTTTTTAGAGATAATGTTTATATGTTAAAAATATTTAGACTAATCTATTCGAAATGAATAAATATCACACGACACAACACACAATATAATATCTGCATTCACAGAAAATCAGATGATCTAGGCATATGACAAAGACATTTATATGAACATTAACATAACATTCATATTTATAATTACTGATAATCTGACAACTGCAAAATTAACATTTTTCTTCTATAAATCCAAATATATAACCAGATTCAAATAATATCTAAACCTCCAAAATTGAGTTTATATAAAAGTGTTAATTGTTAAATGTTAAGATAAATATAAATATTTATTATCAAAATTATAAATTTATGTCAATTTATATAAATGTATATAATTATATTTAATTATATAAATATTAAATATTATAATGATTACATTTATATATTTATTACAGCTACATGAACATGTATATAATAGTGTATTTTAATATTAAAGCAAATATATATATTTTAATATGTAATATCTGTGTATCTTGTATATTATCAAAAATTATTTGAAAATTATCAAAAAATTATTCAAATAAAAAAAAAAATCTGTAAATGTTTTTTTGAAGAAAGTTTCAAAAGGACAGAGTGAACCGCAGTATGGGACGTACCTCTGACACGAGATGCTCCGAGCGCTTTCTGTCTCCAAACTGACCCGCATCCACCTGTTTCTCCCTGCAGCGGGTCACATGCGGGTGATGAGCACGCCTCTGTCTGCTACTGTATGCTGCGACCGACCTCGACCGCTCTCACTTTAAACATGAAAACATACACGAATGCACAGAAGTTCTCCAGTGGATTCCGCTGGACATAGAGCTGTGTGTGTGTGTGTGTGTGTGTGTGTGTGTGTCTCTTCAGAAGGGAAATAATAGCAAGGGATTACAGGAGCTCATTAATTGGGACTCTTCCCCCTTAAGAATGATTGACAGACGGTTTCTGCTCAAGTAATTGCTCTAAATGGAGCTTGAATTCACCCCACAGGAGGAGGGCGACACTAATGAAGCCGTTTCTCCTTGCTCTTACAAAATTCAATTGTTTTAGAGACAAAAGGATGAACTGAAAGTTTTCACTGGTGCCTATACTATTAAAACTAAAAGATCTTTCACCGGAAAGCTGACATAAATATGTAAAAAAAAATTTTTTTTTTAATAAATATTCATATACTTTTTAATATGCTAAAGATATGTATAAATAATGTGATCAAATATTAATATAATTTATAATTTTTATAAAATGTGAAAAAAACATTTAAATATTTATGTATATTAACATAGATAAACTGATCACATGTGGAGCATGTGTTGGCGTGAACTGCATGCTTCACAGAAGGTATTACAGTAAATACTCAATACTATCACCTGCGGCATAATTAGCCAAGTAATTAAAGCAAACGACATGAGCGCAGACTCATTTAACAACTCACTAAATAGTTAACCTAGTCAAACTCATGAGTGATCATTGCTTAAGAGATATGACCTCGGAACAAGATTAACTCGCTCACGTTCAAATTAATCCATGTAAACGATCTTACTGCTTCTACCAACACGACTGTATTTGCTCATGTCTTCTATATTTGTGTCAAATATAGTACAAACTGTAATTTCTATTAAACATACAACAGAAACATTAATTATCTGGCTTGTAGACACTTATTGTCTTGTCTTGGTATGTTGGACTCAATCATTGGGAGAAGTGTAAAACTTTGATGGGCTAATGGAGGTTGATCAGTGACACCTCCAATGAGGCTAAAGACACTGAAGATTTCCTCTGATCTCAATGAAGTCTTAAGATACTTTGAAGAAGCTCACTTACTGTATTTGTTTTGGGTCAGTGTTAGTGTACAGAAGTGAGACGAAACATGAAGAGTAAAGAAATGGTCTGAAATTTTGGTTAATGGACTGCGTGAAAGTATGTCTTCCAAAAACCTCTCAAATCTCATTTGAAATCTACAATACCTTGGCTCAGCCAAATGATACAGCCAGTGCAAGTGTCTAAAACCAGCCAACACGAAAGACCTCCAAGAAAGTTTGACTTTAACTGTATGTTTGCATACATGTTGCCAGATTGATGTCTAAGTCTCGTGAGCCAGAGTCAATCCTCAAAGGACAAGGTTGAAGATAGAAGATACCTGGAAAGCTTGGAGTTTCATCCTACAGCTGCATCTCACGTGCATGGGATCCCTGTTGGCTCATGAGGCATTTGAGGATAATGGGAGTTACTAGAAAGGAATGGGAATCTATCCATCTATACATCCTCCAATCCTCCTACTTAGCAGCATCTGTCTTCCCATATATTTGGAGCCAATGTTTCCAATCAAACTCTAAAGCATTTAAGCGCAATTTGGTTTTACTTGGTGGAAGCTAGTCAAACAAGGACATGCTGAGAACATGCCACTTGTCCAACCTTGACTAACTTCTCCAAACCAACACCAAATTGCATTAAAATACTCTAGAGTTTGATTGGGCTAACATGCAAATATGTCGGAATTCAATTTTGTACAGTAAACTACTGTGGTTGGGAATGTCAAATCTTGGTCCAACCTGCTGGGAACCACCATTGGTTCAACCAGTTGGGAACCAACGACTAGACCACCAACTTGACTAGTGGTCCAACCAGTTGGGAACCACCAAACAGACCACTGGTCCAACCAGTTGGGAACCACCAACTAGACTAGTGGTCCAACCAGTTGGGAACCACCAAATAGACCATTGGTCCAACCAGTTGGGAACCACTGACTAGACTATTGGTCCAACCTGCTGGGAACCACCATTGGTCCAACCAGTTGGGAACCAACGACTAGACTGTTGATCCAACCAACTGAGAACCACCAACTAGACTATTGGTCCAACCAGTTGAGAACCACTGACTCCACTATTGGTCCTACAAGTTGGGAACCAAAACTAGACTACTGGTCCAACCATTTGGGAACCACAACTATACTTTTGGTCTTGGTCATCTTGGGAGAGAGGTCACTTCTTTTCAACAATTCGAGTTCTTGTTTTGATTTTTGATGGGATTGGACGAGAGACAGTGCAATTATTCCATCACGCTGATGTATTTCCTGAAGCTCCGCGCTTGTTTCCTCATTACACTAATTGAGTACAAATTGGCTCAGAAGGTGCAGCACTGCTATCAAGAGGATTAGGTTTATCAGATGACAACGTAAAGCCCTCTGATCCTATTAGACGCAAAGCAGCTAACGCAGAGGAGCTGTGTCAGCTCACCGGGGGGAAGCAAGGAGAAAGACAAGAGGCAGAAAGTTGGCTATTGTACACAACGTTTTGTAAACGGAAAGCATTTTATGCAATTCAGCTTATCACCATGACAACTAGCTCCGCTCTTTATATGCATGATCATGAGTAAAATGGGCTTGGTGAATCCTAAATTTCAACAAAACTAATGCCTGTTCACACCAAAGACAATAACTATAACGATATAGTTTTGAAAATCATTCTAAATTTAGTAGAGTCTAGACCACAAACATAATCGTCTATAACAATGTCGTTGGAATCAGTTTCAATTTTTTTTTTAAGCTGATGAATGATAAAAACATTGTCAGTCAATCAGAATCCATTATGCTTTAATGAGCTCAAGCATTTAAAGTGCCAGACAACATAACTGAAGTGTCCAAATGTAATAAACAGGGTGTTATGGTGCATTAGTTATCTTTATTGTTATCATTCTTAGTGTGAACGGCCTTAAGGCCCAATGTATCTTGTTTATGTATTGCTAATAGCTTTTGCTTTAAATCCCAGCCATTAACATGACTTGCTTCTTGCCATTGCTAATTTGTAAGATGGAACTTCATCTAGATTTTATGCAACAAATCATTTGTGTGCCCAAGCAAACAAGAGAACTCTTTGAAATTTGAAATGCACTATGTACAATTTTGCCAACTTTTATGAGCACATTAGCATATAAATACTGGCCTCAAAGCTAACGGAAATGGACTAAAATTCACAAAACTCTAATTCTGATTTAAAGGGGTCCTTAAATGGTGACTTTGAAGTCTTCACAGATATGCAAACCTGACCTGTAAACAAGATTAATTGGAACAAATGCGAATACGAATGGACAGTTAGCGATATAACTTACACCGACACCTAGTGACAGTTTTGGTTACTGGTGTTATTGCGTAAATGGCAAATCTTGGTATTATTAGTGATTTTTACTAGTAAAATGGAAGCTATTAAGATAAAGTGAGAAGTTTCCAGCTCATGCCTGCTCCCATTAGGAGACACCCTCAATTTAAAATTTAAAACGGCTTTTAATGGGCTAGTTTACCCAAAATCTTAAAACTCGTCATCATTTAATCACCCTCAAGTTTTTCCAAACCTGTAGTTTCTTTCTTCTATTTAACACAAAAGACGGTATTTTGAAACAGTTTGGTAACTTTGTTGAGGGTGAGGATTTAATAGTAAAATATGAGGAAAAACCTGCACTTTTAAAACAATTTTTGGCCTCATCTGAACTATTGCATGGCATGTCAGAATGTGGGTAGGTATCCAAAAATGGACCAGAGTGACCAGAGTTCAGAGTGACTTACATGCGTTTATCCCGCAGTGTTGTCCTCCCTGTTCTCCTGAAATCTTTTAGTAATCTGTAGATTAGCACATAAGACCCCTCTGTCAACCCAGTGAATGCAACCCTGTGTGCAGTTTACCTGTACAGCGATTAACCAAACAACCATATGGAGGCTGACACTGGAATTCAGCATCGATTCTCTCAGATTCTCACATCCAGACAGAAATTTCACAAACGTGTAGGTTGCTCACGGGACCCCTGTTGGGATGAGACTTAAAAATGATAGCCAGTTTAATTTAATCAAATTAAATTAACTCTTTAACCTTTTGCTAATTAAAACCAACGCAATTATTAGCGGTCAACTGCACAATGTGTAGTAAGATGCGTCACACATGTAAACTGCTAAACTAATCATTGTCTAGGTGGTTTTGTAATATGTGGCTCTTGATAAGTCAAGCATCACTATTACTAGTGCTCATAGTTAGAATTAGTGATCTGATCAAACACCTTACACTAAGTAGTAACCTATTGTGCTCCAGACATGAATGATTTCACAAATCTGCACAATGGCACCCCTCTGGCAACTTATGCATGGGTAAACATCACATCGTCAAAAAATATATAAAAATCTTGCTTTTGTTAGTAACACACTACTGATTAATAATGCCTTTTTAACAGCTTTCAGAGGTGTCTGCTGCATCAGTGACCGTGTTATGCCCTTAATTTGTGTTTTTGGCCCCGTTTGCCCCTGCAGGATCAAAAGACCGTTTACGTGCTTCACAGCCCAGAAAGAACAAGGTTAAACTTTCCTCCTTAACACTTAATCTGATACTCTTAACGTTGTTAAAGCTGATATTCCTCTGGAGACGCTGACGTGCTTCGGCCTTTAATCAGCTGATTAGCTGCTTCACCTGTCAGTCAAACGGTGTACTCCGCCCCTTATTCTAAAAGAGTCCACAGGCTCCTCCCCCTCTGACATCACTGAGCAAATCTTTCCATGACTGGGAGAGCTAGATTAAAGCATGAGGCACGTATACCCATAAAAACAAACACTTAAAACAGACACTTGCAGCTCTTTTCCATGCTACAATAGTTCATAGTGATGACTATCAAGCACTATAAATAGCAAAAGCATAAAATTATTATAACAGTAGTTCACATGGCACACTATATTCCAAGTCTTTTGAAGCCATATGATAGCCTTATATGTGAGAAGCATTTTCAAATACATTATACACACATAAACACATTATGTAATACCAGAGAAGACCAGTAGAGGGAGACACTGGCAAAGAGGAACTGATGTTGGTTGTTTTAATAGGATTGAATTAGATCAATTAATGTTTGGTTTCTAAAAACATCCCTCCGCACTGGATGTTGTCTCACTTTTACTCTCAAAACCTCAAAAATCAACCCATAAGTATGAGGAACAGTAACAGTCATGCTTGACTTATAATCAATCAGAATTTGACATCCATAAAAAAATACTCATTTTCAGAACTATTAAAATCAAAATTGACAAGTTGAAATAGACAAATTTAAATTGACAAAAAAATCAATTATGATGTAAAAATGACTAATTATGAGATAAACAGTTATAATAATGAAATACTAAGTTGATTATGTGATAAAAAGGTCACAATTATGAAAAGTTGAAATCGACAGTCAAAATGATGACAAAACCAATTATGAGATAAGAAGCAAAGATTATGAGTTAAGCCCCTAAAAAAGTCATAGTTATGACATAAAAATCATAAAAAGTTATAGCATAAAAATTATAATTATGAAAAACTAAGTTAATTATAAATGAAAAAAATCTAAATCATGACAAAATAAAAGTTAATTTTTTAGTAAAAAAAATGCAACACTATGTGAACACTCATAATTAAAAAAATACTAAGCTATGACATAAAAAGTCAAAATTATGAGAGTCATAAACTTAAATTATGACAAAATAAATAATTATTACATAAAAAATGGAAACTATGAGATAGTTATAATTATAAAATACTAAGTCAATTATGAGATAGTCAACATTACGATAAGTCAAAATTGACAAAAAGTCATACTTATGGAAAAAGTTGAAATTGATATAAAGTGTCATAATTATGAAATACAAAGTTAATTATGAGATAAAAAGTCTAAAATTGTGACAAAAAAAATTGAGAAAAAAGTCTAAATGACAATCATGATTATAACAAGTCTAAATTATGACAAAAAAGTCATAATTATGACATAAATTGAAATTATGAGATTAAAAGTCAGTTATGAAACTCTTAACTCAATTATGAGATGTTGGAATTTTGAAACATCTAAATTGACAAGTCGGAATTATGACAAACAAATAAAAGATAAAACTTCTGAATTATGAGAAGTTTAAATTATGACAAAGTCAATTATGAAGACGAAATTATGATTAAAAACTGGGAATTATGAGATAAAAATCAAAATTGCTAAAAAGTCAATATAATGAAATAAGTCGACTTGTGTCAATAATTTCTACTTATGTCAATTTCGACTTTATGTCATTATTATGGCAGAAATGTGCTTCCATACATAAGCCATCACTGCTGGTAAGTATTTTTGGGTTGATATTCTCCGGTTATATTGAGTCAAAACTGTGATTCATGCTACATGTGATACGCTTTCTACATGAGTAAAATCCACAGCCATAAATCTCATCATGTCAACATCATTTTCCAACATTTCTACCACAGATCATCTATTTACCTCGACTCATCGTATTAATTCCTACAAGAAATCACTCTTAGTTTCTCCTAGATTAAACAGAAAGAGGGTTCTTTTTTCACGTGAGACGGGAAGAAACCACCCAGAACATGCTAGCACGACCACATCTTCTCCTCTGTGCAGGTCAGAGACCTTTAAAATCATCTTCAGTTATTACACATCATCCTATTTGAGGATTTATAAAACAGAATTCAATCTGCTGCGGTCTCATGGGTAACAGATAAACACAACAGATGAAAAAAGGCCATAATCTGGATTGAGCAAATCAACGCAATGAAAAGAAATCCCATGAACCTTTGGGAAATGATTTTTTAGCATCTTGCTAAGGTGTTCTGGGTGGTTGCTAGGTGCTTTCTTCCTGTCAATCAGGAAGTTACAAGTGTGTCACTAGTCTTTGTGATATTGTGGTCTCTGGATAATTACAGCACAAATCAAGCAGATACGGGTGATCCAAGAGCTCATCCTGGATAAACATGATCAGTGTAACACTCATTTATTCTTCTCTTTCTTAAGAATGAGTGATTATTAGAATCCATTTCCTGATGGGTTTATTACTGTTGATACAATAAATATATTTCTGAATTGCATGTACAAAGTAAGCGGAAAGTCTCTTTTTTACAGAACTTCATTGAGAACGGAAGCAGATAATAATAATAAAGCATGTGCAATAATGAATTTCATCCATTGGGAGAAACCTGTCAGGAATATGGGTCATATTTCACCCCAAAATCAAAAGAAAAGGGAGGGAAAAAAGAAACTAAAGCTTAATTATTTTTTAAAAACATAACAAGAACAACCATGTGTCTGGACATTTTTCTTGTTTTAAATTTCAAATACTGTACTATTATATAATATTTGCATTTCAGTAATGTATATATATATATAGCATCCCCGTCCCGTCCTTCGGATGAGACGTTAAACCGAGGTCCTGACTCTCTGTGGTCATTAAAAAAAAATCCCAGGATGTCCTTCGAAAAGAGTAGAGGTGTGACCTCGGCATCCTGGCCAAATTTGCCCATTGGCCTCTGACCACCATGGCCTCCTAATCATCCCCATACACTGATTGGCTTCATCACTCTGTCTCCTCTCCACCAATAAGCTGGTGTGTGGTGAGCGGTCTGGCGCACTATAGGTGGTAGGTTTATCATCCAGGTGGATGCTGCACACTGGTGGTGGACGAGGAGACACCCCCCCTCACAATGTAGAGTGCTTTGAGTGCTTAGAAAAGCGCTATATAAATGTAATTAATTATTATTATTATTATTATTATTATTGCAGATTTTCTTTATGCAAATTGTAATTGTAGTCAATGGTATGACATTATTTCAATAACAATTAAGCACAAAAATAGCATATATGTATTAAATATATTAAGCAATAGGTATTTCATCATGGTATTATATGCTATATTGTTTTAATTTGTACTGATTAAAATATTTTTGTATTATTATTATTATTATTATTATTATTATAACCAACAATAAAATAAGAAATGTTTTATTTCTTTCAAAACTAAAAATTCTGAAACATATTTCTGAGACCAACATGACATTATTTTCATGACAATTAAAGGGATAGTTCACTTTGAAATTAAAATTTGGTATCTATCAGCTTACCCCAAGGGCATCCAAGATGTAGGTGTCTTTTTTTCTTCAGTAGATCCAATTTTGATGTTTTTAGGTCAAACTGTTCTAGTCTGTCAGTCATATAATGGCAGGTATAGGTCACTGTCTCTATAAGAGGGAAAAAGAACATGCACAGAGAAATCCAAATTAAACAATTCCCCATCGTAACTACACATTGATGGCCTAAGACACGAAACGAGCGGTTCGTGTGAGAAAACGAACAGTATTTATATCGTTTTTTACCTCTTGTACACAACCATGTCCAAGTGATCTGAGTGCGCACACACATCCGGTGTGTGACGTGTGTGTGTGCGCGCTCTGGCTCACGCTGCATTCACAGGGGGCGTCGGCATCAATGCTTGACGCAGGGCGTGTCTGAAGCGTGGTGCTGACGCAACTTCGTGGTATTTTCTTGTTGAAGATGCGCACTGTCATCGCTCGTGTCGTTTCTGAACTGTCTACTCTAGGATAATGATGACTTCTTTTAAACAGACCCGCTTGCTGTCATGCATTGCATTTCTATACGAGCGCTCCATGTATCCGTTTCATTCATCTGTAACTAGCCAAACACACATGCCGCAACTCCACCCTCCTCACCCTGCGTCACTTCCACCTAACCATGTAAAAAATAACAGATCCAGGAACAGTTTATTGAGACATGACACCGGCGAGAAAAAAAAAAAAAAGGAATCTTACTATGACGAAGGATTAGTCTATGAATAATATTTGTGCCATTCCGAAATTAAAGAGCCATCATTTTGTACCAAAAGGAATATACATAACCGTATATAATAATACTGTCAAACAATTCAAATAATTTTTTAAAGCACCACGCTTCAGACACGCCCTCCGTCAAGCGTTGACGGCGAGCTACAGATGAATGAAACGGATACATGGAGCACTCGTATAGAAATACAATGCATGACAGCAAGCGGGTCTGCTTAAAAGTCATCATTATCCTAGAGTAGACAGTTCAGAAACGACACGAGCGATGACAGTGCGCGTCTTTCAACAAGAAAATACCACAAAGTTGCGTCAGCACCACGCTTCAGACATGCCCTCCGTCAAGCGTTGACGGCGAGCTACAGATGAATGAAACGGATACATGGAGCACTCGTATAGAAATACAATGCATGACAGCAAGCGGGTCTGCTTAAAAGTCATCATTATCCTAGAGTAGACAGTTCAGAAACGACACGAGCGATGACAGTGCGCGTCTTCCAACAAGAAAATACCACGAAGTTGCGTCAGCACCACGCTTCAGACATGCCCTCCGTCAAGTGTGAGCCAGAGCGCGCGCACACACGTCACACACCGGATGTGTGCGCGCACTCAGATCACTTGGACATGGTTGTGTACAAGAGGTAAAAAACTATATAAATACTGTTCGTTTTCTCACACAAACCGCTCGTTTCGTGTCTTAGGCCATCAATGTGTAGTTACGATGGAGAATTGTTTAATTTGGATTTCTCTGTGCATGTTCTTTTTCCCTCTTATAGAGACAGTGACCTATACCTGCCATTATATGACTGACAGACTAGAACGGTTTGACCTAAAAACATCAAAATTGGATCTACTGAAGAAAAAAAGACACCTACATCTTGGATGACCTTGGGGTAAGCTGATAGATACCAAATTTTAATTTCAAAGTGAACTATCCCTTTAAGCACATTTTCTACCAAATTCACATTATAATTAATGCAAAATAATATTTTTAAAGGTATTTCATCATGTTATTATATGCTGTACTGTTCATACTGATTATATCATTTGTATTATAATAAAAATAATATAAAAACAATAAAATAAAAATTACAGTAGATGAGAACCACTTTTGATATTTTTTTTGAAAATAAAATAAAAAGTGAGGGGTTAACATTTTTTTTATTGCATGAAAATACAATGAAAAAAATGAAATTAAGGTCCCAAAAAAGGCTTTACTTTCATGCAAACGTTTAATTTGACTTTCCACCTCGAGGTGAAACACCTCGGCATGTTTTCATGATTCACCCAAAAACAAACAAACACACACACACACACACACACACGTTGGTTTTTGTGGTTTACGGGGACTCTCCATAGGCGTAATGGTTTTTATACTGAACAAACTGTGTGTGCTATTCCCCTACACCTACCCTACACCTAAACTTAGCCCTCACAGGAGACTGTGTGCATCTTTAGATTTTCAAAAAAACACCATTTAGTATGTTTTTTAAGCCTTTTGAATTACGGGGACATAGGCAGTGTCCTCATAAACCACCTTCAAATTGTAATACCTCTGTCATACCCATGTTATTATACAAATTTGTGTCCTCATAAACCACATAAACCCGCACACACACACACACACACACACACACACACACACACACACAATGCGATGAATAATAAATTAAATCTACATTATACACATGTGGTGGACCCCCACAGAGATCAGTGCTTGCCGAGCTCTTTCTCCAGTCGCTCTCGGAGTTTGTGGAAGGACGGTCTCCTCTTGGGGTCCGTCTCCCAGCAGGACGTCATGATGCTGTAGACGTCTGGAGGACATTCGTCCGGCGGCTCCATGCGGTGACCCTGATCCACACGCTCCCTCACCTCGCTCACCGACTGCAACAAACACCAGCAGACAACATCAAACCCGCTGAAGATGACAGCAAACCAGATGTTTACAGTGAGAAACGCACCATTTTGGGATACGGCTGTCTGCCGTATGAGAAGATCTCCCACAGAAGGACTCCGTAACTCCATACGTCTGACTGAGTGGAGAATTTCTACAGGAACAGACACGTCAGGTTGAGTTTGAACTAATCCAGGTGATGATCATCAGTCATCTCATGATGTTTCTCACCTTGTTCTTCAAGGCTTCGGGCGCCGTCCACTTGACGGGTAACCTTGAGTTGTCGGTTGCTGTAGAGCTGATCTGGGCCAGACCGAAATCACTGATTTTGGCGACGGTGTCTTCAGACACGAGGATGTTGCGTCCGGCGAGATCTCGGTGCAGGAGTTTCTTTGACTCCAGGTGCTCCATACCTTCACAAACATCTCTGAGGACAACGCAGAAATGACTGATACACGTGGATTTTTTCATGATTTCAAATGTTCTAAAAATCTTTGATTCTTGAGAGGCCCACATGACACTACAAAATATACTAATAAATAAAATAAAATGAAGCATTTATTCTAAAATAAATGAAATAATTCTTAAATACAAAAAAGCACTAAATAAAGCATGCTTATTTAAAAACAATGCCATTAGCGTAATACAAAAATAATATTACATAACATGAAGCCGGTTTTTTAAATAAAATATTTTTTACTGATAACACAAAAAATAGCACAAAATAGGAAAAAAAATAATAAATTAAAACAATTATCATTATTGTAACACATGAATGAATGAATAAAAGTAGAATACATCTCATTACATAATAAGAAAATAAAGACTTTTTTAAAATAAAGTATTAGTAAATAAACAAAATAAAATAAATAAAAAGTACTTGCTACTAATACCAAAACAACAAAATAAGCCAATTTTTTAAATATTAAAAAAGTATATAAATAAAAGCTTTTCTAATTAAAAATAAAATAATAATAATAATGAGAATTAAGAAAAAAAATTGTTTAATTTCTCATGCCAGAAACTATAAACTTGATTTTATTTATGCAAAGAATAATTTCTTGATGTTGCATTGATTTAATGTATTAAAATGAAGGGCAACTTGAGTTTAAAATGAATGTGTATTTTTTGAGCTCTTACAGTGAAAAGCGCAGCAGCTGCGTCGCACTGATCGCAAAACGTCCTCGTGTGCGAAGAAAATTCACCAGATTCCCCTGCGACGACACAATTTAGTTTATGAATAAACATGATCAAATTCAGCGTGTTTGACAAACATTCCTCTGAAAGCTGCACCTTCGTCATGAGCTCTGTGACGATGTGAAGCCCGTTGTGAAGAATCACTCCTAATAACCGCACCAGATTCTTATGATGGAGATTTCTGGAAAACAGGATATTATGAGCATGTAATAAAGACACAGAGCAGGTAACGGAGGAGGAGATGCTCTTACGTCATGACAGACGTCTCTTCGAGGAAGGCCTGAGCGGTTACGTCACATTTGATGTTCTTAACAGCGACCCGCTGACCTGCGTATTCACCCTCGAACACAGCTGAAATATTAACAGACACACACAGGAACATCTTACATTAATACAATTTTAACCATCAAGTGTATATGATCTGTATGTATCATATAATTTGTATATATATCATCAAAATAAAGGTAGTACAGGTTTTCTTTTTAATTTGGTGGGCAGCTAGAACAGAGAGTGAAGCCTGTAAGAAATAGTGATTTTCTTTCTTATATATTTTGTATTTGTATTATAGATTTTTTTTACATTTTGTATATTTAATATTTTTGTTTATTTACTATCATTTTAAATGTAATTAATTTATATAATAAATTAAATGTATAAAAAATAGACATATATAGAAATGTATACATAAAATATATATATATATTTTTTTTTTTTTGAGATTTTAAGTTTTATAGTGTGTATTTTATATTTTTCCAGAGTACCATAAGTAATATCATCCTCAATTTTTAACTTTCTTCCCCACTAGATCAAAAGTGCAATTCCTGCTCTCTTCCCAATAATAGCCGATGTCTCATTCAAATGCTGCTGTCTAGTGGTTATCTGAGAGAACTACAATAACACAGTCAGTCCACATATACAGTATATATTCAGAAGGACAGCGTACCACCGAACTCTCCCTCTCCGATGGTCTCTCCTAATGTCAGCTTGGACAGATCCAAAAGCCAGCCGGCTGTAACACAGAGCCAGGTTTACAGTGTGAAACTACTAGAAATCAATCCTCCAGTATTTCTGGAGCTCTGTCGAGTCACACTTACATTTCATCAGCTTCGTCTCGGCAGATTTCATGCCTTCCTTCTTCTTGGGCTTCAGCAGAAGTGTAGTGAGGGCGCCTTGATTTCTGCTGTAAAACTGTCAAACAAACACAGCGTTTACAAAACCAGCCTTGACTACAAACCACAGCACAATTTCCCCTTTATTTCCCAATAAAGTCAAAACATCATCTGCAGTTAGAAAGTGTGACGCAATCTCTATAAGAGGGAGCTGATGACAACGATTAGCCTAAATAACAAAAACAACAACAATAATAATAATGATAATAATTTGTCACGCCACAAAGAGTGATTAAAAACTGTGAAATGTGAAAAAATAATAGCTTATTAAAAATTTATATAAATAATAAATCATATATTTTTTTAAATTACACCACACAGCCACTTTTTTTAAATCTCAAATGTGATCAAGTAAATAAATAAAATAATAATTTGCTAATGCTGCATGACTAAAATATGAATGTGAATGAAATGTGAAAAATGTGTAAAAATGGGCAAGAAAACCCTTTAAATGTGAATGTTTTTAAATATACCTATTATATTTATATTTTAAATAAAATCAATGTTTAATAATATATATAGGTATATTATATATAAAGATATATTATATACAAGTATATATGGTATATTAATTTAAACATTTGGTGTTGTATTACATGCTTATATATTACATTTATACTTTTAACAACAAATTAATTTATGTATTTAATTTAATTTATACTTTTATATTTTATGTATTATGTTCATATCTAGAATTTATGTATTATAGATTTATAATTGATTGAATATTAATACTTTTTACACATACAGTATATATATATATATATATATATATATATAATATATATATATATATATATATACATGACTTTAACTGCAAAAAAAATAAAAACAAATGGTGAAAACTGCCAATAAATAAACAAATGCCCAAAAATAATCTTAAAAAATAATAAATAATTGGCGGCGATAGCCTCGTAGGCAGCGTGCCGACATACTGTTGCGCTTCGGGTGTCTCGAGTTCGAGTCCCAGCTTACAGATGTTTCCAGATCCCTCTCTTTCCAACTTTAACTTAAATTAAAACAGAACAAAACCGCAATATATTAAATAAAAAAGTTGTCACACTGCATGACCTCTTTCCTGCAAAAAGAAAAAGAAAAGCTGAACAATACCCCCCCCCCAATATAAATTGTGAAAAGGTCCAAAAACTATTGTTAAAAATTAAAGTCACATGGTACCACACAACCATGTCATTTAACCTTTATTTAACCTTGTGAACAAGTTCTTATTTACAATAACAGCGTGGCAGGAGAATTAATATCTCCTTTTAACTTGATTTCCCCTTCAGAATCCCCCAGAACTCTTTAAAAGCATCTGATGCTCGCCACAAACGAGTGGCCCAGTTCTCATTTCCCCTCGAAAACCACAGGACGCGAGCAGCGCGGATGTGTCACTGGAAAAGTGAGATAAATGAAGAAACATGCATGCTAAAATTAGCCGCCGGACGCACCTCGATCATGTCGATAAGGTTGTAGAAGTACTGCTTGCTGTCGATGCTCAGTTTGTTGTCTTTGAAGATGACTCGGTAGTGGAAGACCTGCTGACTGAAGCAGAGGCACAGCACGAAGTCACCGGGATGCCGAACCGACTCGCGCACCAAGAAAAGCCCATCCTCCACGGGCTTGAGTTTGCTGACAGCTTGCACTCCTGATATTTTGCCGTGAAACCATCTAAGAAGATTGTAGACAACATCAGGTCTTAAACCACAAAAGCAGTCATAAGTAGCACAGGTATATTTGTACCAATAGCCAACAATACATTGTATGGGTCAAAATTATAGATTTTTATTTTATGCCAAAAATCATTAGGATATTAAGTGAAGATATTTCCATGAAGATATTTTGTAAGTTTCCTACCGTAAATATATCAAAACTTAATTTTTGATTAGTAATATGCATTGCTAAGAACTTCATTAGGACAACTTTAAAGGCGATTTTCTCAATAAATCCGAAAATATACAAAAAAAATAAAATAAAAAAATGCTGCAGGGCTGCAAAATCCATGAATCAGTGCTCTTTGGATGTGGGATTCTTTTAAGTAGTCAAAAAACTCATCAGTCCAAGGCACTCGAAAGAATTGTGAAAAAGTAAAAAGTAGTGCTGTCAAACGATTAATCGCATCCAAAATAAAAGTTTTTGTTTGCATAATATATGTGTGTACACTATAATAAATATAGTATATATTTTGAAAATATTTACATGTATATATATTTATATAATATATAAATATATTTAATATACAAATATAAAAAAATTCTTAAATATACACATGCATGTGTGTGTATTTATATATACATAATAAATATACACAGTATACACATATATTATGTAAACAAAAACTTTTATTTTGGAAGCGATTAATCGGGATTAATCGTTTGACAGCACTAGTAAAAAGCCTTTATTCACATGACTTTAACATTAAAAACAACATGTGCACCGACGCGTGGCGTTAACTCGCCTTCATCAGGGTGTCAATTTACAAACACACTCAAGAGCCCATTTAAACAATCAATTCATCACATGACTGTTTCATTAAACAAATTTACCAAATAAACCAGGTTTATTTCAGTTAGTCTGATTTATTGTCAGTTGCTTTGGTTCAAAACAAGTCAGACTAACTGTAATAAGCCTGGCTTATTTGGTAAATTTGTTTTATGGAACAGGCCCCAGGTTTTCTCAATATTTAGATTTTTTTGAGCCCTCAGCTTCCAGATTTTCAAATAGTTGTATCTCGGCCAAATATCGTTCTATCCTAACAAACTAACCATATCCTGTCCTTCTGTGGAGTAACTACTACAACATTAAGAGCTTGTTCCTCATCGCTGTTCTTCAGAATTCAGATTTCTGCTCACTTACGGCATCAGGCTCAATTTGGGGTCGATACGGAGGGCTTCCCTTTCTCGGAGTTTCGAACCTGAGACCAATCCTTCCTCTCCCGTTGTGTTATGTCGAGTTCTATATTCCCCTTTTCTCTGAAAAAACAAACTTTAGTCAGCCTCTGGTGGCTTTATATGGGAGAATGTCTTTAGGAAAGGTGTTTATTTTACCGTTCCAGGTCCGACGACTGTTAAGATGTCACCTTTGTGAAACACTATTTCACCGGCTTTAGGTTTGCAGTGCTGCTTTTTGGCGACACACTGCGTACCTGCGGTCCAGCTCTTCTGAGTAACAGTAGAGTAAATGGAGTAGTAATAATAGAGTTATTGAGAAGTGAGGTGTGAAAACATGTCATGTTTAGCAGGGTGTCTCGCTTACCATTGCCATGTGTTTATTGAGCACTGAACATCTGGAGATCTTCAGACCTTCAACCTGATGGAGAAACCGCGGTAATAAAAAAGAAAAAGCTCATAAAAAAGATTGGACGTGATGTTTTAGCATGTTAAAGCCACGTAATATTTTATACTTCAACTAAATTAGCCTATTTTCTAGGCTTTCCTGTAGCTCAAATGGTAGAGCATGGCGCTAGCAATGCCAAGATCATGGGTTCGATTCCCAGGGAAAGCAAGAGCTGATAAAATGTAAAAAAACTGTAACTTGAATGCAATGTAAGTTGCTTTGGATAAAAGCATCTGCTAAATGCATAAATGTAAATGTTCTAAGAAAATGTTTAAAAAGAAATGCGAAAAAAGTAAAAAAGGCCCAAAATTATTTCCCAAAACTCAAAACACATGAATTAAATATCAATTTTCCACATATGTCAATGCAGAAAGTGATTAGAGTAGTGATAAATGGCAAAAAAAGTAAAAATTACACCATTTGTTGATTAATATAATAGTAACATCAAGCCACATAGCCACTTTAAAAAAACAAACAAAAAACGCTAAAATGTAACCATAAATGGCCCAAAAACTCGTGAAGAATGGTGAATGAAGGAACAAAGAAATCAATATCAAATTTGAAAAAAAGGCTCCAAAAACCTCAATGCACATTAATTAAAAAATATGTAAAATTCACATTACATCAAATTGTCACATCAAAAAAGTTAAAAATTCTTCAATACACAAGCTAAATAATAAAAATAGTAAGTCACACCGCATGACGCCTTGACTGGAAAAAACTAAAATGTGATTTAAAATGTTCCTAAAAAAATAAAAAGGCAATTTAACTCAAGAAAATTAATAAACAAAAAAAACTTAAATACACATATAAATGTTTGTAGCTTCAAAAAACGTTTCATGTGCATATACTTTTAGTACAGATTAATTTGATCAAAGCAATAAAAATCCTTATACACAAGAAAGTTGAACATTAAACTAGTAGCTTTGTAAGCCCAGTGCTGTATAAAATGAAATGATTCTCGTCACTCACCAGTACAAGTTTGTTTGTGAATATGTTGCGGGTGTCACTCCATGTGAGAGGTTACACACTCATCAGGGGTTTATTACACACACACTCACTTCCTCCTGATATTCATGCTGTGCCTCTGACGTGTTTTCCACCCCTATTTATGACCATATAAGATGGCAAAAATATAAAGCAAAAAAAGGCTTCAACTCGAACCAAAACAGACACAGACGAGCCGTGTAGTCTGATCGTTTTCTTTGTTTATTTAGTTAAGCAGCACTACACAGATATTCCAACTGAAAGAAAGATCACACTATAATTATTCACAGTCCTACAAAACGAGAACAAACACTCAGCAGGAACATTTAAAAACGCCGGGATACGATTGCATTATACATAAAAACAGGTGGCAGAACGCAAATTCAGGCGATACGAATAATCAATTCAATATACGAATAGCAATCTTTCTAGCAAACTGCACATCTCTCGTTAGATTTGACTTTTATATAAAAATGTAAGAATAGAGAGGTATTACATTATATTATATTGCAATATGAAGAACCGGAAATTCACCTCCTCGTTCACATTTCAAGTACTTTAAGTCTTTACCGCAGGCACGTGTGAAGAACCACAGACTTTACGTTGTGTTTTTTTGCGTCGTTCGCTAGAGAACAACGACTCGATACCCTGTCGAAACGCCAGCTTCTCACCGTGAAATGAGCGATTATTCAGTATGCAAATAAAAATAATGACAGCAGAAGTAATAAGTCTATTTATTTATTTATTTTTTCCTCCGTCGGTTACAGATCTGATGCGTAAACGTGTATAAATCCAGTGTCGGGTTAATAAACAACCACACAAAGCTGAATCGTGTCGCTTTTAACAGCTTATTAGTGAATACTAGCAACTACTTATTTTAAAAACTTTTTTTTTTAGATACACAGTAGAGAAACTAACTTTGCATTAACCTCATACATAATATTATTATATAATACTTTATAATAATATTATATAGAATATAATTTATTAATATTTATAAATATTGTGTGTTTTATACAGTGGGATCCAAAAGTCTGAGTTTTTTAATTAAAAAAATAAACAACAAAAATGTATTTTTTTGCAAAACAATGAGAGCAATGAACATCTGTTTATATATTCAGTGTCACTAAATTACCTTCATTTAATTAGAAATGAAAAGTAGAAATATTTCTTATTAATTTTATGTTCTAATGTTCATTTTACATTTTTCAAAATAATAAATCATTTATTTCCATGTTAAAATGCCTGAAAAATAAAAATGTCAACGTGGACTCAGAGTTTTGGGCCCCACTGTGCAAAAAAAAAAAAAAAGTATATATATATATATATATATATATATGATGTAAACATAAAAAAGACTGGCCTGTGTCTGGATAATTAAAGCTTTTAATTAAGTGCCATTAATATGTCAAAGTGCCTAATAGAGCTAATGTGACGTTCAGTAACTTTATATTATATTTTGGTCGCTGATGGGTAGCGACGTTCGGTTATCATCTGATACGCTGAAAATAAGACGTGACTGCTGCATTTTAGAAGCATTTCAGCCTATTTTCAGCTCAGATGTAATAGAAAGACATATTGCATCATAAAAGGGGAACGACTATATTTTTTCCATCTCCTGTCCTTTTGAAAAACGGAACCATCAAGTGTTGTATTTTTTCCTCTTCAAGTGATATTTATACATTTCTAAAGACATAATAGCTTGCAAAGATTATGCAGACGTCTCAAGGGTCCTGAGAGTCGTCTTTTTTATCCTTCTTTCCATCGGCTTCTCCCTCGCCGGTGTCGCTGCCGTCGCGTCGTCTCTTGCGGTTTCGGGCTCCGGCCTTAGAGACCGGCAGTGAGCCCATGCCGAGGACTTTATGGATCTGACGGAAAGCCAGCAGTCGCAGCGCGTGCTGAAAAAACAAAGACATGTCGCTTTCAGAATAGCATGCATCACGCAAATGGAAATTTGGGCTAGTCAAACCAAGTTTAGTACCTGAGCACTAGCGGTCACGTCCTCCCGAGCTTGTTTCGATATGCTTCCCAGAGCATCTGTTTGAACTTTCTCACACGGGTCAAGAAGACCTGGACCATCTGAGGGGTGGACAGACATTTAATGACCGACTTAAATCGAAATATAAGTGTAAATGGGTAAGAAATGTGTAGCAAAAGATACATTTGTGATGCATGTTATTAGTAGGACTGTGTTTCACCCCATTTTGTTATTGTTAACTAAACTATTAAAAATCGTTTTTGTTAATTGAAATAAAGCAAAATATAAACATACTATAAACTATTAAAGTTTAAATTAAATCTTAAAAATATATAAATATTAGATCAACTTAGATGAACATTTCTAATTTTTGTTTAAGTGTTTAAGTTTAAGCTAAAGTACTAAAATGGCTAAAACTAAAATAACATTTAATTAAACCTAAACAGAAATATTTAAAAACTAAATCTAATAAAAATTACAAAAGCACAAAATTATTGCATTCTACCCCACTTGTTACTGTTGACAAAAACTATTAAAAACTGTTTTATTTATTGCAATAAGGCTTAAATAATGTATAACCTAAATATTAGATGAAAAAGGTAAACAAAACAAAAAAAGTCAAGCAAAAATGAGAAATGTTGCTTTGGAAACCAAGTAAACTAAAATAAGTTCAAAGTGAAGTATTAAAATGAGAAAAACTTAAATATAAACTATAGCAAAACAGAAATGTTTAGAAGAACAAAAACTAATAAAAATCACAAAAGCACATAAAATAACTGCATCTTATCTCAGTTATGTTATTGTTAACAAACTATTAAAAAAAAATGTTAATAGAAATAAAGCTTAAATAAATATAAATATAAAAAATAAGATGAAAAATATAAACTTAGCTTACCTAGAAATGTGGCCTTGCCAACTAACGTTAAGTTGAAGTACTAAATTTAATAAAACTGAAATAAAAATCAATGAAAACTAAATAGAAGATTTTTAATTAAAATCATAAAATCACAAAAAATAAGTAGAATTAAAACCCCAATTGAAAATCTAAAAATAAAAGAGCTATAAAAAGTAAACTATAATAGTATAAAAATTTACATAAGATAACACTGGTCCTACCTGGCAGGAGAATCCCGGTGGAGATGCATTCGAGGACCCTCCGCAGAGCTTCTCCTGGACTGAGTGGACCGGATGCGCTGCTAATGGCTTTTTCCACAAGCAGCTCCATGGCCTTTGTGAACGAAAATGCAACACGTTACTTAATGCGACCATTATTAGCTAAAGCTAAAATCACCGTTAGCAAGGAAAGCCAACTGACCCAGTCGGGCATCTTGCCCCAGGTAGGTACGCGCTGACACAGATCCCGCAGAACCCGAATAACGATGACGCAAGACTGAAGACCGTTTGCCCGAGCCTGTGGACAAAACTCATTAATATGCAACAAACAGCAGCTCTTCAGTTAATAATACAAAAGCAAATGCTAATTGAAAATTCTAATGCTACTAAAATTTATCAATGGTTAAGTCCAAGACCAGAAACATGCTCCATACAAGTATGCAAACACTCGGCCAAAGTATGGCAAGTGCTCAGTTCCACTGTACACGTTTAAATACAAAATATTTAGGTAGTTAGCTAGCTAACATGCTATCCAGTTGACAATAAACTTAACTGACTTGCTCTGCGATATTCTTTTCAAGTTGTTCATGAAGAAAAAAAATGATTGTAGAAAGTTTATGTTAATGTCGATTATTGCGCCCCTTGTGGCAATACTGAAAATAAGGTGCATTAGCGATGCAATTCTAATTGCGTTCTGACAAATTTATTAATGTAGCTATGCTGGAAGTCAAACTTGTGTTGATAGAAGCAATACGTACTTGCATAGAGTATGCTCCGGGGGTAGGCGAAAGTCAGTAGCATGTCAGTTAGCTACATGTAGCTTTCCCAATGGTGAATTTTTTACAGACCAAGTCAATTTAGTGCTTAATTATGCTTCTTTCTTCTATACTTTTCAGAAGTTTTTTTTACGTTATGTCTAACTCAACTACGTTATAATAGATCATAGTTGATATGAAAGACTGAAGACCATTAGCCTAAGCCTGTGGACGAAACTCAATAATACGCAACAATCATGGCTGCAATTTAGTTAATACAAATTGTAAATGCTAATGCTAAAACGCTACTAAAATTACACAATTCTGAGCAAGACCAGAAACATACTCTTAAGTACGCAAACACTCATTTATTGTTTTGCAAATGTACAGTTCCATTGCACATGCTTAAATACAACTACTTACTTAGTTCCCGAGCTAACATGCCAGCCAATGGACAATCAACTGACTTGCTCTGCGATATTCTTTTCCAAATGTTGTTTTTGCAAGAGAAAATAAACCCCAGAAGGAAGTTTAAGCTATTTACCACTATAATGGCAATGTGTTACTTTTTGCATTCTGACATACTGTATTGACCTGAATATAACAATGTTTTTTTCTTGGAAATACATCTGAAAAAACGCGGTCGTCTTATATTCAGGGTCTAGACTTTGACATGTCAATAATACACCCACAACAATAGGTGGCACCAAAAACACATAAAACGAGTGTGCCAAGAAATACGTAATGTAATACGTGTTGTAAAGATCGCAAGTGAAAACACAAGAAAAAGACAAGCTTACAGCAGCATGAGTCGTGACTGTCATGTTAGCCTGATGGGAACAAACTTCCTCTGTAAGTGATTTTAAAACATAAGACAGTACCCAGATTTGAAGACTACAATAAGATTTCACTTCTACTGTTAATAAAATGTTGGTAGACTACTATGAGATGGATAGCCTAAATGTTATATAATTCAGATGGGCTACCTGTTATTTTTATGGTATATCAAAAAGTGTATATTTTTAAATGTCATTGTTGGTACATTTTACCAGTATTTACCATACTTTCAAAACAAAAATTTAAATAGGAAAAATATGCAATATGAAAATAATTTAAGAAAATATGTGTTGTACAGAGAGATAAAAAAAAAAACAAGATTTGGTTTTCAAAAAGCATTTTTCCAAAAGGTACATCTGGAAAAAGGGGTGGTCGTCTTATAATCAGGGTCGTCTTATATTCGGGTCAATACGGTATTTAACAATGCAACTACGAATGAAGTAAAACTTGCATTGATAGAAGCGATTCATACTTGCGTAGAGTATGTTTCAGGTTTAGGTTAAAGTCAGTAGCATGCTGGTAGCTACACATAGCTTTCCCATTAGTGATTCTTTTAACGTTCAAGTCACTTAGTGCCGAAATAATGCTTCTTAAAAAAAATTGCAATATTTAATAATTTTTTTTTTGTAACTTGCAGAGTAGCTATTACTTTTTGAGAACATTTTTTTTTAACACTATGCCTAACGTAATCGTTATAATTTAATCATGTGACTGTTAAACTAGGAGTGTCTTGTAGCGTAGCAAAATATAATTTCAAAGGACCTTCTCCGACACTTTTCACAAGGTTACAGATTACGTCTCTCCTGCCCTAAAATATTAAATACAATTCAAGCCTATCCTAAATTAGATATCGTAAACTATCAAAGCCTTTTTTTTTTTTTTTACCTGAAACCATTTAGCATGTCGCAGAGCCGCTAAATACTCAAGGCACTTGGTCCTGCTGAGAACATCCGGAGAGTCTTTCTCTGACGCTGCAAGGACACATGTAGGAAACTCTGTTAATTGTATTTAATGATTTAGCAATGGTAAGAAAAAGTAAGTAGATCTTGTTGATATAACATTATTGTTAATTAAATGACAAAGTTTTATTAGGGGATTTGTGGCACTAGGCTGTGTTAATGTGATCATTACAACACACGCCAAAACAAACAACACCGATATTTCACAAGACGAGGGGTTTTCCGCACGTCCAGGTTCCTAAAAAAACTGTTGCAATGTTATGCAAAAGATGTAGATGGAAAATATTATTGCTTGGGTCTGTTAATGCATGATTAACAAACCCAAACAGAACAAGTGTGGAGAACCGCTTTGGTTTTTGGTTGTTAGAAAGAAACAGAATTGAGAATATCATTAACAAAATAAAACAACAATGACCTCAGGTTACAAGTCGGAATTTCAGAGGCTTTTGAGGTCACTGTTCAAAAACTTCAGGATGAGAGGATAAAATTGTTTTAGGCCACTCGATGGATGATAAAATCCATATTCTCCAACGTCCTAATCTATAAAAATGTAGTTTAGGTTTCGTCTTATTTAAGAGATACAAAACTCCAAAACGCTATTATCATCACCATGTAATTTATTGTGAAACTATTCATACATTGTCAGTCCCAAAATACTGCAGTGGCCACATAGTTTGATTATCTACAGGAGTGACAAACATATTTTTCAACTGAATTCTAGTTTGTTTTTATGAAGTAATTTTTTTAGCAAAGGAAACCCAATTTACTAAAAAAACAACTAAAAAAACAGATAGTTACAAGCAAATTGACAAAATTTACACCGCGTGCACAAAATAAACCAAAACAACAACTTGTGAATGCAGTGACATAATTATAACAAATTAACCTAATTAATAATTACAAGTGGCAGTTTAATGAGCATAAAAAAAAAACCTTACTATAAAATAGTAAGAAATACTGTATTTTACTATTAAAACAATAAAATAATGTAATAAATAAAATATATGAAATTTAAAAATGAAATTAATAAAATAGAAATTAATTTACAATTAATCATTCAAATAAAATGTATTAATAAATAGCTACTAAAAATAACATAATAAGCCACTGTTTTTGACGAATAATAGCCAGCATGAAGCATATTAATTGATAAAAACTGTTTCTTAACATGAAAACATCAAGAATCACTAGGGATGCACTGAAGTTTCGGCCACCGGAAATTATCGGCCGAAAATGCCATTTTCGGTTTTTGGCCGAAAGAGAAAAACGGCGAAAATATGAGCCCAAAATATCTGCCCAGCAGTGTTCAGCGTGCAGGTTTCACGCTCCTTCAAGTCGTCGTCACTGTGCGGTGTGATGCTCTGCTCAATATTCCTCTCTATGAATGTGCGTTTCGTTGAGTTGCTCACGGCCCATAAAAACGCTCCACTCGTGTACCGCTCATGCTCAACAGAAACGCAAAGTCCGATCAAATAATGCGCAGACAAGAAATGTATATGTAGTATACTTGTTCCTGTTTGCAACAGCACTACTGTGCTGTAACGTGGTGTAGTACAACTGTACTGGGCAACGCTGGTAAAATACTCTGCCCTCTCGTGACGTTTACTCTGCTCACCTGCTCTGATAATAGGCCCAATAGCTTTGTAGGACTATACGTTATTTTGGTAATTAGTCAAAAAACAAAAAAACAAACAGTTATATCTGATTCTGTTGCACAGAACTGAATAATAATAATATTGATATTTACCAGGCCTATTAACATTTTCTGTACAACTTTATTGTTTTACTGTTAATAAAAGTGTGGTTATTTTATTGGTTAGTATATTCTAAAATTCAGCTTTATTAAAATGATTGAGTTAAATTAAAAAGCATTTTCGGTTTTTGGCCAAGTGCATCCAGAATCTTCCAGAATTTTAATTTCAGTGCATCCCTAAGAATCACAATTTTGCATGATGTAGAATTGACTCTTTTCTGTACACACAAAAATAAATGCGATTGTCACTCCCCAAACTTCACAACGTTCATAAATAGAATCGATTGTTTTCCGTACACACTCAAAAATAAATGCGATTGTCACTCCCCAAACTTCACATCATTCACTGCCACTTTTATGTGTATAAACAAGTTGGCCTGAAAAAGTTTGTGGTCAAAGCTAAAAATCTCTCTCATCCTGAAGTGCCCATGTATCTTACAACACAACTTGTACAATATTGCGCCACAGTGGTAAAGAAAGGTCAGAGATCCTGTTTTTGATTCCTTAAAACGCTTTCAGAAAGCAATGCAAAACCGAACGAGGGCAAATAATGGACTGAACCGAAAGGAAAAAAAGAAAATGAAGGAGGGGAAGGGGGCAGAAATGAACAGGAAAGCCAATTCACTGATGGAAAATTCAATTCTGTATGGAAATATCCGTATTTTTGGTGAACCAAGGGAACACATATAGTGCTGCTGAGGGAAAGCACGGGTTCTCTAACCTTTCTCCATGTTGGGGACGGGGTCTTCGCGCATCACTGGCGAGGTAAGAGAGATGGTGACCTGCATTTTTGGTTCCTTGCTTGAAAAAATGACGATGTTGGCTTCCTCAGGGTGTACCTGCACCTCATACTGATCTTCAGAAAAGGTCTGCCGGTTAAAAGGACACTTTGCATTACTACAGAGGAGACGGCAGGGGTCAATACAGGGGCCTTAATTTGTCCCTTATAATCCCATTGGTAATTGCCACACTCAAAGTCTTGGCTGCAAAATGGAGGGGTTAATGGGATATAATGCGTATGGGAATGAAGTACACGCCCCAGTCTCTCTCTGTAGGTGTCGTAACCAGGCAGTGGAACTAAAGATCAGTTAAAGATACACGGACCACAAGAGCAGCAGAAGGAGCAAAGACAAAAGCTCATTTATTTGCAGTTATTTTGAATTATATATGGGTGAATCACACAATAAACCACTAGAAACATGTCTGGGTCATATTTCATCCCAAAAGCCAAGGGAGGGGGGTGGAATTATATTTTGCATCAAGTAAACAAGTATATTTTAAGATCATAAAGATTTGACATTATTTTCATGACATTTAGCACATTTCCCTGACACAATTAGTCATTACCACAATGCACAACCATGTCAATCTCATTACTGTAATGTGAAAACAAAACAAAAAAATAAAGAATCTGTATGTTACTGATTGCATCAAGTAAATAACCATATTTTTAAGATCATAAAGATTTGATATTATTTTCATGACATTTAGCACACTTTCCCCCATGCTTTGAGTCATTAACGCAACGCACAACAATCTCAATCTCATTACTGTAATGTGAAAAACCCAAAAATAATAATTAAAAGATAATTCAATTGTAAGAAGTATTCATATATTATGGTAGTATTGTACTGAATTTAATTTAATGCTGATTTTTTTTGGATGTTATGGTAATGAGTTTTTCTTGCTGCATTATAGTAAAGACAATTTAGAAAATATATTAAATTGTAATAAAAATATTTTTCTGTATGTTACAGTAATGAGGTTTTGTGCTGCATTAATGACATTTTAGGAAATATGTTTAATTGACAAAAATAATTTCCTTTTTTTGATTTTGAAATTTTGATTTTCTGTATGTTATGGTAATGATGTTTTTGCTGCATCACAGCAAAGACAATTTAGGAAATATGTTCATGAATAAAAAAATCTTAATTTTCTGTATAATTTGTTGCATGTAATGAAATATGTTCAATTGTCATGAATATTATTGACTATGATTTTTTGTATGTTATGGCATTATAGTAAAGACAATTTAGGAAATGTTCAATTGTAATAAAATGGTTTATTATGTAGTAGTTATGGTAAAGTTATGGTAATGAGGTTTTGTGCTGCATTAATTACATTTCAGGAAACGTTTAATTGTCATGAAAATAATTTAGGAAATATGTCAAACTGTGATAAAAAAATATTTTTTACATAACTTTCTGCATGTTACAGTAATTTTTTTGAAAACAACTGAAATTTCATTAAAATAATTTTCTGTATTTTCTGTATGTTATGCTTTTTAGCAGCAGCAACGTTACAGTAATGACATTTTAGGAAATGTTTAGTTGTCAACGATAAAAAAAAAAAAAGTAATGGGCATAAACAATACTCTTCATTTGCTTTATACAAAATATGATACATTTTTTTTTTTTTATAAAATAAATATATATATATAAAAATATATATATTAGGGGTGTAACGATACGCGTATTCGTATTGAACCGTTCGGTACGAGGCTTTCGGTTCGGTGCGCATTACAAACCGAACGATTCGTTGGACTAATCCTATTACGTTTGGAAAATAACTTAAAATGTGTGAAAATAGCTTAAAGTGTGTGAAATCAGTGCCACTGCGCTCAACAACGCAGCCCAAACGACGTAACAGGCAACGTGCTGTCTGCCCCGTGATAACCTCCCCTTGCTGGGGAGAATCTTCACTTCAACTGAATTTTTGTTGAATTTGCTATGCGCTTTGTCTTACAAAAGAGTCGGTAAACACTGCAACACTGGTTCATGCGCCCGCGTGCGTGTGCCACGCACGGAGGTTACGAGTGTGTCGAGGCGGGTGTGTGAGAAGCGCCACGCACATGTTGAAGGAGTCTCTCTTTGTCTGATGCGGCGTGATACGAGTCATTATCATTGTTTTTACTTTCCCTTTCTGTTTATAGTGAATTGCTTTAAATACGCACAAAGTTTGCAGTGCAAACCCGAGGCTTGTTTGATATCAATTGGTCCGGTTTAAAACAGAAATATTTCCATTGGACATAACTTGCCCCACCTGAGAAAACAAGCGACACCACTGTGTGTATCGAACCGCTATACCGTTATCAGCATGTTGAAGTAGATTAGTCAATTTTCTCTTTGAGAGACAGTCTCTGAGAGAAAATGCGGCGTCAGATGCCGAAAGCATCATTATCATTCCGTTTTTACTTTCACTTTCAAAAGACACAAGAGACTGTTTATAGTGAATTGACTGCGATTAAGACGTTCACCGGATCTCTCCTCATAAATCTAAGAATGGTGAAGAATGCACAAAGTTTGCACGTGTGCAAACCCTGGTGCAAACGCGTGCTTGTTTGATATCAATTGGCTCGCCTTCATGGTTGGAAGCATATGCTCTGGGGGTGTTTTTCTGCAAACAGAACTGCACTGTATTAAGGAGAGGATGAACGGGGCCATGTATTGTGACAACATTGAGACATAACCAATTGCCCCACCTACCGTATCGAAAACATACCGAACCGTGACACCACTGTGTCGTATCGAACCGTTTGATCTGTAATTGTTGTGTACCAAATTTTTTTTTTTTTTTTGATCAAATAATTATTTGAACCAAATAAATTGTTACACCCCTAATATATATATATATATGCAAAATATATCAAATACTTATTGACCTCACTGTATATATATATATATATTTTAATATTATTTTTCTTTTTACTTTTGATTCAGGTGTAAAATATGACCTGGACATTTCTTAGTGAGACTCACGCATATGACAGCCAAGCTTTATGAACACCCAGCTACATGTTGCTATATATAAGCTTAACACCGGAGATCATGTGATTTCTCATGTGGGCGATTTCCATCATGTAGCAGCCAGAACAAAGTGAAACAAGGTGATAAAACCACAAGTGCAAAGATATGAGCATAAACAGGTCATAAGTCAATAATGGTTTTCAGCAGCTTCGACATAAATGTTTATTTTACATGCATAGCAACTTCACAAAAAAAAGACAAGCTTACCGCTAGTTGTTTGGGCAGTTGCTCCGCAATGGTTCTCAATAGAGAGGCAGTGGGTTTCTTGGCCGCTAACAGGATGAGCTGGACGTCGCGGTCGCCGCGCAGGAGGAGACCTTTAGCCAGGATTCCCACACGCATGACTCCTTTGAGAATACGAGCCTGAGACTCCGACCTGTCCAAGAGGAAGTAAATCTAAACTTCGCACTACTATTCGATAGCATAAACACAAAGCTAGCTGGCAAGAGTCCTCACTGTTTGTCCGTCGCGTCGCTGTCGTCGTCCGCAGCACACGCTTCCTTCTCCAGCAGCGAATCAGACACCATTTTGAGAGCGCGCTCAGAATGCGACACGATTTGCTGGACGGCCTGAAGCTCCTCCTCCACGGGGTAGATGGCCGAGTGTTTGGCCATGATATGGCGGTCGTCGGGCGAATCGGGCCGTCGTGAGGGCTAAAGATAAATGGGAGAATTGTTACGGTTTACAATTTGATAAAAACTAGCATCTTCTCAGTTTTTGTCTGAAATGTCATTGTGTGTTCTTACCAATAGGGGCGGCACCGGCATGTTGGGTCGGCCCATGAGAGGGGGCGGGGCCATTCTGTGTCTCATCTCCACCCAGTATAACTGCTCCTCCTCCATCCTCCGCCAGTACATGTCCTCCTCGTACCTCCTGCTGGACGACACATGGAAATGTGAAAATAAAAAGTTACAAATCATGTCATCATAACCAACACACTCCATATTCAGTATAAAGAACGATGTGAGAATTACTGTTTACAACATTTGAAAAATATGTACTCCATTTTTTAAAGAGTGTAATCATATGAAAAATGTTTTTGTGTGTGTGTAAATATGTGAAAATTGTTATTCAAATTTCCCTGCATATAAAAATTATGAATTGTTACTCAAAGTGACTTAAACCATGTTTGATGTATATCGTTTGACAATATTTTGCACAAAATTACTCAAAAAAAAAAATCTTAGATAAACACTGCTAAAAATAATTAACTCTACATTTAGTGCAAAAAATGGTGTGAAATGTATTACATATTTACTATTTGTAATTAAAGTATTATATAAAGTATTTGATAAAATGCTGAATTTTAATCATTATATAAAAAAAGGCTATATATAATTTATGATTTGAAAATAATTACATTACATTTATGATTATATATTATATTTGCAAAACATTTACACTAAAATTATTACACTGCTAAATTTTAATTGTCATGACAAATGTTATATACTTTAAAATTTTGTAATGTGAAAATTACTACATTACACTAATAATTATTATATATAATATTTGCAAAAATTTCAGTAAATTATAGAATGTGTGATTTTATGTACACATATATAAATGATGAACATATTCAAAGTGACTTAAATCATGTTTGATGTACATTCGTTAAAAGTTGTGAAAATATCTAATTCAGTATGTTTATCATGCTATGTATTTTAACTTGCAGTGAAAAGGCCTTGTGAAATGTGCAATAAATGTTTTGATGTTAAAAAAGTTAATTGAAACTTTGTCAGAAATGGTGTGAAAGCAGATGAAGACCTCATTTCCATGTGCCAGCGCTGTTCGTCCTCTTGCTGTCTCTTCAGCACAGATTTCTGCTTCTGCTTTCGCAGTTTGACTTCCAGAAGCTTCCGTGCTCGATTACTGGGCTTGATCTCCACAGGAAGGTCTGGGTTCACTTTTTTCTACAAAACAAGAAGATATTGGTCAATAACTGCAGCCCTGCAGGATTTAATCATAGTAGAGTCTTCATTATCTGTTTTATAATGTTAGTTTGACTGTCTTATGTTTTGAAGTAAAGTGCCTCAAAGTTAAGCTTTTTTGCACTCATTTTAGATTTATAAATCATTTATGAACAATGAAAAAATAAATAAATAAAAGCTAAGAAAAATGAGAAAATCGAATTATATGAAGCAATTTTCATTGGGCAAGTATTTAATTTACTTTTTCAATAACAGACAAACTCTTGTTTATTATATAAATAATTGTTGAATTTAATAATTATTAATATACAAAAAGTAATATATTTAAACATTTAATAAAATCATTTATTTATGAAATAACAATTAGTTAAAAAAAAAAACGCATGAAAGGTAGACAACAAGTATAAAGTTTCATTGTGGCACGTAAGAATATACATAGTAGTTTGTTTTTTTTCCCAGGGTGCCATCTTACCTTGTACTGCAGACGGTGTCTCCGTCCCTTCAGGTGCATGTCTTTAGCATTGGGATCGTTGAAACTGCATTCACACAGTTTACAGTGAAAGCGAATCACCTTACCGTCGTCATTTCGAACCTGAGGAGGAAAAAACACAATTCAGAGACTTATGCTGCCTTCACGTGCTATCGGAAATTTCCTATTTCCCACTTATGAAGTCGTGATTACGAGCTTGTTGTATTCAAGTGCTTTATTGTCGGAAAGAATAAAATGTAGCATCCCATCGGTTGACAATCATATAAACATTCACCGCGCTATACATGCAGTTTGCTGACAATTCTGTAATTTCGGTCAAATACATGCTTATTTCACTGCTTATAAAACATACAATATGCTTCGAATGATTGTTCATATCTAGCCTATAAATACACTACTTTAGTGACAAGACAAAGGGATGTAGTTGTTGTGAAAACAGCATTGACAGCAGTAATGGTTGACCCCTCCACCATGTTTAAAGTTTATGACCCGCCCAACTCTGAAACTCTGGTATCAAAATTATTTCTGAATTTCCCAGTAGTACGACTTGAGAGGCCGTTCACGTCCAATTTCCGTTTAGGAAACTCGTATTTACGATAATTCCAATAGCACATGAAGGCAGCATTAAAACCCTCAGGAGAATGACAAATACCCAATTATCCTTAAATGCCACATTTACTAGAAGAAATCCTTTCGATTCAGACTGATTCACTAACAAATGATTTGTGAATCAATTTGACTGATTCATTGACAAGAAGACAGATTCACTCATTTTGTTCAAGTTTCACTCAACACTATATGCAAATAATTAAATATTTTGACTGAACGGTCTCACCTCTTCGACATAATCGTGTCCCACAGGCTGAATGTCTCCTTGAGCTCCAGTACCGTCACCATCCTCATCATCGCTCAAAGTGTCCGTCTTCACTACAGACGGCTTCGCCTCCTCCGTCTTTACCGGAGCTGTGTGGATGTTCTGCTGCCTGGAGAGAAATGGATATTGGGAAATTTACTCTATTTCATGTCTCTGCAAGATGCTGTTTGTAATGTAACCATGCTACCAAAATGCTTATAATGTGCAGGGTTTGTTGCACGATTACATCTAAATTTATCAGTTCATAACCTGCTGAGCAACATTATCTGGAATGAATATCGCAACTATATAAAGCAAAAAGACTGAGCAAGACTTCTGTGCTGATGTCATGTTACAGTTATCTGAAAGACATTGCATCAACATGACGACAGAAATGTGTATGAGGAGACTTTACTTCTGCAAGGCAGGATGTAAATCATCTATTCTCATCATGTGGGTTTTGTGAGTGATGCACTAAAGAGGAAATATCATCTATTTCTGTGATCAGTGTGAACACTGATTGTGTAAGCGCTGGTGAAATTAAGATAAGGTGAAATTAAGGTGAAGTAACATGCAGAAGACAACTATAATCCCTATACTAGAAACATCAGGCATTTGTGACTAATACTGAGCTTAAACTAAAAATTAAACACATTGGGCCTCATTTATAAGACATGAGCTGAACGTAATTGTGTGCAAACAGGTCTTATAAACATTTTTACATAAACTGTCACAAATGTAAAACAATTTAGGCATAAATCGTTAATAAAAGTGTTAACATTCGTTAAAATTAGTAAATGCAACGAAGAGTGAAACATTCATCGATTTTTGTTAAATGTTAGTTAACAAAAATACAATTTAATAAAACAATTTTTCATGTTAGCTCACATGCATTAACTAATGCTAAAACAATTTTTTTTTATTTAAAAACACTTATTACAAAATGTTAGTTCATGTTAACTAATGTATTTAACAAATGTGACCTTATTGTGAAGTTTTACCAACATTTCTTAAATTTGCACAAAACCTGAAGAATTCTAATGTAAATCAGTCATAAAACAATTTTTGCTTAAATTGTTGCAATCGCATGATTGCGCAAATTTATATTCGCAAACAACTCATGCAAGGAAAGTTAAACAAATGAGGCCAAATAAGTTTAGTACGATTTCTGCATCAATCATTTGTAAAACTTGTGTATATTATCGAAAATATGACTGAATTTCTGTGTAAATCATGCTCACATAAAAAAAAAAAAAATCTGTAAATAATTACTAAAATCATTGTTATGTAAACTGTCATAACTGCAAATGAATTTTAAAAAATCATTCACATAAGTTCCGATGTTAATGTCGCAAATGCGAACAAATTCCTTTTAATCATTCAGTAGGTTTATACTACATACTTGTGCAATTGTGAAAATACTATGTAAATAATTCGCAAAACCATTCTTGTGTAAATTCTTGTAATTCCAAAAAAATTCTGTGCAAGTCATTCGGAAAATTAATTGTTTTCAAAATTTCAGATTAGTCCATCAAATGATAAACACAGAAATTTGTTCTGTTCACATTTTACGAAAAAGGCCCTAAATCATTACTTAAAGGGTCGCAACTGCAAATAAATGTATAATAAATTCACATATTCTTCAGTGTAAACATCGCAAGTGCGAACAAAACAGTATTCTGAATGATTTACAGAGACATTCATTATGCTTATTTAATGAAAAGGCCCTGTAAGGTCACTTACCAAAAATGGCAACTTTAGCAGTGGCAGGTTTTGTCGCAAGAGACACCACGGGTTTGGAAAGTGCCGCCGCTGGCTTCTTCTGCACAACCGATGTAGGGGTGGGAGTGGTTGTCGCAGCCGTCTTGCTAGTAGTCATCGTCACGGCAGCAGGGGCAGAGCTCACGAAAACGGGCTCCGTGGAAGGGATGGGTTTGCCAAGTTTGGTGTGCAACTTCACCACCTGAGGAAAAGTTCGATAACAGGTGCATTTCAATGAAAAGATTCAAAGACGGCAACAAATCTGCAACACCAAAACATGACAAAAAGCTCAAGAGCACTGAAATGGCCAAATTAAGCATCATGACATTTAACGAACCTTCTGGTGCTTGGATCCCCTGATGTGTGCGGCATATGCATCGGCACCGGTGCACGAGACGTCGCACAATTCACAGCGCAGCTGCGTCTGGACACCGCGAGGTCCGTTGGTCACCTGACTGCCGCTCTTCTGAGCCACCTCTTTCTTCTTGTGCTTCTGTCCTTCCAGATGTTCTCGATACGTCTGCAGGAGAACACAGGAACATGAAGAAATACATTTGCTACTACTTTCCACTAAATGTGGGAAACCTTAGGGCAAGAAACTACTAGCAACATTTTTTTATTTTTTTTAAATGCACAGGTGAGTATTGAGATTTTGGACTATTTGGCTTTTCATAACGTGTTGCTGACTACTGGAAAGAATACACCTAAAATACTTATTTTATTGCACTTTATAGCTCAGCTTTCAACACCATAGTCCCCATCAAGCTGGCTTCTAAACTCAGACCTCGGACTAAACTCTTCACCTCAAGTGGTGAAAGTCGGTCAGTTCACCTCAAACTCCATCACCCTGAACGTAGGAGCCCCACAGGGTTGTGTCCTGAGTCCCCTGCTCTACTCTCTCTACACACATGACTGCGTGTCCTCTCACAGCTCCACATCTATTATCAAATTTGCTGATGATACTGTGGTTCTGGGCCTCATTTCCAACAATGATGAGACCGCATACTTGGATGAGGTGGAGAAACTTACATCATGGTGCCAGGACAACTGTCTCTCTCTGAATGTGAGCAAAACTAAAGAGCTGATTGTGGACTTCAGAAAGAGACACCTGCGGCCCTACACTCCTCTTATGATCAGCGGGACCCCTGTGGAGAGGGTGAGCAGCTTCAAGTACCTCGGTGTAAACATCTCCGAGGACCTGACTTGGACTACACACATTCAGACACAGGTTAAGAAAGCCAGGCAAAGACTGTACCATCTGCGACAGCTGAGGAAATTCAGGGTCTCACCAACAATCCTGAAAACTTTCTATTCAGGGACCATAGAAAGTGTATTGTCTCAGTGTATTTCAGTGTGGTATGGAAACAGCTCTAGTCAAGACTGCAAAGCCTTGCAGAGAGTTGTGCGCTTAGCTGAGCACATCTCAGGGTCTGCTCTCCCCTCTCTGCAGGACATCTACCTCAAACGCTGCAGAAGCAGAGCTGTCAAAATCACCAAAGACTCAAATCACCCTGGAAACTGCCTATTCACTCTGCTGACATCTGGTAAGCGCTTCCTCTGCCTGATGGCAAAAACTGAGAGACTTAGGAGGAGTTTCTTCCCCCAGGCCATCAGGCTCCTTAACTCAAACTCAGCCTCTTAACATCATCATGACTTCACTATTAATCACTTACAATCAGTAAGATATTCACACTCATTATTCTCTACCTCATACTGACAGTGTCATTTGCACACATCACTTTCTGTGTTTTGGTATCTTATTTTATTGATTTTTTTTAGATTGCTGCTACATGTCAACCATGTACAACCTTGTACAGTCATGCTTATCTTAATATTTAAGTCTACAGTATACTATCGTGCACATTATTTTATATTTTGTTCTTTATATCTTTTTTTTTATTCATTTAATTTTATGTATACTTCTTTGTGTTGTTTTTTTTCTATAATATTGCACTGTCCATGGAGCGGACCTGACTCACATTTCACTGCTGGTTAATACTCTCTGTATAATCGTGTATGTGACAAATAAATAAATCTTGAACTGAACTTTATCTATTTGCATCTACAGATTTCAATCACACCATGATGGTCTTCTAAAAATGTTTTTTTCCCTCAACTTTAGAAGAACTTACACCAAATTTTACAGTTTTATTTCCAACTATATTCTAAAGATTTTCACTCAGAGGTTTGATCATATATCATTCGCCTGGTTTTATACAACATTTTATTTCTACAAGCATAGTGAAATGTAACTTATTTCTTGCTGTTAACAGCATTTTCTGATTTATAGAGTGAGAAAAAGCAATATCCAGAATTCTTTAGGTAAAAACATTTGACTAATAGGTCAACAAAACAATTTTGAACCTGACTTTACAGATTTCTTCAGTGGAAATGCATGTAGATCAGTTTAATTAGATAATGCGTAACTTGCATATTTGGATTTATATTAAAACGTGAAATAAAAATAAATTAAAAAAAACTTGTAATACAAGGATTATTTGCAATTCTTAACAACAAACTGCCACAAAAACTTTGACAAAAACTAGGGTCATGTAGACTACACTGAAGTAGGGCTGCAACAAACGATTATTTTGATAATCGATTAATCTAACGATTATTAGACCGATTAATCGACTAATCGTCGATTATTTCACTGGTTAATCAGTAGACTTTGATTGATTATTCAGTTTTTGCAATTAGTTAGAATATTAAGTTATACATATTCTAACATAAATAAAGGTCACTTCAGCTTTAGAAAAGCATATTATGTAATTACAATTATTACACAATTAATTGGTAACACTTTACATTAAGGTTCATTAGTTAACATTAGTTAACATGACTGCACTGTATTTTATGTATAATCATTTTCTATTCGTAACGGTTTTAAATTCATTTTAAATAATTTTTTATATAATTTCCTTGTTTTTATTGTTGTGATTATTATTTTTAATGTCTATTTCACTTCCTTTTATGTAAAGCACTTTTGTGTTTTTGAATTTTTTTTGTGTATGAAATGTGCTATATAAATAAACTTGCCTTGCCTAACATGAATTAATAATGAACAATACTTCTATAGCATTTGTTAATCTTAATGTTAATTTCAGCATTTACTGATGCATTATTAAAATCACAAGTTGTTTTTTTTTTACATTGATAAATGCATTGTGAACTAACATGAACAACTGTATTTTTATTAACCGACATTAACAAAGATTAATACTTAAATGTAATAAATGTATTGTTCATTCATGTTAATTAATACATTAACTAATGTTAACAAATGATACCTTATTGTAATGTTACCAATTCATTATAAAAATAGATGGCACACAAAATGAGATGACAGACAGAGACACTCTCTCTCACCATTTAATTAGCTACATGAAAAAGTAACTGAATGACACATTTTGCACATTCTGCCTAACATCTCCTTTTGTAAGTCATATAGATAAGAAACAAAATAAAGGTAAGTGATAAGATGCTTTGGATAAACTATTTTATTCACAACATAATGTCTTAAAATACCTTACAGGGTTATGATAATCAAAACAGCCCTGAGCTAGATCAAGCTTTGATCTCTGCAAACCAAACTGTCACTTTAATGAAATTATTATTTTTTCCCACTAATACAAATATTTTATCATTAGCTAGCTCACACTGGAGAGCTGCTTTATAACAGAAAATCAAGTTGTAATTCTAACTGAAAGCGACACTGACTTTAATGTTTTTCATGTTTAATACCGTAAAGCTGCTTCAATTAAGGCTATTGCATAACGTACTATATAAATAAACATAATGTGACCGAACTCTACTGGAGTAATGTTACGTTACTGAACTGCAGAGCTCATGCAAACATCCACATCGTTGTAATCAGATGCATTTTTAACTGTTGCTTTCACACTGCTGTCAGTTTTTGTTGTTTATTTCGTTACTGAGAGGAAAGCGCGCAATATATATTTACATATTCATCCAAACGCCGCTCAAGTTTGGATGCATTTGCTCTGAAGTGCTGTGTGTGTGTTCTTCTCTTGATCTGCATCCAGGAGGGCTGAACTAGAGTCTTGCGCTACAGCGCCACACTGGTCAAACCGCTGTATTGCAGGCTCTTACATTAGGTCATATGAGATCAAATGACTACTCGACAACAAAAATATTTGTCGACAATTTTTTATTGTCGACGTTGTCGATAATGTCGACTAATCGTTGCAGCCCTACACTGAAGCTGCCTAAATATGGATTTTGGACCATCAAAACTGGTCAAAATAGGGTAAAAACTGAACCAATAGATATCACCATCAGGGTTTGAAAACGAAAAAAAAAATTCAATCGGCTCACTCCGAGCAGAATCGATATTTTAACGTTTCTGTTCCTGCGTTCCTCGTGTATTATTATCGTTCCAAAACCGGTTAATAACATTTTTTTTTTTTTTTTTTCTTTGCCTAATAATAATAATAATAATAATAATAATAATAATAAAGTACAGCATTTTCTTTACTCAAAAAGAAAGAAAAAAACAACAACACAGAAAATCTGGTATCTTAACCCGCTGCGCTTAATCATAGCCAATACAGCATCATCTTTTATATATTTTGGCCAAATGTAGCCTATTAAACAAAAGAAAAAATCTGCTGACGCTTTAAAGACATTAAAGTATTTTTTCAAGATATTTACAAATGTTTGCTGCATTGTTAAACGCTCTTATAAAATTGCGTTTTGAGAGGGAAAAAAACATAGGCTAAGTCGCATAGGCTCATGTCGCATTTTATGATTACATTCAGAAATAATGTAGGCTAAAATGCCGGTAAAAGCAAAATGTTTACAAACATTATAAACACAGTTAAAGTTCCCTTCTCTTCACAACAAATCCTCGAAGGTTAAGGCCATTTAAGCGTTTAGGATATATAAATGTAAAGCCAAAAACTAATTAATTTAAGGTGAAACTGATGCCTACCTCTCTCATTCGGCACAAATCCAAATGTTTTCATATTCGCGACGTATCTGGATGCTAAAATATTATTATTTATGAAATAGGCTTTGTGCTTCACTCGCATCGATCTTCATCCTTCGCATATCAGCATTGTGGTCACGCTGAATGCAACAGATTGTACAATGGAGCAGTGCTACTTATATGGTTCTTTAACTGTATTTTGATAATGAATTTTGATAATGATACTGTAATTTTGATAATGCACAGGCTGCAATATCGCAAAAATATGTTGTCTGTGTGCGTGTCAAGCGCCGGCGTGATAGCCATACTGGTATAGCCTACAGATAGAAGCAAGATATTCAAAACTGTCAAGCTTTTGCAAAATAAAGAAAACTACTGCTGTCGTTTCCGTGAACTTTGGATCGTGTCACAATAAACCGAAACTCAGCTCTTTTTTTTCTTTCGTTTTGTTAATCTGTCAATGATTTAAGTTAAATATATTTCGTGCATATAGCCTCTACATATTCCTTTTTATGAAAGCATATAGTTTTATTCTGTTTTCTCCTTTCACAGAAGCACTGCAGGTGCTTGTGATCTGTTGAATCCATCTTACACTATCCTCGGATAAACTCTAACGCCGGTGCATTGCCATTGCGACTTACCTATGATGAAGAATTCACAGCTGAGCGCGGGCGGGCAAATTTTTTATTCTGTTCGGAACTATAAAATTTGATTTCGTTTCTGTTTCAGTCAAAATTTTGTTCGTTTCCGGTTTTTGTTTTCGTTCCTTGAACCGGTTCAGAGCCCTGATCACCATACTTCCCCAGTGGATTGATTGCATTAAAAATTGCAAAGTTACAAGTTTTCTAAAATGCTGTTTAAATATGCAAGTAAGGTGTTATCTAATTAAATATGCACCAATTTACAGACATTTCCAAATAAAATACTGTATATAAACAGTAATCTCTAACTTACGCTAACTGTTGAATTCGCATTCACAATAGAACACTGTTCCGGCAGATGATGAAGGACATAGGCGTAGCAAAAGTGCCAGTGAGAATATGCTAGTCTCACAGGAACCAACGATTGTTTACAGGAGCAAAGGAATAAAAACACTCTCCTCTTGGCTTATATCAAAACCCTCCAACATTTTTCTTCGACAACGTACATCTAATTCGTGACCGGTGTTTTGTTTTGCTCTCTCTCCCCTGCGCTTCCGCAACGACGTGCTACGTCATCAGCCCAGAACGGCGTTCTATTGCGAACACGCACACAACAGTTAGCGGAAGTTAGAGATTACTGTTTAAATAATTTTAAATATGGATACTTTTCTTACAAAAATGCATCAGGAGGCTTTTATTCACCCCCCGGAGCCATGTGAGGCACTTTTTATTATGGATGGATGCACTTTATTGGACTTCTTTTGGACTATTGAAAAATAACACCCATTCACTGCCATTATAAAGATTGGAAGAGCCAGGATGTTTTGAAATATAACTCCGAATGTAATCGTCTGAAAGAAGAAAGTCATATCACCAAGGGTGGCTTGAGGGTGAGTAAATAATCAGGAAAATTGCATTTTTGGGTGAACTAACCCTTCAAGTTCTCTTCGGCTGAAGAATAAAAGACCTATACATTTTGGATGGCCTGAGGGTGAGTAAATAATCAGGAAAATTGCATTTTTGGGTGAAACTGAATGTGGATTTCATGCAAACGCTCACCTGTGGACCGGCACAGCTTATCTTGCAGATATCGCAATAGTGCAGCTGTGGCTGTTTGGGCGGCCCTTTGGGCTTTTGGATCTTGCTCTGGTGGAAAACAGGTTTCTTGTATGTGTTGACGGAATGGCTGGTGATCGTGCCACTTCCAGTGTTGTTCCAGGAGGAGTTGACGTGCTGTTTTGGAGGTTGTTGCGTCTGCTGTGGTGGCGGTGGAGGCTGTTGCGGCTGCTGGAGAGGCGGTTGAGGCTGCGCCTGCGGGGGCGCCAGCTGCGCCGGCTGGAAGTACGACGGCGTGGATGTGTAACCGCTAGACACATAGCTGGAATAGCTGAGACCGGCTGAAGCAACAAAGAAAGAGACACCGTTAGACAATATGCCGGTGGATATTTGTGGCATATAAATCTGAATCGGACGCGGCCGTACCGGAGTAGGACGTAGCAGCTGTGGAGTTGAAGGAAGAACTGGGGGTGTAAGTGGATATGGGGACTGGAGTTTGCTGTACGCTGGTTGATGCCGGGTAGATGGTGTAGCTAGACGACACAGAGCTCACAGCGGGAGGGGGTTTCAGAGCTGCGACCTGTCTTTGAACAGGCGGCTGACTGTACACTGTGCTCGTGGGGCTGTAACCAGTTTTCAGCCCTGAAAAGGCAAAGATGTTCTCATTTAAACCTAAATATTGAATATTATGATGATATTTGATTGCTCTGAAATAGCTTAGATGGGCTTGTTATTTCTTAGAGCATTCTAAATGTTTAATGCAAGACGTAAAATAAACATGGTTTCTCACCAAAATAAATATTTAATTAGGGCTGCACAATAAATCACATGCGATTGTCATGCGCCTCTCGTCAGTAAAGCCGGTTCTGTGATTAGTAGTAAATCTCCATCAAGTGCTTTCAGATGGAGCGGCATTTAATACAGAGTCATAGATCCCTGACAAGCTACGCAATATCGCGTTCATAATCGCAGATGAATCGCCTTCGATTATGAACGCGATTGCAGCTTGTCAGCTACGCTGTGTATTAAATGCCGCTATCTGAAAGCACTTGATGGAGATTTTCATCACAGAAATCGTGATGACAATCATGTGATTTATTGTGCAGCCCAATATTTAATTATTTTCATTTATGTGCACCAATATAACAACAGAAACAACACTACTACTTATATACTATTATTGTATTTATTAGTATTTTGAATTAGCTTTTATTTTTAATAACTTTATTTTTTAATATTTTCATTTTATTGTTTTATTTAATTTTAGCTTAAGTTTTAATAATTTTATGTGCTTTGTCATTTTTATTAGTGTTTGCTTTTAATTTCTTTTTATTTCAGTTATAGCCATTGTAATACTTCACCTTAAACTTATTTTATTTCTATTAGTTGCAAAGGCAACATTTCCAAATTGAAAGTATTTTAAGAGTTTTTTTTTTACTATTTGTATTTTGTTTCAGCTTAATTTCAATAACCAAAAACTGTTTTAGTTTTAGTTAACAAACAGCTTTAGATAACAAAAGCTATACTGATATACACGGATTAAAACTTTTTGATCTAAAAAAAATGCAACACCAGAGACTTTTTATTTAGAATTTTAATTTAAACAGTTTGATTTCATTTAAACGTTTATATATGTACGTGTTTTATGTTTTTAGAAAACTTTATGGTCAAAAAGTTCATTAAAATCATTGCAATAGTCACAATACTGTTTAAACATAATTACAACAATTATAATAATTAATAATAATTAAATAATTATATTTCACTAATATTAATATATTATGAAATAAATATTACATCAAACATAAATGTAATAAAATGTAAATATAATACTAACAAATATTACATTAAAATATTAAACTAATACAAACTATTCAGCAACAGTCTGTAAATCAATATTACCTTTATGGTTATGGATATTGAAATTTATTTTTAAAAATTACATAATATTTCTGAATGACAATGTTGCAGACCAGAGTTGAATCTGCATCACCCGCATGAGTGCCAAAGCTCAACATGCCTGCTGAAAAAAACTGGAAACATTTACAAAACAACTTAAAGTGATTGTTCACCCAAAAATGACAATTCTGTCATCATTTACTCACAAAAGAAGATACTTTGTAAAATGTTGATAACCAAACAGTTTCTGGTCCCTAATGACTTCCATAGCATCTTTTTCCACACTGTATTAGTCAATGGGGATCATCAACTGTTTGGTTACCCACATTATTCAAAATATCTTCTTTTATTTTCATCAGAGGAAAGAAACTTATACAAGTTTGGAACAACTTGATTATGAGTAAATGATGACAATTTTTGGGTAAACCAAACACAAGCTGTCTTTAAAAACACATTATTTCATCTTTGATAAATCCGTTTACATACAGTACTTGGCCATTATTGCTGTTAAAGAGGAATCAGACTCACCTGTCTGGAAGTAGGCCTCGGTTGCGGTTTGCTGCACAGGTGCGATGCTCGTTTGAAAGTACTGCTTGTTCTCATAGCTGCTGACCGGTGGCGGACGACTGTAGTTATAATTCTCCTGTATAACCAATTAAATCAGGAATAAGTAAATGAGCCCACTTGAGATGCATCATTAAAAACAATGAAGCAAAGAGAAGACTTACCGGTTCAGTCAACACCTGGTAAGTTTGAGGGGTGGTCGTCAGTTGTGGGGATGTTTCAGGCTGCCGGTAGCCGTAGTTTGGGGCGGGATGGGGCTGGTAGGGGTAGGGGGTGGTCACCACAGGACTCGCCGGTTGGACGGTGGCGGAGGGGTACGAGGCCGTCACCGCATGGGCCACTCCGGGGGCGGGCTGGATGTTATAGCTGCCCGTGGTTGGGTGGGAATAGGCAGGAGGCGGCTGGGTGCTGGATGGGAATTTCGGGATTCAGAATTAATGCGGTTTATACACCCTTCCCTTATGAAAATTAACCATGGTTTTAGTACAAATTAAACAAAAAAAACATGGTTACTATAGTTAAGCGAAGTATAGTGAAAACATACGGGTCAAAATTATCGAGTTTTCTTTTATGCCAAAAATCATTAGGAAATTAAGTAAAGATCATGTTCCATGAATGGATATTGAATATATCAAACTTAATTTTTGATTAGTAATATGCATTGCTTAGGAGTTCATTTAGAAAGCTTTAAAGGCGATTTTCTCAATATGTTGATTTTTTTTGCACCCTCAAATTCCAGATTTTCATACAGTTGTATCTTGGCCAAATGTTGTTCTATCTTATCCCAGCTATCCTAAGCTTATTTATTCAGCTTTCAGATGATGTATACATCTCAATTTCGAAAAAGGGTCACAAATGGTAATCAATACGCCAAAAAAAACATGGTTACTACATTTTTACTACAATAAAACCATGGTTAATTTTCGTATGAGTTACAAGTGTGCAAAATACCATGGTAACAGTATTTACTTTAAAGAATAGGCTACCAAAATATAGAACTTTTTGTAAGCATATGCACATTTTTAATACAGAATTATATGGTAAAAGCATACCAAATATTTACCATGGTATAAACATGGTACTACGAGTCCATAAGTATGGCAGCACCGCGGTATTTATATTAGCACAGGCATATTTCCCGCAAACACACGCTAACGATATAATAATAGCATGCAAGCATCAATAAACACATAAACAACAGCAGCTCATGAGATCTTTGCGCACTGGCCGTCAGCACCTCGTGTAAATATATGTCATGGCATCATGACTGCTGTAACTAAGCGATGTATTCAAGCGCATGTGTTTGTTTTGTACCTGTACTGCGGGCCGCCAACAGCGGCGGCGGCGGCGGCAGCTGCATGTGTGAATCCATAATAATTACTGGCCGCCATCATAGAAACTTCAGCAGCAGCAACGGCGGCGGCGTCTCCGGCGATCACGTGACCGACACGTGTCCGTGACGTCAACGGTCACCTTCGCGCCGCTTCCCCCACGCGGAGCCTCGATATAAAACCGTTGATGCAAAGATGAATTTACACAAATATGTATATTATACACCTATGAATCGTTACATAGGTTTATATCAGTGGCGGAGGTTACGGTGGCGCTCTGAAATGATGAGGTGAAGTTAGTGACTTTTGAGCATTTTTAGATCATATAAAAACAATACACTTCAGGTATATTATATTATATTTGTAAATCAGCTATTACTTTTAATAGTCACTTAATTTCTTTTCATAACTTTGTTTGTTTCAACTTTGTTTCATACAAATAGGCCTATTAATATTATGTACAAATATATTAAATATATAAAAGAAAGTAAACAAAAATATAATTTTATAATATTATTCTATAATTAACTACATTTAAATTATCATATACATGTACTTTATATATAATATGTAAATTTCATTATTTTTTATGATTTATAAATATATAAAATGTAAATCAAATGCACCACAATACTGCATATATATACACACAAACTGAAAATTAAACATATATATAACAGTCAAGTTAATAAACAATAAAATCTGCCCATGTGGGTTACAGATATTTTATAGCCAAACCATAAATAAACCAAAATGAATGTCTCATCCACTCAGAATGAGCTTGTACATGAGTACATTAGCGCCACCTGTGGGTTGAGAGGGTTAAAGTGGGATCTCAAAGACTCTGTTGTTCCAGTGCTCAGAGGATGTGGAAGTGCCTAAATAACAGATGCTCTATTCATCCTGAGCCTGGACCACCAGCATCCAGCATTCAAGAGGAGAAGCAATATGACAAAGCATCGCTGATGTTCCTAAAGCATCCTTACTGGTAATGTTTGGATTTAAATAGCAGAATATACACGCATCTGGAAACATGATGGACTGAATTCAGTTTCAAAGTGTCTGTCTGTGACCTGGAGAGTGAGTGTAGTTTTTTCTTTCCCTCACAGTGAACAGAGGAGTCTTGTGTTTCTCCTGGAGCACCTGCATCAACACCTGCGTTCTGCTCTGGGTGAAGAGGAAAAATAATCAGCTCACTGGGAATAATCCGATCCTTATGTGAGTAAGAGCGGCTTAATAATCTATTGCTATTATTTTCATCTATCAACGACTGAATTTAGCTAGATTTGTTGAGTTTTTCGAAGGATTTTGAAGAATCATGAGGAAAAATAGTGGATTAGTGCTTTCAAGCCACACCACCATGACGTTTCAATATAATATTGAATTTAATATTCATTATATAACATTTAGACTCCAAATACAGCAGTTTTATTGTAGTATCACTGAGGCGCTATTATATTTTTTATTCACATTTTGAATTTTTTATTATATTTATTTTAAATTCAGCTTTTAAAATGTAGTCATTTTGTTGTGCGTTTGTGATATTTTTAGCTGTTTTTGTTTTATTTTGAGTATGTTTATTCAGTTGTTATTAGTTTTAGTCAATTTAGTACATCAAGTTAAAATAAAATAAAAAAATGTTGCTTTGGTAACTAGTTGAAATAAAAATAACTATTTTTCATCTATTGTAATTTATTTTATGCAAATATATAAATATTTATTTTATCTAATTTATTCCAGTTAATATTTCTTTTATTTCAAGTAATGAAAATGTCTTTTAATTGTTTTTAGTTTAATTTTACTTTTAATGAACTATAATAAACCAGTTAATGTCAGTATATATATATAAATTTCTTCCAATGTGTAGACAAAAAGTAGTCGAAATTCAAAAAGACAATTCAAAAGTGAACAAAAGGGAATTATCCCCACATTAAAGCAGAGGCCACTTCAGTCAGGGATTAAAATGAGTTTCCCATTAATCCGTAGCACACTAAAACTTCCTCTGGTATGCACTGACTTTTGGTGATTAAAGTCTTCAGGAGAGGATTTGACTTTGTTTTTCAGGTCCAGGTTTCTTCAACATGGGCAGCGTTGACTTCAATCCTCTGATGGAGATCATAGAGGCGAGAGACGAATGGCTGGATGATGATTTTCCCAGGTAACCATGCACCTTTTCTTTTATTCTTTTGAAAACTCAATAAGTGTCGACCATAGACATTGATGAATTGGTTTTGAATGGTTGAACTTTACTACATTTTCTGCCTCAAATTTCAAAATTCGTTCACATTGTGGTGTAAAATACATCATATGTGTTTGTGGGATGCATGAAACGTGAAGAAACTGGACATTTGATGCATTAAAGTGTTTATATTGGTAAATTATTCCAGTCTGAACTGAATGTAAGCGATTCCAAAAAAAGAAAGCAAAGAAGGTTCACCAAAACTAACTTGAAGTTTGAAGGCTACACTGGCCTTACAGATAGATACAGGCTTTAAAAAAAAGGAAAAGAGCATCATTTCTTCAGCGAATCCTGAGTGAGATGCTGAATGGAGAAGGGAGCAGGTGCAGCTCTCTCCTTAAATGGAAAGCAGCCACGTCATGTGACGCAGCGAGCTGCCAACAACACAAGCAGCATCACCAGGAAAATGGAGGCAGGTCAGGCATAAAAGAGCAGCTCCAGCATCACACGACAGCATGATGCTTTTGAAATATTAAACAGCGTTAGGACCTTGAGCTTTCACGCAAGCGTAGAGTAAGAACTCGTACAATCAGAAAGCAGCCAGAAACCTTGTATACGTCTCACGCAGCAGGTAAGCGAGAGCAGCTTTGATTGTGCGTTTTTGGTTTGTTTGTTTTCTAAAGCATGCTAAAATCATCCATTTTATTAAGTTTGTGTTGATTAAAAAGGGTTTTAATGCTGTGCTGTATTATTGTTTAATACCAAACTGAGAGAAATAGAAATTTGATGAATCTCCACAGGGAAGCTGTTGTTGTTATAAATAACATGGTGCCAAATTTAGGCTGTGATTCATTCATTTATTTGCATCTGTTAGTATTAATATGCAATATTATTATGCACTTCTGTAGTATGTTTTGCTTTGTTGATGCTAATAACCGTCTTTCTCAAGGCTTCTGGTTTGTCGTTGTCGTCTAAAATGTGCATTTCACGGGGAAACAATGACAACTGCCAGTTAAATAGTCTTTTAGCATAGAAGCAGCAGCTGTGAACCCCACCGGCTCTGACAACCCCCTCTATTTATCAGCTGCGTGTGCAAGGACCCCTAGGGCCTACTCACTAATTAGCATATCACAATATGCTCTGGTCTTAAAGAAGCAGTTCACCCCAAAATTACAATTTTGTCATTTACTCTCCCTCATTTTGTTCCAAAATTGTATGACTTTCTTTGACTTTGGACTTTCTTTTCTTACTTGAATCAATATTTGCACATACAAAAATTTGTGTCAATATTAAGTGAATTGAAAAATTGCCCTCGCTAGGCCACTTCCTGCGGAGGGCGACATGGACTCTTCCTGCGCCCTGAACGAGGGGAGAACTTGTAAGTCACTTTGTTTCATATGCAAATGTTCTTCTTAAATGAGCAATTAGCATTTGTGTAATGCAAATCGTATTGTTATTGCCACAGCTCCCCCAAACTCTCTCCTCATTGGTGGAGCTGGAGGGGGCGGAGCTCACCGGAAGCGTCGCACGCTGGTGGCCCCGGATATGAACTTGTCGTTGGACCAGAGCGAAGGGTCCTTGCTCTCCGATGACTTCCTGGATACACCTGATGATCTGGATATTAACGTGGATGACATTGAGACGCCCGATGAGACGGATTCGCTGGAGTTCATTACCAACGGCAACGACCTGGAGTGGGAGGGTAAGAATATGCTGTTCTTCATGGCTCTGGAAAGAGATCAGAAAGTAGGTCGAGAGAAAGATCAGTAGATAGACAGTTTGATAGATAGATAGATAGATAGATAGATAGATAGATAGATGAAAAGGTTGGGAGGTAGACAGACAGACAGACAGATTGATAGATAGATAGATAGATTGGTAAGTAGTTAGATAAATAAATAGATTGGTAGGTAGTTAGATAAAAAGATTGGTAGTTAGACACATAGATAGATTGGTAGGTAAGTAGATAGAAAGATCAGTAGGTAGTTGGATAGATTAATACGTAGGTAAATAAAAAGATTGGTAAATAGTAGTTAGATAGATCGGTAGGTAGTTATATTGATTGGTAGATAAGTAGATGGAAAGATCCTACTGATCTTTCCATCTACTTATCAGTTAGAGTTAGAGTAGTAGGTAGATAGATAAAAAGATTGGTAAGTAGTCAAATAGGTCGGTAGGTAGGTAATTAGATCGGTAGGTAAGCAGTTAGATAGATTGGTAGGTAGTTAAAATGGTAGGTAGATAAATAAAATGATTGGTAGGTAGTTAGATAGATCGGTAAGTAGTTATAGATCGGTAGGTAGTTAGATTGATTGGTAGGTAAGTAAATAGAAAGATCAGCAGGTAGTTAGATTAGCAGGTAGATAGATAAAAAGATTGGTAAGTAGTTAGATAGATTGGTAGGTGGAAAAATAAAAAGATTGGTAGGTAGTTAGATTGGTAAGTAGTTATAGATCTCTAGGTAGTTAGATCGGTAGATAGATATCAGTTGGTAGATAGAAAGATCAGTTAGTAGCTAGATCAGTAGGTAGATAGATACAAATATTGGTAGGGTTGGTGGATAGATGAAAAGGTCAGTAGATAGATAGAAGAAAAGATAGGTTGGTAGATAGAAAAATCAGTAGATAGTTAGATCGTTAGGTAAGAAGTTAAGTAGCTATATGTTCCACTCATTGATCCATGGCATTCAGATGACACACCCGTCGCATCGGCCAAAGCGCCCCCTGCTGACAGCGACGCTGATGGAGAAGGTGTGGACGGGACTGGTGTCAATGGCCGTTTATGGAGGACTGTGATTATCGGCGAACAGGAACATCGGATCGATATGCAGGTCATACGGCCCTATCTGCGCGTCATATCGCATGGAGGTACATCACGCTTCAGAATCATTATTTATGCAGTTTATTTAATCTCTGCTGTGTCCTCAAGTCGCTTCTTCTTCTGTTCTTTAGGGTACTATGGCGAGGGCTTGAACGCCATCATTGTGTTCACGGCGTGTTACCTTCCTGACAGCAGCTGCCCAGATTACCATTACCTGATGGAAAACCTCTTCCTGTAAGGAAATTAACTTGTTTGACTTAGCAAACACAGCCAAGCCAGACTGTACAACCTTCTTGTTCTGTGATTTTCTTATTTGGCTTCTCTTCACACGTTCACGCTGTCTTCACACCTGTTCCTCAGGTATGTGGTGAGCAGTCTGGAGATGCTGGTGGCAGAGGATTACCTGATCATATACATGAATGGAGGAACGCCGCGGAGCAAGATGCCCGGCATTAGCTGGCTCAAGAAGTGCTATCAGATGATCGACAGAAGGTATGGAAATAGTGATCACTTTTATGCAAATGGATTTTAAGAAATTGAGATAAACAGCTTCAATCTTCATCCTCAGACTGAGGAAAAACCTGAAATCTCTGATCATCACTCATCCGTCCTGGTTCATCCGGACAGTCATCGCAATTTCCAAACCTTTCATCAGGTAAACATATTATTCAACACGAGAACGGAAATGAGATTTGAAGTTGTTTAAATAAAATCAAGTACTTATTAAAAAGCTAAATTATTGGTAAATTAATTTTAGGAATATATTGGAACTTAATTAAAAAAAAATATATATATATTGTACTAAATAGAAATAAATTCTCATAATTAATGAAAAGTGCATGGATAACTATTCAAAGTTCATTATGCAGGGTTGAGACATGCTCATAAATCATATTTTTTTTGCTCTACAGTGTGAAGTTCATGAATAAGATACGTTATGTGCACAGTCTGGAAGAGCTGGAAAAGATTGTTCCTATGGATCATATCCAGATCCCAGAGTGTATCTTACAGTAAGAATATTTCAAACATATTTTACCCTTTGCTAACCAAAACTAAAATCTGATACCAATTTCTAAGATCAATTTGTCTTTTTTACAGATTTGAAGAGGAAAGAATAAATGCTAGAAAAGAGAGGTAATCACCAAACTAATTTGGTGATTAATTTGGCTAATTTGACACCTATTAGATAATGCTTTCGCAAAATGAAAGAGGAGACCAGCAACTCCCTGTTTACCCAGAATGCTCTTCTCTTTGTAGAATGGAGCAGGAACAGAAAGAGCAGCAGCATCAAGAACAGAAACAGAAGCCCGTCAATCCAGAGAGGTGAGCAAACAAACAAAACACATCATTAGTCCATGACTGATTCATAAAATAACCAAACAACTCTCTGCCTCCAGGACAACAGCGATTGAAGAACCTGGACTCTGAGAGGACGAGCTTGAATGTTTTTGTTGCTGATCTTGGATCATTTGTCATATTCCCAAATTATATATTAATACACATATCAGACGTCTCAAACCTGGTCTTAGATCAGCAACAAAGCGGAAACTTTAATCGAAAGTTGGCGAGTGAGAAGGCCAGCTGCTCTCGCTTTCGTCCTCAAAGGCACAATTTTAAAAAAGCATTTCGAAATCCACCAACAGATGGCACTACGCACAGAGAAACGTCGCTGTCTGGTAGCAGGATGTACCATCGTGCACTGTAGCCTCTTTGCTTGTTATCGCTTTTAAAATAGGCTGTTCCCTGCTTGCTGACCCTGGAGAATGTCATGTGACCTGACTTTAATAGACGGATGTGTCCGCTCAGGATTCGATAGCTGTTGCATGTCGATTTCCAAGCATCTCTGTGCTTCTCTGTGTGTATGCGCCCAAATCGAATGTAACTTTCTTCCATTTTGCTGATTATGTTTGCCTGGAATCCTTTCTTGGATGTTTTTGAATGTTTTAACCCCTTCCATCTTGTTTAATGACCAGCTTTTGTAAATGATAAGTGCCAGTCATCTCTGAAAACATTTTGACATTAGCTGTACTTTTATGTTGCCTTATGTTTGCTATGAAAATGGTTCAAAATTAAACATTCTGCTATATGTATGACTACAATTTTGATTTGCTTTTGTCTTTTCTTGATCTTTATGTGCAGTTTTGGGTAGTAAGCGATTACATGTATTCTGGATTATGTAATCAGATTCCAGAAATTAATTTATTGTAATTAGATTATATTACATTTATATTTCAAAATACTCGTAATCAGACTACAGTTACTTTTTTATTGATCACATGATTTTGTTTGCTTTTATTTAGACTGTTGTTATTTTAAAATGATTTATTTTAATTGTACATTTTTTATGATTTAATTGATTATTAGCTTTTCATTAAACTCCTTAATCCCCTGCAGTTCCTTCATGAACCCCAGTTTGGGAAACCTTGATGTAATGTAATGTTTAATGCATTTCATGTTGTTAATTGCAGTGAAGGGAATATATTTTCTTTCTCTTTGTATTTCTATATCAATATGGTACAAGATTATCCTATTTAAATATGATAAATGAGTTCATCAAAAAGTAGTCTGATTATATTACCTAAAATGTGTAATGTAATGTAATTTGGAATAAGTAACAGACTGCATTTTGTAAGTAATCTACCCAATACTGTTTATATAGGACTTTCTAATAATAATGTGTTTTTATGAACAAAAAACTGAGTAAACATTTCTTTCTTAAATTCAAAAAAGGTGGGGTTTTATCTCTCAACATATCCTATCAAACAAATCAACCACCAGAGTTCAAGAAAGAGTTGCGTAGATGTCTTTCATCTAGTCACAAGAAAGAGTTATTTTCATATTTCCATGATGTGACAGACTATTCCTGTATGTGTGTGACTATTATATCAGCAGTCTTTACGACGGAGTGACCAGTCACACTCTCTTTGACCTAAATAAAGAATGACCCTCACTGTCATGGACATTTAGAAATGGGAAACAATTATAAATTCTACACTCATTAACCATACGCTTTGACCATAAGCATGTACACCTGGATTTAGTAGCCCTAGTCAACAAAATTCAAATATAGTCTATATGAATATTTAATTTCGATTACCACTGAAAGACACTTAACACGCTTGAAAGACATTGTGAATTAAATATTTCACACTATAAAAGTGTCCAAGATATCCTTCCCACATGGTACAAGTGCACATCTGTGATGTATTAACCGTACCAGACCACAATACATGTGATTTTGCCCTCATGAGACTTTGAGGAACGTGTTACCCTGAAGTAGCCTGCAGGATTATTCTGACCCCTCACCTAAATATTTGAGGGTCTATTGAGGATATCTATAAAAACACACTAATTGTCTGTGTCCTTGTCAGCTGGTATTACAGGAAATGTTCTTTTAGTTTGTTTCTTTTAGTGATGATAATTGTAATATATGTTTCAAAGAATGGCTCTATTACATAAGAGAACCAACTCACTACACCAGTATCTCTTTTTGCTTATTTGTTCTAATTGTACTAATCTGTACTATTTTATCTTCTGTGCAATTCGTGGGAATTTATAGACTGATTCAGAGTTACAGTATGTTCTCCCCTGCGTGAGCCGCGATTGGCTGCCTAGCACGTAAGCCACGCCTTTTCTGTGACGTATGCCTTTGGTTATATGCCCACGTGCAAGTGTTTTCTCACAACGCATTAGTGTCTACGGAGATAAGACTGCAAGTTTAGCTTTAAGCGGAAGTTTTTATTTTAGGCGTTTTGTGGCGTCTAAATTGTAAAACCTCAACCAGGTCGGATACAATGAAGTACATAATAGGAATAGGGGGGTAAGTGGCTTTTTACAGTAATATTATGAACAACTAGTTAATAGTTATAGTCGAGCCACATATGTGGCTTTTAATTTTTTTTTAAATGAAGATAATATATTGTACATGTAGTAATTTATTATTCTCATTTATGACGTGTGGGATTAGTATTTTAAATCGCGAGCTTTTGAAACCACGTTGAGGTTTTGAGCGGGAGATTTAAAACCGTGAGCGCGCTGAAACTTCTGAATGTTTTTAACGGACATTCGCGCTTCGATATATCTAGTCATCTATTAATCTTATCCTTATGGTTTTTTGTGTATGAAGTAAAATAACAGGTTTTTAATAAGTTTTTCTTGTTGAGGTGCCACGTTTAATGTTATTTGTGATTGTAATGTGTTTGTGCCTGGCCACCATGGCTTTAATACAAAGGACGGAATATTAAACTTTTTAAAGACGTCTAAAGTTGCTGTGTTTGTTTTTATTGTAGATTATTATAAAGCGTTCATTTGTTAATTTAGGACGTTATTGTATTGAACACGTGGATAACTAACAACAAAGTAAACTTGGGTCAGTTTGTTGTCAATCATAAGCCAACTGAGGACCATCCCGCCATTTTTGCTTGAATAAACTTTTCAAATACACCTATTAAACAAAAGATTACACGGAAAATATGTTTAATCGTTCTGCTTTTTGAGTCGTTTCAACTCTGTTTGATCATTTTAACCTTCCTTTTTTTTTTATCTTTCAGTGTGACTAATGGTGGTAAAACCACTCTGACGAACAGGTTAATAAAAGCCTTACCAAACTGCTGTGTGGTTCACCAGGATGACTTCTTCAAGGTGAGTTCAACTAAATGTAGTGTTTTTTTAGTATTTCTAGTTGAGGTTCTATTTTGGTGTTGGCTTTACAAATGACACTTCCTTTAGATTTAAAAAAAAAAAAAACTTTAGCTGTAATTTTTTCCCTACTTGTGTCTAAATTAGTAAATCAACAATTAGGATTTTTATGTAATTTAATTGCCATAATATTTTAATTGTAGCTTTTTGTTCTTGCCTGTTGTAGTACTGCATGCATGGATTCAGTAAGAATTAACTTTAAGATAATGATCTAGTAATGACTCTTTACATTTGCTTTTTCTCTATTTTTTTATTTTTTGATAAAACTTTCATTTGGCTCCTTGTACAAGTCTGTGATACGAGGGTAATGTAAGAACTCAAAAGTGCTGATCCAAGATCAGTTTCCTCCCATCTGTCGAGTTGTATTCATCAGGTTATGATGGCCGAGACCTGATTCTAGATCAGCAGTCTGGCTCAAATATACCTGACGGCAGATGTAGACGATGGCATTTGCTGCAGTGTTTTACTGGTCACTGTTATTTCAGCCTCCGGATCAGATAGCAGTCGGAGAGGATGGCTTTAAACAGTGGGATGGTAAGACTATAAACAGTAGGAGAGTAATAACGCCTCATTCTACGCATCGCCCTCCCATAACAAAGATTTTACAATCCCTCCCAAACCATTTACATTCTCTCTGTGTGGCTTTGCTATAGCTGAAATTCAATTTCAACTTCCATTTTCAAATTTCAATCTTCCACTAAAAATTTTTGTTCTGCTTTTGTAGTGATCACAGCTTTGGATATGGAGGCCATGGTGAACACTGTCAAGGGTTGGATTGAAAACCCAATCAAATTCGCCCGTTCCCACGGTGTACAAGTGACCCCAGCCATGGAAATGGACGACCCAGAGAGCCAAGTGCACATACTCATCGTAGAAGGATTTCTGCTGTACAACTACAAGTGAGAAACATTTAACTTTCGGTGGCCTGAACTGCATGAATGGCAAAGATTAGATTCTGGGAACATTGGGTAACATGTGCTCAATGCATATGTACGAAGGGAACATTGGGGCATACATGCCAGTCATGTGATGCTCTGCATTAGTGTAGATAAGGAGACGCACTGAGCTATTGGTGGGCACGTGGAGCTGCATGTGCTGATTTCTGAGCCGGCTATGTGGAAGTGCCCCAATCAGTAAATGACTTTGCGAGATGGTGTTCTTTTTAAGGCTATGACCTTTTTATCTTTTTTCCCCTCCAAACAGGCCTTTGCTGGAATTCTTTGACAAACCGTATTACATAACCATCCCATACGAGGAGTGCAAGTTAAGGAGAAGGTGTGTTAAAACTGCAATCGAAAACTCATGAATTGTGCTAATTTTGAGCAGCTGAAATAATATATATTTTTTTTCAGTACAAGGCAATACACCGTCCCCGACCCTCCCGGGCTCTTTGATGGTCACGTGTGGCCCATGTACCTGAAACACAGAAATAACATGGAGAACTGTGGTTTGCCGATTGGTACGGTATACGTTCTTCAGACTCTTGTTTTTGATTCAAAACCACATTTTAGATAAATATTAATTTTGTCACGTCTACTTCAACAGAATACTTGGACGGCTTGAAAACGAAAGACGAAATCTACAACCAGGTTCATGAAGACATCCACAACACACTCCTGAATCGTTTATAGGTAAGCGAGCCAATCCAGATGGTTGTTGGAACAATTAACTATTTATGTGCCATAATAAAGTAACTTGTTTTGGTTTTGTCTTGCAGCAGGAGGAGGTTGCCGCCAATTATCTGTACAATATTGTAAATAGGAATTTTACATGTGGCCTTTTTTAACATGTAATTTTGTAAATAGTTTGACTTGAATGTAACTTAAATACTTGGGGGAGGGGGGACTTTCTTGCATTACCATTTGAGGACCATTTTTGGAGGTTTTTGCTATTCTTTTAAAGCACTCCTTTGTGACTTCTTCATTCTGGAAATAGTCTGTTTACCACATAATCATGAATTTCTGAAATTTGTTTGTACTTGTGTACCAATAAACATTGTGCTTTGACTTTTACATTTGTCAGTCTTTGCATCACACTTTGCATTTCACACCAATAATGACCAAGTTTTGTCATTACTGTATAATGTATTTTTTTTTCTTCTGATAATGCTGTTTTATCATAAAATTAAATTATGATTTTCAAAATAATACTTTGCCGTGTCCAGCATGAGAATGTTTTGTTACTTGAGTTTAATTTAGAGTTAAGGTTAAAGCCATCAAATACTATAAATGCGTATAAGATAAGAGCTGAATTTCATGCTAAATTTCAACAAGACCATTAAACTAACGTTCACGGTTTTCCCCTTCTGAAATTGTCCTAACAATCTGACAAATAATATTCCTGGTTATGTTTTTTTTTCTCCCAAATTAGCTTGCATTTGACCCATAGATTATTTTTACAAAAACATAACCTTTAAATGCATACAGTAATCTCCATGATCAAATAATCATCCTTTCCGCTCCAACACAAGTTCCAGCTCAGCTCTACTATTTATTACTGTGTGCAATAAGGCCTATGGCTGATGTTCAACCTGCATGAAAACAAACATTGTCTAGACATTTTCCTGAATAAACCTTGAGCTCATGTTTTAAACTCGGTGTTGAATGTGCCTATGTGCTTTTAAATAGTGTCCCTTTCTCATATGACAAATGCCTACACATTCACTTCAAATATTTGCGCAATGAAATAAGTGGAAGGGAAAGTGAAGACATTCATCACTATTAGGAGCAATTGTCGTCATTAGGAGATTGGAATGGTTTAAACATTTCGTAGGTCAGATTTTCTTGTGACAATGGCATGACTGAGATGCTCACATTATTTAATGTGTTTTATTGATAAAGAGGTAACTATATTGTTAACAATATGCCAGTAATAAACACTTATGCAATTAAATAAAAGAACTCAAACATTACATCTAACTCTCTCTAATGGTAATACCAATACCAATCATACGCAATGATCTGCAATAAAGAAAGATTACAAAACAAATAGACTATGGGATTTTTTTTGTCAACTAACTATGTTTTTATTATTAAGGTGGCACCACATGTAATTTTTGTAAATGTGTGGTGTGCCTGTTATGTTAAACGTCCAGGAGGAAAAAATGGAAAAAGAAAGAAAGAAACGCCTCACAATGTACCGCCCTTCATCTGTACCTGGGCTTATTTAAAAGCTTTTGGGAGCACAAAGTGCTGCACTTTCTCTTGCATCCTGCTCAAAATTACAAATATATTAATCATTTAAAATGACAAAATATTCATTTATTCTCTTCTTCTCCATAAACCTGTGCATCCTGGTTTGTTTGAGCACCACACAGCACCATGGACCCTGGAGACACAAGGTTAAGTGGGAAACTAACGGACAGGTTTACAGGTTACTGAGCACCAGTTCTCAGTATCACACACCTGTTTCTGGAAAACGGAACGCAAGGTTTTTACTGACGAGGCATATGCCAACATTCTCGAGCAGGATTTTCATGGGACGCTTTGCCAATACTAAGATACACACAGTTGGGCATGTGGTGCATTCAAACTCTGTGCCAGAGCACAGTCTTGGTATGGATGCAAGACCCTACATGATATCTGGTTATGCATCTCACATTGGAAATAATAACCAGTTGACTTTGCATTCAAAAAGAACTGCACTTTCTTCAGATGAAGTGCCCCAGTCCATGCAATATGGGACAGCACCAACTGGCACAACTACACTGGAAGCCTCAGGGAGCTCAAGAGCATCCAGACGCCATAATTTAGTTACCAGCACACCAATGCCAAAAAGAACATCACCCACTGCAGCTACTGGAAAACCATCCACTATTCATTCTGAGGAGAATCTGCTTCCTCAACCTCAACTTTCCACTTTGACTGGGAGTAACACTGCTAATAAATCAAAACTTTTAACAAGAACCAATTTAGCTGCACCTTCAGCAACTGTTAACAACAGAAATACAGTAATGCATCCCTTCCAGGCTGAGGAAAGAGGAGGTGACAGTATGATTGGTGATGAACCAACTAATCCTCAAGTAAACAACAGAAACTCTTTTTTCTATAATCTGCTCCCGTATGGAAGTGGCGAGAGATCTCCTCAGAGAGAAACGGGTACAAGGTATTTTCATAACGGTAAGACAACACTTACCTTTTTATGCAATGTGCAAATTATACAATGACTTAGAGGGCGTTAAAGTAAGTTTCATAGGACCTTTTATCGGCGCGAACAAATAAATCTCCCGTAACGCACATTGTATTTTGGCGCCCACTGTTGGCCAGTTTACATTTTAACATATAAACGGTTTGTGCACTGTGATGTAGATTTATAATAAAGCGATAAATGACATTACCGTCATGGTTTCTAGTGTCAAATCCCGACGAAAAGTGATCGAGATGTTGCTATGTTACCTCAGGCGAACTTTTTTTTTTTGTACGTTTTTAAGAGCCTGGTTAAAGCTGCAGTCCGTAACTTTTGGCGCTCTAGCGGTTAATAACACTAATCTATATATAATATTCTCTATTATAAATCAGTGGTTAATAAACAGAACTGCATGCGTCTTGCGGAAGAACATTGTTGCCGGAGCTACTTCTCTCTGTTTATGTCTATGACGAATCACGCAGGCACTAGGCTACTCCGCAGCGGTACCTACCCGAACCAGTCTAAAATAGTCCGAATATAAACACTTCTTATAGTTGTACTCTAATGATTTAGGATAAGCCAAAAACACTTTTTAGAGAACGGATTCATGGTGTACTCGCTTATTATACATTTTGTAAATTTTGAACACAAAAAAGTTACGGACTGCAGCTTTAAATAAATAAATAAATTTGTAAGCATCTGTATGTTTATATTATATTTTTCAATTATATTTGGCTCTGAGCACTTAAAGGAAAATATCCTTAATTTCAGTCAATTTAAATGTTTATTATTAAGTTCTAAAATATATTTTCCAGGTCTGCCTGATCTCATTCCTGATCCATACTATATCCAAGCAGCATCTTATATCCAGAGAGTTCAGATGTACACATTAAGATGTGCTGCAGAAGAGAACTGCCTCTCCAGGTACTGACTATTTGCAACCAAACTACAAAAGCAGTAAAGAATTAAAACCTTTGAACCATTTTAAAGGGAATATTTGCCTTTTTCCTCAAGTTCAGCGTACAACTCGAGAGTGAGAGACCTTGATTACAGAGTGCTTCTCAGATTTCCTCAGAGGGTCAAAAATCAAGGCACAGCAGATTTTCTCCCTGTGAAACCACATCATCAGTGGGAATGGCACAGCTGCCATCAGTAGGTTTCTGACAATTTATGTTCTACAACATTCACACATCAGCATTCACCTTGTTTCTACAGAAAGATAGAAGAAAGCGTGAAGATATTGTTTTATTCTTTAGTGTTAAGGCCCATTCACACTGCTTTAAATGCTCGTGCTCTTTAAAGTCGAGTGTATTGGCTGTCAATATTTTAATCATTCATCGGCTGAAAAAAAACGTTCCTCTGTGTCGTTATTAGTTGTGATGTGAACTTAGAACTAGGGCAGTGATATGATTAGGACGCTTTTTTAAAACTTTATCGTTATATTTGTCATCCTTGGTGTGAATGGGTTTTATGTTATTTACATATTTGCACATTTGTTAAATCCTTTGCACCTTAAAATTAATTCACAATATACATTTTTGTATATAGGCCTCAGGAATCGAATATTTGCATTGCTGAGAACAGAATTGCTAACAACAACTTAGTAGTTAAAAAGCACCCTTTTATGACTTTATTAATTAAGTTATTTTATTGTATTACTTTGTTTTTTATCCTAAAGACATTATCACAGCATGGATGCCTTCAGCAATTACGACCTCCTGGACGCCTCCACGGGCAGAAAGGTGGCTGAGGGACATAAAGCCAGTTTCTGTCTGGAGGACACCAGCTGTGATCCAGGTGTGAGGAGAAGATACGCCTGCACAGCTCACACACAGGTTAAGAGAACAAAGTTACTTGTGTGAAATGTCTTATTTTTATACAATTAAGCCATTTATTAGCCGGTTTGGAACTATTGTTTTTTGTGGAGCAGGGATTGGGCCCAGGCTGCTATGACACCTACCATGCCAACATCGACTGTCAGTGGATTGATATTACAGATGTTTCTCCTGGAGATTATATTTTAAAAGTGAGTTATAAATTGGTCACTGCATTATTTAGCAATACCAATATTTAGAACCATGTTTTTAAACTATGTGACCCATTGACAGGTAACCGTGAACCCAGGTTTCCAGGTGCAAGAGTCTGATTTCTCCAATAACGTTGTTAGATGTGACATCAGATACATGGGGTCGTACGTTCAAGCAAATAACTGCAGAATCACAGGGTGAGTTTTGAGAATGCATTGAATCAGAAGTTTCTTAATCACTGCAAACACTTTAATGATGTTTATTTATTTCACAGATACTGATCCAGTTTACTTCATTCAAACCTCCAGTGGTGCTGAGTTGAAATCATCCAAGCACGTTATTAAAAAAAAACACATTGTTATGGATAGATTAGGTATAACTTGACTTATTTTTACTTAATTTATGTTCTCAGCAGACACTATTTTAGTAAAGTGACTGTGACATATTCAGTCAAGCTAAATGTTTAATAAATGCCAATAATGCTATACAGTGAATATTTATTCACCTTTTGTAATTTAAGAAAGTATTCAATTACATCGATTTATTCTATTTATTTTTTAATGCTGTAATTTGGAGTAAACTTTGGTGCTAAAGTTTTAGTAAAACTCAAGTAAATAATTTATAAATTATTTGTTCAAAGACTGATTAATAGAATATCTAGTGTTTCACAAAGGCGTACAGCATTAAAACATGTAGAAATAAAGTTGAGAGCTCACCCAGATTTTTATGGTCCATTCATTTAGTCATAAATATGTTTTACTACTAGTTTATTTTGTTTTAACCACTAGGTCATATATTCATAATCTTCTGAAGTAATTGTGGTCAAGGCTCATTTAAAAATGGCTCTATGGTGTAACATCAACACAGCCAGACGTCAGAGTCATGAAAGCTCAGTTTGCTCAAGATCTCCAAACATGCTGAGAGTGCAACAAAGTCAATCAAAATGTTCCCTTCTGCTTGAACATTTACAATAACATGAGAAAGAGAAATTCCAGAGCTGTCATGGACAGAGAAACATTCATATGAGAGATGAATTCAGAAGGAAACTCGGTCACTGTTGACTATGGAGAAGAATTCTATTGGGCTTTTTGAAATGAGCCACAACCTGAGCAGCTGAGAAATTTGATTAATATGTGTTAATTAAAATAAAAATAAAAATCCACAAGGGGGCTACTGTAAATCATAAACAAGGCACTCATTGAAGAGTCTCAGGAAAAACTGACATGCTGACGGTGAATGATGTTTGGAGAAGTGAAAAACATCTCTGATAAATAGTGGGATCCTTATGTAAAATAACAACATTACTCCTATGAAAAATAACCATGGTTTATTACAAATAAAACCAAAAATATATAGTTACTATAGTTAAACCATTATATCCACAGATTAACCGTGGTTTTGCTACAGTTTAACCATGGTGTTGTAAAACTGTGGTTATACAAAGGGTAATCAATACACTAAAAAAAACGTTTCTACACTTTTACTATAATAAAACCGTGGTTAATTTTCATAAGGGCAAGGCTTATGTTCACATTCAAATATTAGCCTATATTTAAAATTATATTTGAATGTACAGTAATAATGCTATTTTTGTATATTCAAAAAGCCATATGTCAATAAAACAATATTCACAAATTTTCATAAATTTGAATGTGCATGACCTTTAGTGTCCAAATAATCTTTGTGCCACTGTAGAGCGTAGAAAGTTGTTATTCTACTCCAGTCCACTAGATGCCCAACACACCTTGAGCCACAGAACTTCCCCATCCTATGAAGAACATACAGGAACAGTGCTGGCATCTTTTCATTCACAACATCAACACAGATCTCTCATCCATAAAGCATCATGGCATGTAATGATCACATAAGCTCATGCGTGAAGCTTCTGCTGTTACTGGTCGTGTTGTGCGCGGCTCGCGCTTTTGCTGACAGGACTAAAACACTCGACTTCGATGTCAAACCTGGAGGAGTTGTGCAGACTGTCTCTGCTAAACTTGTGAGTAAACCCCTTTTGATATTTTAACAACGTAATAGTAACTCGTGTATGCATGATTTGCATAGACTCGATTTCGTGTTTACACAGTCGATTTCAGTCATTTCTACATTTTAAAGTATATTAATGCACTACTGTACCTTGTATCTGTTAAAATACGTTTATATTAAACTCATAGTAATGAATGAATGCTGTGTAATCCACCCGTCAGCTTCTCATTGGACTGTCGGGGATCGACCATGTTCACTGCGCCCCTAGCGACACGATGTTACGTTTTAAAGGAATAGTTTAGTCAAAAACTAAAATATGATTTATTCACCTGCACGTTATTCCGACATCGTATGACCCCCCAATTTTAATGAATATACGAGCTGCTATTTTCTATCGAATGAAAGTGGATGGAGATGTGAAGAAACGAAAAGGCTAAGTCCTCATAAAGTAACGTTAGTCCATATTACTTGACCTTGGCTAAATGCCCTGATAGCACACATACATGATGGAGACTTATATTTGACATTTGCACTTACATCTGCAAGACGTATTTTTTTAGGGTGTTTGCTCATATGCAGTACATCTGTAGGACATTTTTCAGATGTCAAATAGACGTTTATTGTGTGTTTTTTTAATTAAAGAAAACACAAGCATCTCAAGGCACAATACAAGTATCTATCTGTTACAGAACTAATTGAACAAAGAAAAAAAACATATAAATAAGGATAGTAAATGTCCATATACCTATAAACATTACTTACAATAATATAAACCTACAGATAAATATATAAATATCAAGCAAGAAGAAAAAGAGGAGGAAAAATAAAATAAATAAAAAACACTTTTTGTCAAATAGACGTTTATTAGATGTCTTTAAGATGTTTATGATATAGAATGCATGTAGAACTGACATCGTCTGTCAGATGTTTGTACACAGCAGATGCTTTCCAGTGGCCTGTAGCTCGAAGGGAGATGAATAAACTCTAAGTTCCAGAGTAGGTTTAGAGTTGACAAAACCAGACAAATCCAACCTGATTTAGATCAGGTTCAGCGGGCTCACAAACCTCGATGTAAATGTTCTCTGTCAACTCAGAGTTTGAACTCTGGAGCATGTGTACCTGAAAGTGTGACATCAAACAGCCAAGCACACGAAACATGGAGATTCACAGTTTGATTCACTTCTCGCAAGAGTCAGCGTAATTCACTTCTCTGTTAAAAAAAGAGATTTTGTTATTAAAAATATAATTAATTTAAATGCATTTACAAGGCAGGAATAAACACAGATGCTGCAGCAAATGTTTTAGAAGGCAGCAGAAAGAAAATATCTGACTGTGCAAAAGAATCAGCTGAATTTAATAGTTTATATAGTTTCACAAAGTGCTCAAAAGAAAATACATAACGTTTAGTCATTTTAAAAGCTTTATATATTGAGACCTATTTATAGGCAATGTACATTTAAATTAATTCAAATGCAAATTTTATATTAATTGCCAGTTCACATAATAATTTTTACATATATAATTATGAATAATTCATATGATATGAATATAATAAATAATTAGCAGCAAAAGGCAATTTTATCTCTAAAGACTGTAAACTGCTTTAATTTGGAGCGAGAGATACGGGGGAGTGGCTTCATTGCATCAGATATACGTCACTTTGCTTACAGCTGATTGGTCCAGTTTGGGTGTGCGATCTCTAACCCAGAATAAAACCTGCTCCAGACCAGGGTAGCCTTGTAGCGTAAGTTACCATGGTGACGAAATCAGTGTTCATCAGTTTTCATGCGTACCACGTCAAAATCTTTCAGAAACCTTTTTATTTTTATTGTAGTATTAATAACTGTAGGTCTTTTGACAGGAACTATCGTCACCATGGTTATTTTTGTAAGGGTCAACATCCTTTCAATGCCGAGCCATCTTCAAAAGTTCAGTTTAGTCTGGGAAATCTCGTAGGTGGAAGCTTGGCATTGTCAACCTGTTTATCTATTTACAGTGATCTGTTTCTTGGTTTCGTTTTAGAAAAAGTATAAATGCACCTTCACATATGCGTGTCAAGGAGGAACCAATGAGGTAAGACATATTTTTTGTTATTTATAAACACTGTTGGTTATATAAGTGTGTTGGAGATAAATGTAAGTAATATACAGTTCACAAAATATAAAGTCAGTGCAATAACAAAACTTGTGATTTTATTTTGTAGCACTTTATATTATTGCTTCATTATTAGATTATTTTGTTTATCATTACTTTCCATCCTATGTGCTTAGAAGTTTATTATATTTTCAAAGATAATATGAGGAAATTAAACATTGCTGTTCGACCCTCCTAAAATTCGTAGCTTTGTGTCAGTAAGTATTTTAAGACAATGCCAACTTATGACATCAATACATTTGTCACTCTGGCACTAACGACCCGGAAATTGTAGCAATTATACACTGTTGTAAAACGTCCCGATTTCACAGAATTGCGCAGTTTGACTAAAATGTGAAACCTTTGTGCTGTAATTTCCTCTAGCAATGGCAAATGAGCGTTGGACTAAGTGACGATGACCAGATATTTTCCTGTTCAGTATGGAGGTAACTTTCAAAACACTGTTGCATTGGTTTTTGGTAGCTGCACTCAATATGCAATACCAAAAATGAGGTTTACTCGGAAGTACAAGCAAGTCTAATCTTGGTTTTCTGTGTTTTCAAACATTGTCATGTAATTTAAGATGAAAGAGAGGACAATATTGATTTTTCTGTCATTTTTTCACGATAGGCCCCAAGGGAAGTCCTACTTGTTTTTTACCCAGTTCAAAGCCGAGATAAAAGGAGCCAAGATTGAATATGCCACTGCATATGTAAGTATCACATTAACTTCAGCTATTCTTCATGACCTGACACCACATCAACTGAGTGAAACATTCAGCAATCCGTAGTATATATGATTCAATATGAATAAATTAGCTTTTAATGCGTTGACGCATTTCATCGACCAAGAATATTCAGATGACAACTTTTTATTTGTGTGCTTTGCACATACAAAGAATTGGCACAGGTTTTTGAAGATCTTGTTTAAAATTTATCCTTAGTTGTGACATTGACATTTGCCGCAGATCAAACCTCAATTCAGATTCCTAACGCTCGTCGCTCTCAGATCAAAAGCAGTCAGCCCTTTTTGTACAGGTGTTGCATATCAAGACTTTATGAAAACATCTTTATCTTCAGATTAAATTGAAATTCTCAGTAGCGGGATGACGGTGACGTTCTTGGTGGCCTTGTCCCCTGTGTAAATAAGAAAAGTTCAAAAGCGTGCTTGAAACAAGCGCTCCATAGACTACATGTCTCTTTTTGTTTTCTTAGTGAGGATCTCTTTGTTATTCAGCCCACTCCACTAGGCTTCTCTGTTAATGTCTTGTGTCACTCATTCTCTCTCTTTCTCTTCTTCTCAGTCCCAGATGGCCATGGGTGGACAGAGGGATGTCGCTTTGAAGGAAGAAGAGTACATTGTGTCAGAGTCTTCAGGTGAGTCTGCATATTCCTACTTCCAACAAGGCTGACACAGCTATGGGAAACCTGGAAATAACAGAGACATTTAAAATGGTGTTTTCCAGGTTTGGAAAAGTCAATCTTGGCAATTACTGGCAATACTGTATATAAATGTTTCTAATCAAGCACATCTTTATTCTGTCCTTCAGTGACCCACAGAGAAGGGAAATTCCATTCCGAGCTTTCCAAGCTCACTGTCATTGGTCGGACACACCACGATGAACTCTGATTGGCCGATCCGAAAGAGGATTGTCCCATCACTCGAGGACATTTATTTGACAGCAATGGACACTCTGCCACTTAACTGCTCACTGTCATAAGTCAAGCAAAGGAAATCAAATCACAGGAAGCTATGAAATAAAGAACTTTCCGTGAAAGAAAATACTACAGAGATTTCCTCTAGATGCAGCATTACGCCAGTGGCCAAGAACTGGACTGATTGGTAGATGAAAAGTCTACTACCAGACTTGAGGGAAAAAAAAAAAAAATGTACATGCACATTTATTCATGTTTGTGAGGTGATATGAAGGCTTCTTCAAATTAAGTTCAGAGCAGTAGATTGATTTCTATTCCTGGCAGCATTTATCGGTTTAGGGTTTCAGCCTGACTTTGACTTCATACCTGCAAATCTGATTATCACGAGCGCATTCATGCTCATACTTACTTTCTTAAGCTGGTGTAATGGCACACTCGTAGAGAATTTCCTCTAAATTTTTGGGGTACGTCAGAATCCTTTGATTATTTCTGTGGTGGAGGAAAAGACAGAAAATCGTGCTTTATTCTGATTGGAATTTTTAATAAATCTGTTATCAGAACCTTTTGGTTTCTCATTTTGCAAATTGAAATGATTTCTTGTATTAATATTTTTCATAAAGTGAATGTGCATTATCTGTTTCTAAGTACCGTAATCTCAAAATCTGCAGACATTTTCGCATTTTATTACAAATTTAAGGGGGCGAAATCTGTATAATTCTGCCACATGAACTTCAGTTACACTAAAATGTGTTTGAAAAAAATCTGCAGAATCCTTCTATGTGCAGATTCTGGTCATATTGTGAGATTTGTCCACTCAGCTCTGCAGAAGGACTGTCGGTACCACAAATGTACATATGAGCATCTGCATCGTGTCATAATTCTCATTATCAGCAGTTCAGGAAATTAATGTCTTGAACCGAAAGCATGACATTTTTCCTACATTAGATTCTGTGGCATTTAGACTTTCAAAAATACATTAAAGCCAGAAAATGCTTTATGTCGTCCTACATCTTTAAAAAGCTTGAAATGAGCATTGCAGTACACATGAGGGAGACAAAATGCTGTAAAAGAACCTTTCTCCCCTTTTCTTTTCAGTACCTGTTGAAAAATGCCTACATTTGAATACTAAGTACTGTTGCATTGTCTTTTTGTTAAAATATCCTCGGGACGTGTATCTGAGAACATCATATTGCTAAAGCAAGACTTCAAACACTAGACTGGAGTTGGGAAAGCAATAAAAAAATAATCCTTTAACAGATGGGGGTTGCTGGGAGATTGGAATTGTGATTGCGTCCCACTCCAGATGTCATCTAAGGCTAGAAATAATCTCCCGCTACCTTCGGCTTACGTACAGTATTTCAAAGAAGTGGTCCCCAGTCACCCATGTCACTCTCTAGATTTATTAGTACATGATGTTCCTGTCGTGTCCACTTTATAGCCCTAAAGAGAAAAGGTATTGCACTGTTCACCTGCGATCTAAGAGACTTTCTGTACAATAAATTGCTGCTGCACTCTGAGTTATCGAGTCCAATAAAGCCCAAACTTACCGCAAGGGTGCCTGTAACACGGTATTCCATGTAGAGTGTGTAATCCTCCACGTTGTACCCTGAAGCCACGGTCTGCTCAAACAATGGTCGAGAGCAGTCTCCGTCTAAATGGGTAGGGTGGCGTCTTCTGACCTTTGGCTTTTGCGTTAGGATTCACTCTTCCCATTGTGCTGGTGTAGGGGTAAGGTGGAGGCTTCTGGTTCCTGCGTCTGGAAGTGGTCCCTGATGTATCTCTTTGAGAAATGACCAACTCCTGAGTTGATTCCCGTTTTTGACCTGCATCATGCAGCCCTTGATCTTTTATGGGATATGCTGGTGGTGCCACAGATGGAGTTGGTGCTTTGAGGGATGACTTGTCAGAGCAGACTCCTTGAGATGATGCCACTCCGGTGTCTATCCTTCCTGAGTGGCATCCTTTGAAAGTGTCCCCTGGATCCTCATTGCCTATATCAATGTCAGCCGTCAGAAGGTCTATCCTCTGGACCACCTGCGTTCCAGGGGAAGACAAAGCATAGTTTATTTAGCATTTAATGCAAAAAGTTCCTGAAAATGTCGAGTACCACACATGTCTCGAGTTTCTATTGGGGCACATTTCACACAAGAGTGCCAACAGGCTAGTTTACAAGATTATGAAACTGCAGCAGAAGGCTGAGAGCGGACAGCGGACCTTTCTTCTTGCCTGTCTGAGGGGACTATAAACCACCGGCCAACGTTCCTCTCCAACGCTGAATACATTTGCTAAATGGAGCGGATCAGACCAATCCTCTCTGCATTAAAGTTTCACTATGCCTTCATAGAAGTGAAATTGCCCAGTCTGCAATAAATTCAAGGGTCTCTATAAACAGTATTCATTATTGATATGAAGATTAATATTGCAACTCAAAATTCATGGTCCGTGTGTTATCTAAAGTATGACCATTTAGAGTATCAGGCAGCTGATGGATAGTAAAGAGTTTGGGATTTAACTAAACAGAAAATTTAAACACCTCCCTTTGTTGAACTCATTATGAGGAACATCTGTTAACATCCCCAAGTGATAAATAAACCTTTACCTCCTTCATTTCCAGATGTATCTCTTTCAGGCCATGTAGAACCTCCTCGAGATTCACAACAACTCTTTGGATCTGGTCCCGAATAGCTCTCTCCGACTGCTTAGAGCTGAAAGCGTAAGACCCTCTTCCAGGTCCACTGAGATCCCCTTGGGCGACCTTTGCTTGACACTTAAGGTGGTTAGAATTGGTCTTGTTGACATCTTTGGTAGACAGCATAACTTCATTTGCCAGACTAGGTCCGTTTAAGTCTTGCATTACAGGTCCCAGGCATCTACGTAAAGTTCCCTGTCCGTTAGAAGAGTAAAGTTCTGCATCCTTATTAAAGGTCGAATTGTGAGCGCCACTTGCGTCCATCCAGTCCGATGCATGTTGTTCCGTAAGCAGGGCCCCTCGCACAGAGCCTGATTGTTGCTCCGCTGCACAAACAGGCACTCCACAGTTTCCATGACCTCTGAACTGTGTTGGCGCGTCCAGAGCACACTTCCTCAAGAAGGGGTGTGGCTCGGTCTGGTGCCGGTGGACCACAAAGCTGCATTCTCTCAAGCTGTAGTTCACAGAGACGCTGTTATGTTGCAGCCCCTTCCCTGGAGGCCGGTTCCACTGCACGCTGGTTTGACAAATCTGGCCAGTCACGTCTAGCTGTGCATGACCCCCCTGAACAGCTAAATGTTTCTTGGCAGTGTATCCATTGAGGGGGGAATTCTGCTGCTTTGGTCCACAGGTGTTCGTTCCGTGGTCCCCAGTCCCAAAATAGGCAAGGATGTCTGCTTGAGGTCTTTGTATTCCATTTTGTAGTTGGCTTGAAGTGGTGGGTTTAATGCGTGGCTCTCTGACCCCTTTTGTCTCGGAGAACATTCTGCGGCCCAAGAAGGGGACTCTCGAGAGGACGTGTCCCTTCTTTAAGTGTCCCGGCCTTGTCATTACCAGGAGATGTTTTTGTCATCTGTCCTGTCTTTAAACTTTCTCTTGCATGTTTCTTCACCCTGACCCCCACCTTCTGGTGTGTTGTTTCCTCTCGCAGATGTTATCCCGGTGTGTTTTCTTCCTCTGGACCCTTGCCCTTCTTTCTCTCTTACCTCACTTCGCTCCCGTCGTCCTCTCGTTGGCAGCGGGCCTCCGTTTTCCACCCTCTCTCTCAAAGTCCCTGCATTTCTGTTCCACTGGCTGTTGCTTGCTTCCTGCCTTTGACTCCCTCCCCATCCCCTCTCTCTCGCTCGCTCGCTCGCACTGCGCTGCCTCCCTTTCTGGTTCATTCTTCCTCCCACTCCCTCTCACAGCTTTTCCTCTCTCCCTCGCTCTCGTTTACCTACTTGCAGAAACTCGTTGTACCTCAATCAGTGAGGGGGGTCGTGGAGGGGGGGATTTAATCCAGTGCTGATGCTGTGTGTCCATGTATGTTCCCAGCCTCGGGACTGATCTGATTACTCCTGTTCTGCCTCAGTACGCTACAATTACACCCAGGATTTTATAGCAGGATGCCAGGGGAGGCACACTCCCCCTCTAGTGCTTTATGGGGCAGCACAGGCAGGGCTAGTCCCTAAAAAAACGCATGAGGATGTGACTTTTAAAATTAATAACCTGGCATGCTGCAGCATGAAAATACTACTTCATGTCTTTGGTTTATTTCTGGTTTATCTGGTATGGAGGGGTTCTCAGAAAGTGCATATACTGAAGTTTCAATTCTACATTAGTTGCATGTTTTCATTTCAGTTGTATGTTTTAAACATTTTAGTAACCACAACAGTTTAGCTATATAATGACCTATAGAAAAATTGCAATTAAATTAAAGTGCAATTATTTGGAAAGTCTATTTATATATTTCACACATTTTAAAGATTGAAGTGTTAACATTTGTATTCTCCATACCCAAGATTGAAAGGTCACAAATGCAAATGTTTACCATTGTTATTCCCAGCTGCTTTAGGTTTCAGTTCTTTTCTCATTTCCACATAAACTGAACGATCACTCTGAGAAAGGTCAGGAATTTTACCCCTGATACAGTCTCTGATTCATATCAACCCAAACTAAAGTACATCCAGCAAAAAAAGATCATACATTCGGGCTGCATTTACTTACTCATTTATCCCAACTATATTTTATTATAAAGTACTACTCATGATTTTGATGTTGCTAGATACCAATTATATATAACACAATAAACAACTGCAACAATTGTATCTTTTATTTTTGTCTTATGACCTCATTGCATCTTATATAGTGTGTCCAATTATCATCTTGGAATAAAATATGGTTATTTTGTACTTTTAAGTACACTTTTTTGGGGGGCAGTCTGATCAAATAATAATGTAAAACAAATATGGATCTAATCGTTTTCAGTCTATTTATCACATTGGAAATGGTAAGGTCAAGTTGAGGACAATGCATTGTGGGATACAGCATTGCACACAGTGCATTTTGTTGTATGCTGGATGCCACAGCAAACTTAATATTGCAAACAGAAAATTTTGTATATTGTGTACATACTATATACTCTTAAGGATCGTGATAATAGCATGTTAGCATGCTATTCTGAACAGTAAGCTGATTTGAAAACAGTGGTTAATGGTGAAGAAATTTCACTTAAAGAAAAAATAAAATTAATTAAAAGCAAATAAAAATCTTGAATATAGCACTAGGTCTTGCAGCCAACAGCAACATGACTAAAAAGTCACTGTTCAGTCTTACTGATAAACAGCTTGAAAGCAGCCACAAAGATGTTATCGTAGACGTAGCTTCTGTGGGCTAACACTCCCAGACCGCCGGTCAGAGGGCCTTCTGTTTGACACTAGACACATCACTGCAACAGCAAACACAGTGCTTTGAGACGTCACTCTCATGCTGAGTGCGAGCCATAAATAGCGCAAAACGCTTGAATGCGGCTGTTCATTTCAAATTCAGTTTGGATGCACAAGTGCTGTTACCTGTCAAGACTGACGACACTATATAACACTAATGGCCTGCAGATGCTGTTCAATGGCTGTGGTGTGTTTAAACTCAGACACTTACACTATGAAGCACCAACGCTATGCTCATTTTCTATTTTCTGTGCTGAATTTTGATAAGACAAAGCACCAGATTTTACAAGCCTCCGCTAGCTGATTGTAATAAGAGCTATTAATGTGATTCTCGTCTTTGTCTTGTGGTCAGATGGTCATTTCTACACCTCTGGTGGCGGTTACCAAGACAACTGACAGGCAGCCGTGTGTTTTTGCAGGTTAGGTGTGAAGGGGCATTGCGGAGATCGGGTCAATGCATGACGTTGTCACCAGCTATTAATAACTCAGAAATTCCACTTCTAATAAATAAAATTCAGGACAAACAAGGTGATATAACCCACCCGGCAGGGTCCATAATGTAATGTCGCTGATAGTATAACCTTGAGAGCCATACAGAATATCAATGAATTCTTTATATAGGCTATGTATTTGTTATTATATAAATAATTGCTTTACATTCACGTTTGCTGAAAACAAACACAGAAGGTTTTAGATCCCCAGAGGACACTCTAGAGGAGAGAAAAGCGAAGAGGGAGGAAAAAACTAAAGAACTTGCCAGGTTTAAGAACTTAAGTCCCTGGTAACTGTCACATCTCAGGTATCAGCCGGAGGGGGATCGAGCATCAGCATAGAGAACAGAAGCTGTGTCAGAACGACACACCGAAACAGCCGTGAGAAGAATAGCAAATGAAACCAGCATGTCATTTTCACACGTTTTTAACATTTTTATATTGTCTCGCTCTCGTCAGACCTGTGAACATCACTGTGATTGGTTTCAAGCTCGGGACTACCCCAGGGACTATATTTTTATACTGATACCACACTGTAAACACTGATGCCATACACAGACATGTCTGGTTTGTTATCCTTGTGGGGACTCTCCATAGGCATAATGGTTTTTCTACTGTAAAAAACACATTTTCTATCACCCTACACCTAAACCTAGGCCTACCCCTTACAGAAAACTTTGTGCATTTTTGCATTCTCAAAAAATAAATAAAAAAATCTGTATGATTTATAAGCTTGTTTCCTCATGGGGACCTCAATTTAGGTCCCCACGGTGACTCGAGTTCCCATGAATTGGTGTGTATTCAGGTTTAAGTCTCCACCAGGATATAAAAACAGGTGCATATTTCTTAGTATAAAACTATCAATTTATTCAGAATTTGTTTTAGTGAAAATTAAATCAACTAAAACTTTAATACATGTCCCTGGTCTTATTGTGAAAGATTTATCTGTGTATGTTATTCTAAAAGAAAAAAAACATACTAGCATTTGTAATCTTTAATCAAAATGTAATAACTCTGAAATGTTTTTTCATAGTTTGGCTTACACCACAAAAAACATTTATCCAACCACCTGTCATACAGAACAAGTCCGTTCTGGTAACACCCACTTTTCACAATCCAATCAATAAAAACTTTTTCCCCTCATAGACTTATTTCACGCCAAAATATGTCATTATAGAACAAATGGGTTGGAGATGCTGTATTATGTTAATGGGAAACATGCATTCTGCAATCTCACGATTCATGTAAGGGAAACAAAAAAAGTTCAGATTTGTTTTTCTGGAAAAAACAATCTAGCATGCCTAGAGAGATTAGCATACTGTAATCCAGGGCAAACATGCTAATACTGCTTGGATTCTTTCACTAGATTATTCTGCATTTCTCATTAAATAAAAACAGAACACTTGCCTCTTAAGAATGACATTTATATATAGACACAAATACTGTATTTGTATACATCATTTTTAGAAAACCAAGACAACAATGTTCATTAACAGGACTTGTTTTCGATTAACAAAAATAGCCTTTAAACATTGTAGTTTAAAAACATGCTGTAATGTGAAAGATAGTCTTAATGCTCAGATGATATCTGCACAAAGCAAAACAAGGTATCTGGTCCTTTATCGGTTTAAATTGGCCCAAAACACCACATGTAAGAGGCATTCGAGACTGAACCCTGAGAGGTTTTAGGATAATCAGGAGGTATGGCTTTCACCGCTGTCCAAGTTAGTCAAAAGTTGCACTTTTTTCCCTTGACATTATAGATACTTTATTTGTAAGCTGGAGCTTTACTTAAAAATCTAGTGACAACAAGACAAATTCAAACAACCCTTTGCTACTGAAGAAAATAAAAAACAACAATAAGTGCATAGACACAGAAAGAAAAAAAAATTGAGGCCAAGAGGACACATTAAACTATTCAATAATAGTTGAGCCTTATACAGGCCTTTAGGTATACCAGATAGATCCAAATAACTCAAACTTTGTGATTCTTTCAGGAAGTAATTTTGTAAAAAGACACACGTTTGGAATATTCTAGGTTAAAATCAAGTACACGTACAAACATAAAACATGTGGGCAGATTTGCACTTACAATGCAAGTCTATGGGACAAATACACCGTTGCCTCAAAGACTTCTAGTAAAAGTATTTCTGTATGCACTTTTTTTGGTAGCTTGTTCAATGTTTTGTGGTAACCGACATCCCAGATGTGATGTCGAAAGATCTGAACTTGTATACACCCAGTAAAATACACAAAATAATCTGTCAAAACCGCTGGAGCTAAAACAAACCGATGGCAGAAATGGGACAATGAGAATTTAAGTTGTTGAATTCTTTGTTCACAAGTTAAAAACAATCAGAAGTGATGTATCAGGGAAATAACGGCTCAGTCGTGTATTAATACATATAAAATCTTCATTAAAACAGTAAATAAACACGCCGAAAGGTAGTACAGTGACATTGTAGCACATTCTTCATTCCTCGATTAGGAACTGCATCACGGTAAAGACCTCCCATCAGCAGGGGGGCAATATGGAGTGGAAAAACAAACATAAGATGAACATAAACCGCTCTGACCAAGTTTAGAAATCACAGGGGTGATCATTTACAAATAGTTTAGCATCAATCTGAAGATGAATCACAAGAGACATGTCCAAAAACAGTCCTTTTGGGTTGCAGATTTAACGTGTCTATTTTCGGGAAGCGAGAGGGTGATGCTGCAGGCTCATTTCCTAAAATTTGAGATGAAACGTTTCATACATATCCCCCAGTGCATTTCGTATTTGCAGTGCTTGAAATATCCTCTCAGCATCAAAAAGGTTTGCAAATGGTCCTTCATTTCCTCCGATGGTGGATCTTAAACAAATTCTGCTCTCAAATTACCTTTGGACGAACGGGAGCAAGATTTGCATTGGGTCACGTTAGGTTTGTGCTGTAAACCACCTCTAACCCCTGTTTCTAAAAATACAAGAGTCAAGAAGACAGACGTTCCATTGGAAGGACAAACGTACATTCAAGACTGATGATTTAGTGTCCAATGCACAATTAAGGCACGAGATCTTCCGAGCTTAAGCTTCATTTAAAACACACAAAGAAAGTGTTCAAATAAATTTAGCATTTCCATAAAAAAGACAACAGGTAGTGGTCAAAGATTGCCGTCATCCAAGCATCTTGTTGACTCCTTCACATATCTTCTGCAAGTGGCTGCGGTACACCTCCGAAGGTCCGTACAGCGTCGCGAGGAACTCGCAATCGGAGAAATGATTGAAGACGTGGTTGATACGGCCGTGAGATTTCGCTGTCAGGTGCCGGTTGATGGCCTGGTGCAGCAGTTCGCGGCAATCGTTGAGCAGGTTGCTCATGACGCGGCGGTCGAAGGTGAAGTCGATCTGGTAGAAGCTGACAGCTGTCATAGCAAGTGTGTGCACCTTTTTCCGGAATCGCTCGATGAGCGCAAGCTCCTCGTTGTTGAACTGGCCGTTGCGGTAGAGGACGCCCAACTTGACCACCATCTTAATGAGGTTCTTGATGATCTTCTGGGCCTCCTTGCGGTTGCGTGTGTACTCTTTGGTCACCCGGTACAGCTCATCCAGTACCTCGCTGCTGGTGTCGTCTATGAAGAGGTTGGCCACAGTCTTGGTCGCCATCTTGCTCATGAGCTTCTTCTGGGCCTGCAGGGCCAGGCTCTTCGTACTGAATGAGTCCATGATGTCTACGGATGAGACACAAACAAAGGCAGCCATTCAAAATGAGTTTTATAAACATGAAAAACTTAAAACATAGCTGCGGTTCAACATTCTTTCAAACAACAGTCACGCATCCAAATTGGGAGAACAGATGTTTATCTTGAGTGTCTCGCCTGGAAGCGTATATGGAAAGCGTAGATGACTCCCACGTTGAAGTCAAAACATGCTTAATATTGACTCTTGAAATCAAACAATCTAATGAGGAACACAAACCAGGCTTATACACTCATACAAATAACGGTTCTTTATTGGCATCTATAGTTCAGTGAAGAGCCTTCAACATCCATGGAATGTTTCCAATGGAGAAAAGGTTCTTCAGATTATTAAAAGGATTCTTTGGAGAACCTAAAATTGACATTCTATGGCATCTCTGCAAAAAAACATTTGGAACCTTTAATTTTTAAGAGCACATGAAACATGCTAGGAATTCATGCTACATGCAGACTTCAAAAGGTTTCACTTCAGGACATTGAGGAAACCAATCTTACTGACTCATTTTCTCATCAAAGAGGCAAGACATAAAAAGGTTTCTGAAACTACTCCCTGTGCAGGTTTCCTTCTAGCACATACAAACATAAATGGTCAATTCACAGATTTTGTATGCAACTAAACAATCCGAACACAACATCCAAGCATTTCCGTTCTCACACGGCGAATGCTACACTTTAGAGGCTTTAACAAAACAATGGACTTCCTAAGTCTTGCAGAGGCCTGACAGGACAATTTCCCCTTCTTAAAATGACCGCTCCCTGGGGAAGCGTTGCTCACAACAGAATCCCTTCAAGTCTGAGTCACTGCAATGAATTGTTGCTAATTAAACCGCAGAAGTGATACCGTGCGTGGTCTGAGACCAGCGGATTCTCCAGCACATTGTCTTTTTGCACACACACCATTTGCATTTCTTTGAAAAGGCACGTTTGATGTGACTCAATTCCCTGGGAAAATCTTCGCGAGACTGTAGCGGGACTTCTAACGCAGATTGCCGATTGCTCAGCCTCGTATTAATCTGTTTAGATCAAAGGTAAGTTGTTTAAGAAAGGGACAAGGTAAGACTGGACTCCTGACAGATAAACACTAAATCAATTTGCATGTTTACAACCAAATCTAGATGCATTTGGGCACTAATAACTGCTGTCAAAATACTCCCACAAAACAGATGACACCAAAATCATTCAAAAATCCCAAGGTAATCTGGTCTCAGAAGGAAATGGGTTTTCAAGCCACATTTCTCAGTTGATACAAATCTGAAAACGTGAAGTCTACGTTCTTCTCTCGTTTTTGCACTGCCAACTGCAGCAGCATAAAATAGCTGAACGCTGGCCAAGCAACACTGGGCAGTGACCAACTTCACAACATTATCATTAGTGGCGAGTTTTACATGGGTGGGAACAAAACAAGACATAAAAGCTCATGTAACAACAGAAACTAGCGTGAAACAAACAACTTCGGACTACAGATATCCCAGCAACACTCGTGGTGTTTGATTCACCACTGGTCCACTGGACAAAGAAGCTGTAACAAGAGACTGGGGTTTTCAGTTGCTCAGCATCAACCAGAAGCAAACACTCACCTTCCTGGAGGTATAAGATTGCGTTCTCCATGATTGGGGAGTGGGAAAGCGAGAGATTGTGGAGGACGGTGGAGAACATTGGAGATCACTGAGCCATGCCTGTCTGTCTGAACTGATTGTTTCAGGTGTGTAAGGGAGTGAGTGATTTCACCTGTAGGTTTGGCTGTTAGCTACCGCCCTGCTGGTAGATGCTGGAACTACATCTAATGGTCCACTTTCTCCAAGCATACTAGACCTTGACATCTAACGACCCTCCCCAGCAATTATGCCTTGAGGAACCGAGGAACAGGCTTCCTGAAGCTGGAAAACTGTCCGGCCACTGTCCAAACTCCAACTAACATCTAGCTCTGTTTTCAGGTATGGACTGAGGCAACAGAGCCACAGCATGTAACAACAGTATGTCTTTCATGTGGTTTAGCTCTTGCTTGGTCTTATCGATCATCTGCTGTGCAGGGTTCATGGGGTAGAGTCAAAATTATATTAAAAATGCACTCTCTTTTTTTTTTCTGGCCACACAGATCTAGAGAAGCCTGCGGTGACATGAATTATTCAGCGGTTTCACAAAATAGTCCTGCATTTTAATAATGCATGAACCAATTTAGGAATAAAGGTTTGGGTCGACTAAATGTGTTTTTGTGCAAAGGTGATCAAAGCCGGGAACGTTCATTACGAGAACAAGTCTTTTCGACAGAATTAGTGATCGTGAGATAAAAGATGCTGAAAAGATAAGCAAACTAACCTGTTGTTTGTTTAATTAAATAAAACTGAATAAGGTGAGAAATTGGTAGCCATTAACATCCCGTGGTAACTAGGAATTACACAAGCTTCAGTCTGGATCCAGCCCTTAAATGATCTGAGATGACCAAACACCTGAGAAGAGATGATGCCAACCCCTCAGAGGACCTCAGAGGATGCCAACCTCTGATCCCCCAACAACATGCAGAATTAACAAATTTTGCCATAAGTTAATATATTAAGTTTCTACAATGTATAAATATATTGAAGAAACTTAATTTCCTGTAAAGTGCTTTGCAACGATTGTATCGTAAAAAGCGCTATACAAATAAACTTGAATTGAATTATAATAAATATTTCTGCAATTGAGAATTAAATAACAATAATTATCATTTTAATAAGAAAAATAACTACAATTATTTATTTAAATAAATAAATATGTATATATACATATGTATGTGTATATACAGTATATATATATATATATATATATACACACACACATAAATATGCAATTTAAATAATTAAATAATATTTAATAATCATTATTTAAATAATTATTTTATAACAAATATTTTTTGCAATTGAGAATTACATACCAATAATCCAATCATTATTTTTTTTATAAATAATTACATAAATTGTGATTTTAATAATTATATATAATTATTTTTGTGATTTGAGTAAATATTGAGGAAATGTGTTTTCACTATCATTAAATTGTTTATTAAATATTTTTGCAATTTAATAACACTATTTATTAGTCATTATTAAAATAATTATTATTTCAATAAAATATAATTATAATATATTATACATATAATTTATTTATTTAATAATTAAATCATTAGCAATTTCTGTGATTTGAGTAAATATTGAGCAAATCTTGTGCAATTTTGTGTACATTTCTTGTTTCATTAAAAAATATATATTAAAAAAAGGTAATTGCGACTTCATTTCTTGGAATTGCAACTTTTCACAATTTCAGTTGTGTTTCTCGTGATTGCAATATCTTATAATGTGAGTTAATTCATTATTTTGAACTTTACGTCACAATTACCTTACATTTTTTACTCTGAGGTCAAAAGTGGCTGCCATGGCATCGGCTTGCAACCTTGACAAAGCACTAGTAAAGCATCAATGTGCCTCCATGAACTAAAACTGCATGTTCTTTACTACATCCAACGGCCTGACTCTCAACTCCAGAGTTTCTGTCAACAAAGTCTCTGTCTTGATAATAAAGGCTTCAGGTGTTTATTTGAAATGTATTTGCATACAATTAATGCCGGATAACATGAGTCTTAAAGCCCATAATAAGCACTGACTAATATTGAGTACAGAACATAATGAAGGTTCAGACAATCTGAAGACACATCCCAGACAACTGAAAGAACGCTGACGGTTAATGTTTCCTAGGTTACAGCCGAAGCCTCCATGTAAGTGAACTTTGCAGTCCAGTAAATAAGGTCATATCCCCCTGTTTCTATCAATGAGTTACCGGTCTGTTACTCTTATATACAGACTTTCATTGTATTGGCCTTCATCTCAAATATTTATTACACTAGTATGCTTCCTTACATTTGAGTTGCTGTCAAATTGGCAAATTAGTGTTGACATAATATTCATACTTTTCATTACAGTGTAAAGGTTATAATCTGTCTATGCATGCGGTAAAAGCACAAGTTCTGTTTTATTCTCAAAACAGAAGTGCATTGTAGAGAAAACTGTATGCACTGACATTACTGAATAAATGATATGCAAAATAACCTAAATCAATAATAAAAGTATGTGTTCTATGCAGAACTATAACACAGATGAAAAAAACCACACATTTTCAAGGGTTCATGAATGCACAACATGCAGAATGTGTGTTACTCAAGACAGTAAGAAACTCACTCACCTCTCCTCTATTTGAACCGGATACTGGGCGTCTAAAGAATAACTTTCGTTCTTCAAACCTCCATCTAAACACCCCTGACAGCCAATAAACAACCTACAGCCGCATGAAGAAGGTTAAACAATATCATATAAAGACGGTCAAATGTGTTCAACAGGTATGTGTTGCGTGTAAATAATTCAAGCGTTTTCTTCTCCCTCTTTTCGCGTTTGGTTACCAGAGTTTGTAACCTGACTCCACCTTTTCGAAAAGTTTCAAACTTGAGGGTCCAAAGCGCTCGGTGAGCGACGTTCCAATTGACCAATCGCGCTCGGGTTTGGAACGCCAACTGGCCAATCAGAAGGCAGAGAGGCCCGTGCGTCCAGCCTTCCATATGGTTTCCCGTCATTATCCTGTGAAAATCCAAGGCTGGAAATTTCCCAGAGGAAATTCTGTTGAACAATGAAGGGGGACTCTCGTAACTAGTGATTTGTGTTCTGTAAACAATATGGCTGTCGAGCTTATGGACGTTCAATTTAGAGAAATACCTGTAATTTGAACTGTAATGCACCTGAGAGTTTTATTATGTATATATTTTTGCACTTTAACTATGAAAGGTATGAGACAGATCCAGTCCTTCCTCCCCGGATGTCTTTGACCTGTTTTTTCCGTTCATAAATGGAACACATTCAGAAACATCCGGTGGCTGTAAATAAACACTAGAAAGTCTTAAACCATATAACATCCTCTTCAGTGACTGATAACACAAACAGGCCTAACACCTGCGAGCACAGATGGTGATAATCTAGTATACACAGCAGTGATATTCCTTCTAAGTTTAATAGCATTTTCTTTCTTTCTTTAAACCCGAATGCACTAAATTTCTCAACATTCATTTCTTATTCTAATAATGCTTTTACTACTATTAAAATCAATCATTTATTCAGACCTTCCACTATATGGTTTTTATTTGGAACTTTGGAAGAAAAGCAGCGTGTCATTATGGGATGTTACACAGCTCGATAGCGCCGCCCAGTGTTACAACTTTGTATTGTTGCGTTTGGGGCGACTTCCAGCAACATGGACAAATTCTCTACAGCTATTATTTTCTTAATATACTTTTTTATTTAATGCTTTTATTTAAAGAATTAACTACATACATTTATTTAATTAAAAAAATAAATACATTTACGGGTCAATTACAAAGTAGCCAATCAAAGGTGGGATAATCCGTAAACACATAGCACACAATTCTCATTTGAATGTCATGTTGTAGGCAGGGCTGTAGCTAGAGGATTGGGGGCCCCTGAAAAAATATTGATGTGGGCCCCCCACACACACACACATATCATATACTGTACAATATACAAGCATGGAACCAAATTGCATGCTTTTTTGTGGTTTTCATAATATCTCAGTTATACAACTAATAAAATATTAGAATTATTCACAGAACATGGGCCTATATAGTATAATTCCTGGATTTTGTGGGGCCCCCTGGGTGGTGGGGGCCCCTAGAATTGTCACCACCTTTGACCCCACTAGCAACGGCCCTGGTTGTAGGCCTGCCATTTTGGTTTGTCATCACATAATAAATGACTAAAATAGCCTAATTCAATAATAATAATAATAATAAACTATATGCCTCCAGCGATATACGTCTGAACGTCTTCATATAATTATTGCAGTGGTATAAACAATCTATACCAGGGGTCTCCAACTCTGCTCCCGGAGAGCTACCATCCTGAAGATTTCAGCTCCAGCCCCAATCAAACACACCTGAAGCAGCTAATCAAGGTGTTCAGGGCTACTTCATTATTACAGACAGGTGTGTTGCAGCAGGGTTGGAACTGAAGTCTGCAGGAGCTCTTCCTACTAATGTGATATTCATTACAGAGAGTGCATTATAACATTAAGCAAATGGTCTTTGTTAGTTCGCATGAAATGTGCTTGAAACAAACAAAATTCTGAAGAAAAAAATCTGAAAACCTACTATCCCCTTAATAATAAACAAAACCTTTGAATTGTCTTCCCATTTCTGAGACGCCTACGTACTCCACATAATTATGCTACTGTCACTTTAAACCAGCCCCCCCCCTCTCTCTCTGTGTGTGTGTGTGTGTGTGTGTGTGCACGCGCGCGCAATCTATCTAAAGATAACGGACCGCTGCTTGAGTTAGGAGGTCCGAATCATTTAGCGATTCGGTTTGTTCGAACGATTTGTAACAACAATTTAAACGTTTTCTTTAGATAAACACACATATTTCGTTAAATAAAAATATTTTATCATAGTATAATTGATTCATTTATATAAATTAGAATGCTTCTTAACTTTATTGCTCTGAAATGCTGATGGCTTTTGTTCCAAATGCCGCAATTTCTAATTGCCTTGCGCAATGAAACTATTGTCATATACTTACTATTTATTCTTTTTTTATGTTTCTGCCATATATTTTCTACACCCACACGTCTCGCGATGGGTACACTCAAGTGATTCATAACCGCTTTGCGAATCGACTCCTTCGAATCGTTCAAAAGAACCGGCTAACACGAGAACAAGGACATCATCCGCTTGTTTTGTGTTCACTAACCTCAACTTCTTCACTGCGCGGCTGTCTGTCGCTTCTCACGGGATGCTTTAGGTAGATTTTAGACACATTTTCAAAGACATTGTGCGGGTTTGTGAATATATCACATGCTGAGTGATTTTATGCGCAGGTTCATTTGAGTGAAGTATTCATTTGGCGATTTTTATTTCTACCCGTGTTCTATATCCGACCCACATATGGACATATCGAGGGATCATTTCTGCTTTAAACCTCTCGACATGAGATGAAACCCAGAGGAGATGAATTGGACACACATCACAAGCGAGGAATATAAAGAGACGAATAGACACCGGTTATGGTTTTTATGAACCTTTCATTTAAGGGTTGCTCAGAATGCTTTTGTAAGCCATCAGCTTAAATTTATAATATAGGAACTGTTGTAGGTAATGCAGGCATGCTGATTCATATATTGTGCAATGGATTTTGTAATCATACCGTAAGGGAAGTGTTGTAGTGAATATTATATACAGAGAAGGTTTCTTGTTATAGGCTATTTAAGCAAATGATGGTGGCACTCTAAAGCCATTAACACCCCAATTGCTGACATTGGCATATAGCCTATGCATAGGATATAAAATAATCTCTTTTCTCTTGGCATTAGGGGTTAATGTTGGAATCTGTTTGTTTGGCATAATTTGTTAATTAGCATTAATAGTTCATAAGTCTTAATTTAGAAGACAAGAAAAGACAGGATACTTCAGAGACCATAATCAGCTTAAGGTTTACAGCAGCTATAGCTGGTGGCACTTTTGCATTGTGCATCTCCATTGCTTTCCAGCCCCTAAGTGGCTTGTTATTATAGTATTTCTAATATAATGAACCCCAATCACATGGAAGATGGTTCCTCCAGCGATGGCATGGAGATCATGCCTGGCTATATGGAGCTCATCACTAGAGCATATTCAGTCATGTTCAGTGCCTTTAGAGACTGTAAAGACTGCGGTCTGGAGCTGTCCAGAAGAACCTTGCTGGGTCATGCATACATAACCTGGACGGAAATCTTCATGTTCCTCATGTTCGCGGTCATGTGGACGAAGGTGCGCAGGGGACTGACCGTGCACATCTTTGAGGTAAATATACCAAAGAAGTCACTATCAATTCAAATGCAACAAGTGACGCACTAGTATACATTATTTATACTGTGTAAAATGGGTTTTAATTTATTTAAACAATTCAAATTCTGGCATCGACTATTGAAAATTTTCAAAGTTCATTAGAGTATCCTGTAAATGTTTGAGTATTAAACACCAGGGGCCAGTTTCATAAAACAAGTTTTCCAAATAAGCCAGGTTTATTTCAGTTAGTCTGACTTATTGTCAGTTGATTTGGTTCAAGATAAGTTGGACTAACTGAAATAAGCCTGGCTTATTTGGAAAACTTGTTTTATGGAACAGGCCCCAAGTCTTGAAAGCATCACTGGCGCCCTCAATGAATATTTGAAGTTGTTTTGAAACATTGGACGTTACATCACCATTTGTATATTAAAGGTCATATGTGAATCTACATGTGGGAAAGTGTGCTGTGGAAAGAGGTTTTTAGTGGTGGCAAGTATTACTAGTACTACCACCCATACTTGGTGTTAGTAATCCGACTGAGTTGTGCACAAGCAAACCACTCAAAAGTCTAGTTTTTAGCTCTTGTTGTTTCTGGACAGCAGTATAAGTCTTGACACTTGATGCAGAAAGTTCACAAGTCATTATTTCAACTGTGACTGCAAAATGCTTGCAGAATGTGTTTGTGGTGTAGTTTATCCTCTGTTGAACCAGAAAGTCCTCAGAGGTTTTGTTCGCTGTTCACAGGTCAGTGAAATTTGTTTTAAACTCACTGTACCAAAGTTACAATGTGCACAAGAGCTATTTTACATAGTTTTTTTTTTACTTTGCATTTTACCCTTTAAATACTTTTACATACAAAGATGGCTATGCAAACTGGCCATATTACTATCAAGTTTCTAGACATGATCTTTACCAAATTGCCTCGTGTCTGGGATTATGATATCCCCACATTTTGCATTTGATGCTTATTTTTGGCCTAGCTGACGTATGCAAATGTCGGTTTCACTTCCTGTCCTTAAACGTTTGGGGCGGAAACATGCTTTTCAAGTGCGTTTACACCTCTCGCTGGCTCAGCACATGTGCTGCAATTAGCGTGATCAATATGATTCACGGGTCCCCTGCATTCATGTTTACTCTGGGCCGCGGTTTATTCCCCCTTCTGTAAATTATTTTCTCTCAGCACGTTGAGAAACCCTGACGGATGGCGTGGGGCAGCTGGCATGATGTTTATACGGAAATATGTGACGTGTCAGGACCTTTTCTGGTTTGTAACCCTTGAGTAAGAGACAGCGAGGTCTTGGCAAAGAGTTGCAGCACCGTAGTTTGTGATTAAAAACAGGCATGGCTTTGAAAATAAAGAGATAAGCATTCGTCACTTGTAGAGCGTTAGTCACTTATCAGTGTGATTTGTGCTTCTTGGCTAATAATACCCTCTTCATGAAAGAGGGTGTCCCTTCTACATAACACAGTATTAAAGGGATAGTTCACCCAAAAATGTAAATTCTGTCATCATTTACTCTCCCTCAAGTAGTTCCAAACCTGTATGAATGTCTTTGTTCTGCTGAACACAAAGGAAGATATTCTGAAGAATGTGGAAACAGAGCAGTTCTGGGGCACCATTGACTTCCATAGTATTTTGTTTCCTAATATGGAAGTCAATGGTGCCCCAAAACAGCCTGGTTACTAACTTTCTTCAAAATATCTTCCTTTTTGTTAGGCATAACAAAGAAATTCATACAGGTTTGAAACTACTTGAGGGTGAGTAAATGATGACAGAATTTTCATTTTTGGGTGAACTATCCCTTTAAAGTCAACATGTTGCCATATGATCAAAGCATTGCTTGCAAAAAAATCAATAGGATCCAGATGGGATTCTGGTGTACTGGTACTGCCAAAAGGCTTCACCCAAATAGAACCTGTGTGTTTTATCGCAAACTCATAGGATAGGTTTAAATGAGGAACAGATTATTTACTGATAATCTTCCCTTTCGGTGAACTGTCAACCCCTGGAGTAAGTGAGCAGACCCTGAAAACCAGATAACTTTGTAAAGGGACTGGATGAACTGACTCGTTGAAAAGATTCAAAAGATTAAATCATTCTGATTCATGAACCGTGCCAAGGATTGCTGGGGAAGATCTTAAGGTTTTCAGTGATTAATGACACAAATATGGGTCTGTTCTTCGCACTCTGCTATCATAGGACTTCAGAAGACAAAATATAGTGCACAAGTCATATGGAGCCGTTTTTTTGCTGTCTCAACTCACTATTGCAGTTTTAGCATACTGTACTTTGGCCACAAGATTGTCTTGGGAGATAATTTCTGACATAGTCTGCAGATTTTAAAGTGTTTTGTGGACTATGTCCTGCACTCTCAAACACATGCGTGCGGTACGTAACATGATCTTTCCGCCTGCTTTTTAAATGAATCTCCATGTTGCCTAATAAACAATTTATGGCATGAGCTCTTAGTGCTAATGAGGCCCATTCATTTTTTTAAGTTCCCTTGCACTTTCACGTTCTCAGACTCGATGGATGACTTACACAAGGCCATCTGGCCAGTACTGTAAACTGTGTGTGTGAAAAAATCAAGGTGTTAACTGCGTGCTGAGTGGCCGAACGCATGCTGTTTTGACCTTTGATGAGACTGTGATGATCACTATTCACTGGACCAGAGGATATTTTCAGTAATCACTCCACTTAAATCAAAATGAACAACAATATCGTGTTCAGGCAAACATCAGCTGCCAAAGGAATATCATGTCACGCTGTGGATTCTGCAGGCACTAGCTATCCTTTGAGTTCTGTGTCTTAACAGCAGTTCGTACAGACAGAGGTCATCAGCTTTTCAGATAGTAAAGTTACAGATGTGTTTGAATGATTTACATTCTTAACACATGCTGAACAAACGTAATTGCGACACCAGCAGGTGCATTGGTCTTTCATTAACCTGTTAAAAGACTGTCACTCAATTTTTAAGTAATAAATTATGTATACATATACTGATAGAGTAATTACTAGATTTTGAAATTGATGCAAAATAGTACTTATATTACCAAGCAGAAACGGTTATTAGCTAATGCTGATAGAAGATTCTTCTAAAGGTAACCCTTCAAAATGTGCAGCCCTGTATGTTGACACTGAAAGGCAATTAAAGCACTCATTAATTTATGCCCGCTCAGAGGCCTGATAAACTGCACTGTACTAGATGCTTGTATTGATGTATTTTGAATGTTTGGTGCTCAGAGTGTAATTTGCATGCCATTATCAGTATGCATCTAAAAACATCTGTATCCTTCCTTCCTCTTTGTGCCGCCCTTTTACGTCTACTCTGATCTCTTGATCAGATACATAATTTTCATCTGAAATGATGGCAGAAAACAAACCAGTACTTCCAAGAACAATCAAAGCTTAAGGAAATATAACTCAGCCTGAACAGGAAGGAAGGAGGAAGGTGTTTGATGGGAAAATGAGTATAAGATGTGGCTCCATCTGGCCCTGTGGAGATACTTTTGTCTCTTTTATGACATTTGTCCCCTCAGAGTATTGGGAAAAGGGTTTTATAAAACTTTTCTTATAAAACTCTTATCTCTTTATGATCTGATCCATTTGTTTTCACACCCTCATAACATAAGTGAGTGTCCCTTTCCACCCAAAAAATTAAAATTGTCATGATTTACTCGCCCGTTATGTAATTTTCAACCTGTACGGAACACATTAGGAGAAGAATCTTCATTCTTGACTTCCATTCAAGTGACCACATTTGACAAAAGTGATCCATACGAGAAGTTGCATGAAGATTCAAATAAACTTTAGAGGGTAACTGGTTAAGAAAGGCATGAGTTAATAATGACAGAATATTTGGTGGACTGTCCTTTTAACTTGACCTTTTAATGTAATGCAGATCTTAATAAAACACCAAGCTGAAGAAAATGTAAGGAAATGACTGTGTATGTGTTTGTTGTCATTTGTCTTTTATTCTTCAAGTTGCTCTTGTAGTACAATGCAAATCCAAAGAGAGCATTGAACCAGTAGGGAAATGACATTGTGTGATGGAAAGCTGTTTACATATGTGGGAGATAGGCTTGTTCATTGTGTTTGTTGTCATTTGTCTTTTATTTATTCTACAAAACCACCTGCTATCCTCAAATAGTTGCCATGGAAACTGCATGTTTAGCCGATAGGTCGGCTCTTGTACAAGACCCCAAAACAAAACATATTTCAGTTGATTTTGGTCACCAGGTTCAGGCTGGGTTCAGTTCAGCCCTTGCTTCTGCTTGCCGTTCATGTGCTGCGAGAGTGAGGAGAAGTAGTTGGCGGCCTAATATGGGTTGTAATGTGTCTTCTATAACAAGACCGCATTCCCAGAGGAAACTTCTACTGCTCAGAGGGTGGTCTTCCAAAGCTCAGGAGACTTTTTGGAGAACTCGTTGGCATTTCATTAAACTTTTCTTTTTGGTTAAAATGATCCAAAATCAATTTTTGGGCAAGTACATAACCAGCCAGTGTTCAAAACTATCTCCTTACCTTAGCCCGATCCACAACGGTAAGATTGTAATAATGTTTTCTAAACAAAGAGGCAAACAACAAAGAGGCAAAACTTACGGACTGCAGTTTTAAGTTTCTTCATCAATTCCTATAGAGAAATGACAAGACACACAAATTAAACATGGTTGACAAGGTAAGAGAACAGATCTATGAAACTTATGTGGATAGCATAATTCGTAATAAATGAAATAGTCATATTGAAGATCATACTTTCCATTGGCAAATCCGAGCACACTCTGAGACATCTCTTCTGAGCAATTTACCAGAAGAAAACAGTCAATCTGAGAAGCACTGAATGTCATTGAACTTCTAGAGCAAGCAACTGGAATATTAAAGAGATCTCATTTGTAGTTGTCTTTTTGGACCAGCCTAAACTCATCTTTGATTAATTTGTGGCCATTAGACCACAGAGCAATGTGCAGGCTGCTCAGCTGCGAAAGGCTGTGTGCTGTCCATTACAACCATAAGCTGCAGTCATCCGCTATGCCGCAGCCACCAGCATCAGCAGCAGTCAGCCTGAACCTCAGGGCCTCAGCTAGAGGCAGTGATAGACGAACGGGGTGGGGCATTTTGGTGACAGCTGGCCTCTATAAATAACCCTTAGCGGGTGGAGGTGGAGAGCAGAATCCTGCAGTGCGAGCCACATTGCCTTATGACCAATCAGAGGCAACCACGAGACCTACGTCCACAAGAGTGGGGCCACATAGTGTCAATGTATATGCCTAGTTTCGAAGGCCTACTTTCTTTGATTGTCTTGAGCACAAGGGGGAGTGCAGATCGGGTAACGGCAAGTAAAGGTGGTGATCATGAATAGATAAATGATTAAGACAAGCTTTTAATCGCATCTTCGGTTACAGTGACATTCGGTTTCACATGCAGGATAGTCTGTCACAGGAGAGATAAGGTAAAGGCATGTCAGTACACACATAAACATATGAACAAAGTACCGAAGTTTAGCATTGAGGTACAGGTACTACTTTAGCTTGAGGCTATTACCATCAGTGTGTCATGTGAGTCATCCTATGTCATGATCTAATCAGAGTGGCCTTTTTATAACTCATCCTACTCTAGGAAAGGCTTTACTTATTTTGTTTAATGCAAATTTATAGAAAGAATTTACGTCTTATTTAACATGTCTTTTTTCAACTTCCAAATTGAAAAACATTTGGAGACAGATTTTGCCCTGTTGTGGTTGCATGACATCACGCTAACAATGCGGCACCTGGGGAGATATAAACAGTTAATGTTAACACTCGCTTTCAAGCAAATGAAGTAAATTGAGTAACAATGCGGCACATTTAGTCTGGGGCTTTTATCCAAAGATATAAACATAAAGATTCATCTTGAAGAGGCAATCAGACAGAGGAATGTTAACAGTCTCGCATTGTTCAAATAAGTCAGCTAGCAAGGGAAGGAGAGAAAATAAAGGGAAGTTTTTTGTTTTTTTTTAAGAACAAGTTTAATGAAGTCAAGAGTGCCGAAAGAAAGTCTTCAGTTGTTGCTTGAAGATGACAGGGACAGCTGGATATGGGAAGATTATTCCACCATAAATTAATGTTCTGGAGAGTGATTTTGAGCCTTCTGTGATGGTACCACAAGGGAGCGTAAGCGATTTTACCTGGTAGCATCATTTATCCTCTGCAAATTGGTTGTTAGATCTTCTTTGTTGACAAATGAACACCTGCTATTCAAATGCAGGCACTGTAATTTCATTCTTTGCTCTTGTCTTTCACAGCCTTTTGCACATTGGTGTTGTATCCAACCAAAAGATGTCTCAAAGATGCCGGAGAGTGCGTGGAAGCTGGTCTTCTACACAATGTCATGGTCATACAGCACCTACCTTTTGTTTTTCACTAGCTATTCCTTCTTTCAAAACCCCCCATCTGTGTTTTACGGTAAGGTTCATACTTGACACATGTCCTGTTTTTGTATGTAATAATTTGATTAAACCCTGTCGGGCCTGAATAACTCAACCTTTGGTTTCTTACAAGCACTTGAGTTGTGTAGTAAACATATTGCATGCTACTTTACTTTTAAGTGGTATAAATATACTTAATAATCATTGAACGTAACAAAACAAAACTTGTGTGGTTTTGAAACAGGGTTGGGGGGATGTTAGACATCTTGAGGAAAAGGTTAAGGCCCGGTTTCACAGACAGGTCTTAGACTAAGCCAGGATTAGGCCATAGTTCAATTAGGACATTTAAGTAATTTTTATTAACATGCCTTAGAAAAAACATTACTGGTGTGCATCTTGAGACAAAACAAAGGCATATGTTTTAAGATCAGTCAGTGCAAGTTTATTTCAGTTGAAACGGCTCAGAATTACATTTTAGTCTGGGACTAGTCTTAAGCCTGGTCTGTGAAACCGGGGGTAAATGTTAAATGACTAAAGATCTGATTAATAAACATTAAAGGTCACAAGTTGCAATTATCTGTTAACACTCCTTATCAACACAATGAAGGCCAATTTACGCTGGCCACTGATCACTATTTACGCTCCCATTGGTTGTTGCTGTGTCATGTTATTGCTTATTTGCATAAAGTTTGTCACCGCCAAAGACTGTTGTTGTTGCTGGAATCCATCACCTGTCATTAAAAATGAATGGCATCTTGTGGTTGCAAATCACTGATAGTGTGAATGCCCCTTATCAGCAACATACAAACAACTTTAATCTCTACTATATCAGTATAAATCATCTGTTTTATGAGGCCAGTGTTCCACTGTTTGAAGTCAAGGTCATTACATTACAATCTAGAGTTGTTTTTTATGGTTGCGGAGTTCACTTGGAGAACTCATTGTCACTTGTTTGTTCTCTCTTTCTTGGTTTAGACTGGAAGAGTGGGATGTCGGTTCCCACTGATATCACAATAGCTTACCTAATCCAGGGCAGCTTCTACGGACATTCCATATATGCCACCATCTACATGGACGCCTGGAGGAAGGACTCCCTTGTCATGGTGGTGCATCACTTTATCACTCTGGCCCTGATCACATTCTCCTATGCCTTCAGGTCAGGCAAATTCACAAGCTTTGATAAAGCAGTGAAGCTACAGCCTTTCAAAATGGGATTTTGAAGTTCTAGTTTCCATAGTTACAACAATTGACAAATAATCAACTCAAATTATATGCCACTAAAAGCACATAAACCACTCATCATTGTTCGTATCGTCCTCAGATACCACAACATTGGCATTCTCGTCCTCTTTCTTCATGACATCAATGACATTCAGTTGGAATTCACCAAGGTCAACGTTTACTTTAAGACCCGGGGAGGGAAAGAATACCTCATCAATGATGTCCTGTCCAACATGGGGTCCATTAGTTTTAGCATCACATGGTGAGGTTTGCCTGTTTTTCAAGAAACCATACGTTTTTTATTGATGCATATATAATGACACAGCATTGAAACCTTATACAAGCCTAAAAGTGATTTGCAGAAGTAGGCACACACCCTTTGTTGATCCCGGGACAACATTCCCATCAACTGATCATTGCCCTAAAATGTCAGGGATTGGTTTACTCAATCCTCCACTTTGATCTGATAAAACTTATAATCATTTCTGGACCTAAACTCTTGAGCAGGGTAGATCTGTAGAAACAGGATTGTGTACCGCCTGGTTTAAGGTTAGGAAAGGTTGATGGGAATGCTATGCAACAACAATAGGTGTTCATCTAGCAACATGCCCTTCTTGGTTTAATAATGTATGTGAAGGTGTATAGCAGGGGTGGGCAAATCTAACAGTCCATTGTCCTGCAGAGTTTGAGAAAATATTTAGGATTGCTTAGACATTACAGGCAGGTCTGTTTGATTAGGGTTGGAGGTAAAATGCAGGACAGTGGCCCTCAAAGGCCAGAGTTTTCCCACCCCTTCGCTGCCATATCCCTTGTATGAGTAACAACTTTTGTAATGGATTTTTTAGCCTCTGTCCAGAGGATGCTTGAGAGATCCAGTTGCCTTCACATGTGAGCTCATTTGTTCTTGCAGGTTTTGGTTCCGTTTGTACTGGTTCCCCCTCAAAGTTCTGTGGGCCTCCTGTGTCACCAGCATCCAGTCGGTTCCCCACATCCCTTTCTACTTCTTCTTCAACATACTCCTGTTTGCCCTGCTCCTCATGAATATCTACTGGTTCCTGGTAAGAATAGGCAGTTTAAGAACACAACAGCAGTGTAGTACAGGTGCATCTCAATTAATTAGAATGTCGTGGAAAAGTTCATTTATTTCAGTAATTCAACTCAAATTGTGAAACTCGTGTATTAAATAAATTCAATGCACACAGACTAAAGTAGTTTAAGTCTTTGGTTCTTTTAATTGTGATGATTTAGGCTCACATTAAACAAAAACCCACCAATTCACTATCTCAACAAATTAGAATACTTCATAAGACCAATAAAAAAATTTTTTTTTGTGAATTGTTGGCCTTCTGGAAAGTATGTTCATTTACTGTGTATGTACTCAATACTTGGTAGGGGCTCCTTTTGCTTTAATTACTGCCTCAAATCGGCGTGGCATGGAGGTGATCAGTTTGTGGCACTGCTGAGGTGGTATGGAAGCCCAGGTTTCTTTGACAGTGGCCTTCAGCTCATCTGCATTGTTGGGTCTGGTGTCTCTCATCTTCCTCTTGAATACAATAAGACCAATAGTAACCCCATAGTTTTTAGTGAATTGGCCTTCTTGGAAGGAGTATGTTGAATTTGACTGTCAATGTACTCACAATACAACACCAGGGGTCCTTTTCCAGCTTTTAATTTGGCAGCCTCAAATCGGCAGGTGCATGGAGGCTGGATCAGTTTGTGGCACAGCATGAGGTGGTATGGAAGCCCAGATTTCTTTGACAGTTCCAGCTCATCTGCATTGCGTTGGGTCTGTGTGTTCTCATCTTCCTCTTCATCACCCCATGACTACCCCATACATTCTCGACTTCAAGGGTTATGGTCTGTGTCTCCACTGGACTCTGGTAACCTTGAGTCATGAAATGAACCAGCTTTTGGTACCTTTGGCACTTTGGACCACTGAGCAAAGTCCAGTTGGAAAATTTTTCTCCATAAAGCTGAGATGCTTTTGACGTGGTTCCTGGTTGGCTGGAAGACTGCTTTAGCCATCCAGTGATAAGACCAACTGAGCGTGGTGACTCTTGATGCACTGACTCCAGCTTCAGTCCACTCCTTGTGAAGCTCTCACAAGTGTTTGAATCAGCTTTGCTTGACTGTATTCTCAAGCTTGCGGTCATCCCTGTTGCTTGTGCACCTTTTCCTACCCAAATTCTTCCTTCCAGTCAACTTTGCATTTAATATGCTTTGATACAGCACTCTGTAAACAGCCACACCTTTCAGTAATGACCTTCTGTGACTTACCCTCTTTGTGGAGGGTGTCAATGATCGTCTTCTGGACCATTGCCAAGTCAGCAGTCTTCCCCATTATTGTGGTTTCAAAGAACAAGAGATACCCAGAATTTATACTGTATGGATGGTCATTTATTGAAACTCAAACTTAAATATTCTAATATTTTGAGATACTGATTTTTGACTTTCATGTCAAGCTTCATGTCAAGCTCTGTAAGCTCCAATCATCAAAATTAAAACAAAAAAAACTTTTGAAATGTTTTACTTTACATGTAATGAATCTAAAATATATGAAAGTTTCACTTTTTGAAATGTTACAAGAAAAAAACTTTTTCACGACATTCTAATTTATTGAGATGCACCTGTATATGTCATTAGCAAGATGGTGGCGTGTGTGTGTAGTGATAGTTTCCAAATTTCATTGTTTTTTGCACTATACAATGACAAAGACTTTCTGTTCTTCATATGTACTCACATCAAACTTGTGTATTTTATTAACTTTTATTAACAATAATACACCGTAAAAAAAAAAAAAAAAAAAAAAAAAAAAACTACATACATATAGGCATGACATGATTAGGGTTGGGTACCGTTCACATTTGAACCGGTACCGGTACCTGAAATTCGGTACCGGTACCCAACAGTACCTATTTTCGGTACTTTACTCTCTGTGTAATAACAAATACATTTATTTCAGTGAAAAAATAAGTCCAAAACTCTCAATTTCAACATTTTGAACAATAGGGGCCCTACAACTTTTTTTTTTCTTCCAGAAATTCGTGTTTTATTTTTTTCTGATAATCAAATAAAGGCATGAAACATTTATTTATTTTTAATCAAATGAAAACCTTTTATTTTTTGGCAAACAAACAGAGGTTTACTGTTAAAATTAATACATGGTAGAAAAATTGTGTGAATATTCCTTTAAAAAAGTTTTAATTAATTTTTTTCTACAATTAAGTGGTTAATGTAGTTGTAATAATTATTTTTTATCATTTAATTGTTTTATTTAAATTTGACAGTAAATTGAATATATAAAGACGTACATTATACTGTACAAATGCAATACTAGAGTAATATATTTCTCTTACATGTTAAACCGCACTTTTTTTGGAGTCCAACAGGGTACCATCATTTACCCTGTTCAAGTTACATTTCTTATGTGTTATTGCTATGAGTATTCTCTGTAAATGTCAAATGTTTTGTTCCTTTTTACAGTTCATTGTGCTGTTCGTGGTGAAGGTCCTGACGGGCCAGATGACGGAGGTAAATGATGTCCGGGAGTATGAGGATGAGGACCTAAAAGAGAAAAAAGACACTAATGATCAGATATCTACTGAAGGGTAAGCAAAGAAATTCAGCTGTCGGTGGTTAGCGCAGGTTTACAGCATGTGCATGTAACCAAGAGGAAGTCGTGTGGTCAACTAGCTGTTCAGGCAGAACTGAGACCTGTAGAATCAACTACCTTGAGTGACTTCTTTTGAACCAAAATGTTATTGTCTATTCCTACTAGTATTTATAATTATTGCGGTGGTGTAGGCTACAAGTGCACTTGACCCATAAATGTGCTCATTCCTACATGACCTTAAGTCAGAATAATGTTCCATTTCTTTGAAAATGCAGTTTTGCTTTACTAAAATATAATGCTAACTAGGACCAGAAGAGTATATAAAACAAGGCTATATTAGACACATGATCTGGGCCCCTTCGGAAGTTTAACAGTTGGGTAGTGTTTTATTATAGCTTTAGATATACTAACCACCAAGACTGCTTTGTTCCACACACCTTATGTCAGCCATAGCTGTAGGTTTAGGGTAACGCAATCGGAGATCACTGAGTGTGACGGTCTGTTTCGACCTGATCTGTGAGAGGTGGAGATTGGATGAAAGTGCTGTCTCATGTATATGTGACACGTGTCATGGCATTAGTCCTGTCCTGTCCTTCTCGGACCTTGAAGTGAAGTGATATCTGACCATGCCACATGCATCCTGCAATCACCTCCTTAAAGCCTGACAGTGTGCTTTTCACGTCTCTTCCTTCCTCTTAGGAAACATGTGCAGAACGGGATCACCAAGAAGAAACATCTATAATGTCTAGGTGCTGCCACCTGCAGGCACTTAACGATGACTGCAAGGTACTTATGTGAACTAGTTTGATTCTAACCTCAGAACGCCAAGGTGCTTGGACAGTCATAAGAAACAATATCGACCATCATTTGCATTTTATCTTGATTATTATAATTATAATTGTAATTGATATTATAATTGTAATAGCACTGTTAATGTTATTTGTTATCTGTCTTGTGTATTGCGCAAGTTAATTGAGTGACCTCTCATTAATTGTTAATCAGGAACTTATGGTGGGAGTGACTGATATCTCTGCCTGTGAGAAACAAAGCCATGCATTTTGGAGAACGGCGGAAACCATGATAAACAGGTTTTGTGGTCGTCATCTGGGACCACAGTTTGTTTTAGATTTAGACCACTGTTTTTGTTGTTCTGATGTATTTATTTTCATTCCAGGAGTGAAAAAATGTAAAAAGGTTAATACGTAACTTGTAGTGAGTACTAGTGGAGTGGTTCTCGAATGGTGGGTCGAAGGTCTGATCTGAAAAGCAATTGAAATGGAAACGTTAGAAGTGTGTTTTAAATGCAAATGGGGAAAAAAACACAATTAACTATGTAATAACACATAGACATAGTTAAGACAGTATATGAAACAAATTCTTACCATATATTTTGTTGTTGGCATCAATGGGCAGGTTGTGCATCAAATCACGCTCAATGGTATTTTGGCACAAATTCATGTTCATTATTAGTAACTAGTCAAATTAGGACATATGCCAGTCTCTCAAAAACCATGAATAAAATCTTGCATGGTAAAAACCAAAAAACAAATATTCAGAAAACAATACAGGTATACATGAATAAACAGTTTGTGCAGAAGTCATGTTAGATATACTGCATATTAAAAAGTAATAAAAATGAAGTGACTTTATGCTTAAAAAAAAAAAAGAGAAAATTGGCAATTGAAACATGTTGTCCCTTTGAAATAAGTTTATTTTTCTGACCTAATTGGCTGATATTTTATCTAGTTTAAAGTAAAAACTAAAATTTTCAGAAAACACTTCATATTTTGTCATTTAATGTATCTTGATTTAAGAATGTTTTTAGACGTATGTTTTGGAAAACAAGACAAAAATGTCCATCACTTTCGCAACGTTGACTTAAGAAGTTCATGGTAATATTAATACATTTCAAGTTTAAATAATTAAAAAAATAATATAAAATCAGTATCCTGAAGCAAAACCAGCTGAGAACCACTGTACTAGTATAATGTACCAATGGACTAGTTAAAGTTGTCTACTAATTTGCACCCTATGCAGGGTTACAACCACAAATCAAAATCACGTTTGTACAGTATTACCGTGTTTGAATGTACAAGGAAATCACTTTCAAAGTTTGGATTACAAAATACTGCTTGCATTCCTTCCATGGATTTTATTTCCGATAGCAACCGTTGCTGTAATGGCGCAATCTAAGCTAGCTTCTGATTGGCTAAAAAATTTACACTCAGATGTTTATTTTACATAAATATGGATCGAGAACTAACAGTACTTGATCGTGGATGCTTATTAAGTCCGACGTTTTTAGCTACCTACTCAAATTAAAATATTTATGCAGATGTTGTATTCAGGAACGCATGATATTTGAAAATATGCTTTATGAAGAAATCTTACGACAAAAGACGAAATGGAACTGATTTTTTCTGTCGTGACATATTGATAACTCCAAAACTAACGCAATACTTGAATAGTTGATTTGCCTACTGTATCAAAAGTTCTGCTGTGGATGAAGCTCATAATCTTCACACACAAATGCTGTCGCTGTGGTCATATCTTCCGTTCGTGTTGCTAGCTTGAGCTAAGAGCTAGCCGTTTATATTTTTGGATGTTTTGTTTTTGCGTGAAATAATCCTTAACGCAGATCAAATTGCTGTTGCTGTTTTCTTCTGTGTACACGTCCATTATTTATACAGCAGCCGTGTACTATGGTACTGTCAAATTAGTTTAGTCAGTTTCTGGTCTGTAGTTATTTTTACCCGTCACTGTCAAATCACTGGACAAAAACATTGCTGTTAAATACAGCTGTGGCTAGATGGTAACCCTCATTCTGTGAAACTTTCCCAGCGTTTGCTTGGAGTCAAAATTCAGGTTACCAACTAGCAATAACAGTTAAACGCCACCATATACTCCATTGGTTATGAAAAATGGTTAACAAAAAAATGGTTAACAAAATTTTTTCTGTAAGTTCTGGATTGTTTGTTATTCATAGTGGAAATAATTTTATCACATTGAGAATATAATCCAAATGTGTTAATTTTCTAGAAAAGTGCCAAAAATATATATCAAACCGCTGGTAAATGTAATAAAAAAAACAACATTAAGTTTGCGGTGTTTTTGCCTGGGGTATTTTGCTATGTCTGGGTTATAAAATGTTATTTAATTAAAATTGCACTGTTATTTCTTACTACTGTTTTTTTTTTCCTGTATAAAATATATAAAAACAATTATATAGATTAATTTAACATGGAAAAATAAATTATTAGATTTGTTTAAACATATTTTTCTTGGACCATTTATTCACTCTTTTTCTTGATTTTGATCTGACCACTAGGAGTGACAGGTATGATCTCATTTGTAATGGAACAATTTTAATAATTCCATTTGAATAAGTGAATTGAAAGCAACTGTGTTGTCATGATTTTTCCATTTAATAAAAACTGTTCAAAAGAAAGCAACTGCAGTATATTCTTAATTCAACAAAAACCTTTATTTTTCTTCTTCGCCCTTAAGAATCGAGTTCATGTACCTCTGATTTGCAAATTTAAATTGAGTTTGGAGAAAAAAAATAAAAAATTAAATCAGTGCATGTAGAAGCATATCAGCTTCTATAAATAACAGCAAATTTGTACCACACTGTTTCCCAATAAATAGCGAAAGCAGAAGTGAACATCGGATGTCAAAACCACACGTGGAATTAGGATTGAAGAAAGAAATGGGAGTTATAAAATGTCTAAAGAATCATGGAATAATTAATATTAGTCTTTTGACAAAAAAACTTTAGGATAAAAGAATCTGAAAAACATGAAATGCCAGGTTTCCAAACATCACAATCTATATATTTATATATAATACTCGCTCCGAAGAGAATCAGCAGTCTGAGTTGAGACTCGTGTGAGCGCGTGGCGAAGATTGAGGAGCGTTGACAGACTTCAACTCAACCAGCAACGATTTTGGCCCACTTTGTAGTAGCTGCCAGTGAAGAATAACCACACGAGGAAAGGTTTCAGGAAACACTGCTTAGAAGTACAATCCGTAATTGATGCAAGAAGGGCACATTTCATGACGACATTACATGGGAACTGATTTGTTAGCGATTTAAATTGAAATAAATTCTGTTAGAACCATTACGGATTGTATTTTTAAGGACACAGGACTTGAGGCAACTCTGAGACAAGGAAGACTTGAAAGGCTAGCGGAGATGTAGTGGATGAAACTCTTGGCATGGAAATCAACGTTCATTCTCAGAAAACTAAATCAAACAAACCAGTGAAATAAAGAAAGCAAACACACTCTTGGCTCTGCTGTGAGACCCCGGCGGCCCCTCGTATTGTGAAGAGACGGTCGCGGTTTAGTGCTGTTTGACCCGAGGAGCTGTGACTCTACGCAGGAAACTGTACAGAAATCCAAAATTCTGCCGGAAAACAAGAATTACCTTTTACAAACAAGATTTAACTTTAATATTTTTTAATAATACAGTAATTACATGAATAAATAAATATGTATTTTTACAGTTATTATAGTTGACAAAAATCCTTCAAATAAGATAAGTTAACTGATTTTTTAATTTAATATAAATAATAATATATTTATTTACAACAAAATAAATATCATATAAAATATGAAACTATAAAAAAATAATTCCTTAAAATTAAAAAGTAACAAAATATACTATAATATAATTGAATAATATTTATAATCTAAAATATGAAACATAAAAAAAACTATTCCTTGAATACATAACTGAAACATAAATTACAAATAAAATTAAATAATGCACTTATAATCTAAAATAAGAAATGTATATTAAAAATATATATATTTTATTTCAGCTATCTGCCAAGGAAATGTTTCCCATTTTCATTTAGTTTAACTTGATGTACTAAAACAAGAAAATTGATATTAAAACAACAGATATTACAAATATATTCTATTTTAGTAATGAGAGTAGGGAAAATATTTGTCTTTACCTGTACAGCCAAATACAGCACTCCAAGATAAGATGCGATACAGACGGCTAGCAGCAGGTCAAAGATTGCTGGTTTTACCCTGGTTCGACAATTATTTAAACACGCTTGTGTAAGTTAAACGGGGGTCAACTATTAATATCATTAACCTCATAAATATGAAAATTTAGGATTTACAAGTGTACTGTGTTCAACCTTGAAATCTGGGTTAAATTCATGGCTAACCTGGGTTTAAGTATGAAATCCGAAATAATATAACTTGATGTTTAAAATAATCCAGGATGAACAAAGTGAATTTAAATAATGCGCTCTAATTTAAACATGAAATAACAGAATATCTCACCTATACGCATTCATGGTCTGCTTGAGTTGATCATAAAAAACAAATTCAGGGTCCCTGTCAAAATATAAAACAAAAAACAACCGTTAAGCTCTGAATATTCATTTCCACTCAACACTGAAACACTGCTGTGTCGATTCACCTCTTATCGGCTCTGACCAGGTGTCTCTTGACGTCCTTCAGATAGCGGTTCAGGTGATACTCCAGCGTGTTAACGATGCTGCTGTCTTTGTCCACCAGCTGGGCGGCTCGCGGTTGGGCCGTCAGCCAGTCCACCAGCGACGCCAGCTGATCCTCCTGCACCTGCTGTTGGGAACGCAGAACCGCACTTAAACAACAACACACCAGACTCAACACGTCAGCTTTACAGAGATGAGTCTGCAGTGAATGCTAAATGCTGGGAAATGAGCTCATATGATGCCTGAAAACACTGCAGCTCGCTAGGTTTCGGAAACGAGGGCTGTTCAATGCAACTCTGAAGGTTGAAATGTGGTAAACATGGTATTTTTGATGGATTTTTCTTTCATACTCACCATCTGTTCAGTGAAGATCTCCAGGTCTCCGCTGACACCCTGCGTGACATATCATTAAAAGACACATTTTGAGCTCTGTGATGGCCAATGGTAAAACTGAATGATCAATCAAAATAAAACCAAAATCATGATATGTGACCTTGGACCACAAAACCAGCCATAAGAGTAAATTTTTCTAAATTGATATTCTATTGAAAAAATTTAAATATTGAGCAAATGAAGTCCAAATGAAAATGAAGACCAAATGAAGTCCTTAGCTATGCATATTACTGATCAAAAATTAAGTTTTGATATATTTATGGTAGAAAATTCACTAAATATCTTCATGAAACATGATCTTTACTTAATATCCTAATGATTTTTGGCATAAAAGAAAAATGGATAATTTTGACCCATACAATGTATTTTTGGCTATTGCTACAAATATACCCCAGCGACTTAAGACTGGTTTTGTGGTCCTGGGTCACATATGGTTTAGAGTGATTATCAAATATAACTATATAACTAAATACATATATATATGCTCTACGTGTTTCAGATTGTCTTTTACAGTTTGTATTAATTTTTTTCTTAATTTTTACAGTCAAATATTAAAATTTTAGTCAATTTATTGCATAGGGTTGCATATGGGCGCATGTGGCGCATAGGGTTGGCCACCCCATTCATAACTACTGTTTCTGTCTGTTTTTTCTTGACAAGAAGTGCATTTATTCAGTCGCAGAACATCTTTACGATCATATCAATCCGGAGACATTTAAGACGCACGCTCCAGCTTCACTTCAGCGGCAGGCGTGAGTCAAACGAGCCTGTATCAATTCATATCAAAGCGCAAAATAAACTACGTGCATGCAATATTGTGGTCAGTAAAGGCATGAAGTTACCAAAAAGGCGATTAAATCTGCCTTAAAACTGTGCGTGCATGTAATATGTTATATGAGTTACATTAATAACATGTCTCTGAAATGGTTTTCAAAAGTGTCCTGGAGCATCCCAGCACCGTCTCCCTCATCTAACACACTCGATTCAACTCGTCAGCACAAGAGACTGAAATGGGTCCGACCTGAAGTGGGTCAGAAAAGGTAGATTTGAGATAAAATATGATGCATGTCAGATCCGTGTCACGTTCGGTAGTGGCAGCTCTTAAAGAAATAGAAGCCAAAAACAACCTAATAACCAGCTGCTGTGATGTCTGTTCATCAAGAAAAGAAAAAAAGAGTAAATCAATAACTTTTATAAGATTTTATAGTTTTAAGGATTCATCTGTATTTAGTTTAGAATTTAGTGTTTGATAACTTCTAAATTTCTGTATATTTCTGCTGAGGGGCACAGGTAGATAAATATGACATTTATTATAATGGGTTTATGTGAAGATTGTTTTAAAGTTCACTTAAATTAGAAGTTATTTGTAAAGTCTAATAAATGTTATTAATTGATAGTTGATTAAATGATAGCTCTTAATTATAATGTAAAGTTGAATGGCTATAGTCAATGGTTAAATATTAGGGGGAAACTTTTTTATAGGGAAATCAGTATTAATTGGTATCAGTGATACTGGCCTTCAGTCATAAAAATAAAGATGCCATTAAACAAATATTAAAAATATACATTAATATATACATAGTCTTTATGTTTGTACATTAATTTGAAGATTGAATGTGAAATTTTTGTAATATAAAAGTATATTTAAAAACTTTAATGTTAGGTGGGATTAATCGCGATTAATTTTAGAAAATTTGCGATTAATTTAGTAAAAAAAAAATAATCGATTGACAGCACTATATATATATATATATATATATATATATATATATATATATATATATAACCTAAATATTAATAAAAACTATAATTATTTAGATTTTTATTTATACATATATGAAAAAAAATTTAAATATTGATAAAAACTATAACTGAATATAACTATAACTAACTGAAACTATAATCTCAATGATACTAAAATAACACTCAAATCGTGCAGCCCTACTTAATGACTGTATTATATGATTTCCATCAATTTCATTCGCGTACATATCAATATCTGCTGAGAAACAAAGACTAATGTAGATGATGGAACATTACCTTCTCCGTCAGGTTGTATATGACTCTCGTCAGCGCTTCGGCGATGACTTTAGTGTTGCGACTGAGCTTCGTCAGATCCACATGAGGTCTGCTAGAGACGGAATCAACAGAAAAACCACATCAATCAAACCAACCAATGGGCAGCGAGGGAGGGAACTAGTCGTCAGGGCGACAGAGAGAGAGAGCACCAATCTTCACCCACCCAGCGATGGCCTCTCCCGCCCCCTCCAGAGAGGACGACACTGACCGCATGTCCATGATGGAGTGGCGCGCAGGGCTGCGGTGGCTCTCCAGGTGGGACAGGGTGAAGGCGGGCAGGCGACGGATGCCGAAGCGCTCGTGCTCCCATGCCAGAGTGTCGTCGGCCAGGTTGATCTTCTTGTGGACCATTGAGAACTTCAGGTCGGGGTGCTGATGGGCCGCAACCTAAAAACAGGAGACAACGATGACCGGCCAATGGGGTTTGACGTCACGAGGAGTAAAGGATGCATTTATTTCTAGATGAGGAGCGGATCTTCTTACCATCTCTAGTTCTTTGAGCAGGGCGTGCTGTGGGCTTCCCTCTTTCGGTGGTTTGGACACGTGGAGGTGAAGGTTGTCGCTGTTACCCAGAGTGTCCAGACACAAAACAAACGCCACGTTGTCCTGGAGCAGACTGGAATCTGAAAGACGAGGGCGAGGTCAATATATACCGTTTTAAAAGACGTCTTAGCAGGGGTTCATGCTCACTTTTTTCCATTCAAGAAGATTTTTTATTTTTTTCCCCCTGATAAAATGCTTTTTAACAGCTTCGAATTTGCTGCTTATTATTATTATTATTATTATCATCACTATAATTGGTACCAAGTAACCGTATTAAAGTTTTAGAAAATTGAATTGTGAAATATAAAAAGTATTTAAGAAAGATACTAAAATCTTTTTCAAATTCAGGAACACAATGAAAATGTATCAAAATTAGTTTTTCCTTAATAAACGGCTATGAGGAGACATTTACAAGTAAAATGATTTAATTTGTTTAAATGCAAAAAGTACACTAGGCTTTTAGATATTTCTGCTTTAAAGGGTACTAATTTAATAATTTTTGAATTTTATATATATATATCAAACTTTGGAATAAATGCCAAATATGGCTTATTGTTTAATATCAATAATAACTAGAGAAAAAAATATTTTGCATAATGCAGGACTTTTAATTATAAACAAGCCAGAAATACATTGGGACTCTTATTTTGAAATGTATATGCTCTACTACCTACAACAGTTCAACAGTTTGTGTAACCAAAATATCAATAATATAGGTCCTTGCACACTGAGTCCGAAACTTGTGTCCAAAATTTTCCCACATTAAAAAATAAATATGACCTCATGTGTCAATCACGTTTACACACATTCGTCCGTCGTAAAAAAAAAAACGGATTGGGTTTTCTGCGTTTTTCGCATCCGTAGCAAGCATTTTGAGACGTGTTTTGACAATTCAGAGCCACCGTACAAGCGACCACCAAAATCCAGAATGGCGTCTGATCCACTTCGTCTCACTGCACAAAGCACTGTATATAGATCCTTGCACACAGAGTTCATGGAAATTGGTGGTCTTCTTTTTAATATGTGGCTCCAGTATCACTAGCAAAGCATCAAACTGAACCACTGACATCCTGAAGTGCGTAAACGTGATTGACAACATTAGGTTGAATTTATTCTTTATTGTGTGAAAATTTCGGACAATAGTTTCAGACTCAGTGTGCAAGGACCTTAACCAGAAAAAAACGTTATGCATAATATGGGGCATTTAATTATAAACAAGCCTGAAATCTATGCTTTACTACTTCCAGCTGCTCATAATCAACAGACTATGTAGCAAAATACCAATAATAACCAGAAAAAAAAAACCTTATGCATTATACAGGACTTTTAATCATAAACAAGCCAAAAATACATGGAACTCTTATTTTAAAATGTACCTGTATATGCTTTAATTTCAGCTTCTCATAATAATCAGATTGTTTAACTGAAATACCCCAAAAAATAACCAGAAAACAATGTATAATACGAGACTTATAATTATGAATAAGGCTGAAATACACTGAGACTCTTATTTTGAAATTGTACTCCATAGAAACTATATTTGCTCTGCACGTTCATAAACATCAATTTATTAGTCACAAATGTGAGTGAAATACTCGAACCGTCGAGCCCAGCTTAGATTGTGAAGCCATATTCGTACCTGTGTGATCCAGGTTGTCCTCCAGCCAGCGTTTTGTGCCCTGGTAGTTAAACTTCCCGCCTCCCGACAAGAAAAACAGCAGGTTGTATCTACAAAATATATTTTTTTATAAAGCACGCAGTCAGAAATCCATTTCAAAAGTCTGTTTTACGAAATAATTCGTCAATGTTACCCTGCATGAGTGCGTTTGTAGGAGTAGAGTCTGGAAAACAGTCGCGCGAGCTCCAGCAGTATGGCGACGCCGCTGCCGTTCGAGTCTGCGCCGTACGACAGCCACTGAAACAAAACGCGCTGAATATCACATCAAATAACTCAGAAATGCTCATAAAGAATGAAAGCAGCATGATGTCCTTACCGGAGCAACTCCGAAAGAGTCGTAGTGCGCCACCAGGACGATAGTGGGCAGATCTTCTCCTCCCGCACCTGTGAGACGACCCTGACAACACGATTCAGAGATTACATAAGTGAGACGAAAAGGGCAACTAGTTAGTGTGAAAGCAATCTAAGAGTCGACTGCTGTGCAGCTGAAGGGCTTATAAACACCTGACCTGACCGTCACGTTCAACTCAACTGTTGTTGTGTTGAGCGTTAACTGATTGACCTTCTCATATTAGTGTTATTAATGTCCTCTGAGCCTAAAACCGCTGCCAGAACATCCAACACAGGTTCTTTCTGGAGTTCGACAGCTTCTGATCACAGTTGACTTTCATTAGATAATAGAGAGCAGCATGAACGTTCTTCAAAACATTTTCATTTTTGGTCCAGAGAACAAAGGAAGACACGTGGGTTTGGAACGACATGAGGGTGAGTATGTGATGACAGAAGCTTTGTTTGTGGGTAAACGAGTCTCTTCTGGAGTCAGTTATACTCACCTCTAGACTAGTAATGGCCCAATCGCTGACAGCTTTACTCTGAGCTCCACTGGTCACCATCTGAAAACCGTTAGCTGTCGCTGTGTGCAGCAGCACTGGATGAAAACAGACAATGTCATGGTTAATATACTTCAACTTATTTATAAATAAGTAAATATACATTAAAAACTATCCACACATACACATAAAACAAAACATATATAAAAGAGTACATACTTACATTTGTATATAAAGTTCATTATAATTTTTATACTTATACTTAGTTCATATACCTAACTATACATTAAATAAAGTAAATAGAGCTTCTATAAATATATGAAATACACTTATAACAATATATCACAATAAATATGTACGAACATATAAAAAAAAGGCACATACACATAACACCTAAATGTATATCTGCATATATAAATATAAAATGTATTTATCAACAGTATTTTAAATTAATATGCATACAAATATTATTACAAAATTAAGCATATATATTTATATGCATACATTAATATAATAAACTAAATATACACACGCATTATATATATATATATATATATATATATATATATTTGTATATTAGTAAAATCGATTTGTATAGGTATATACGCTTTATTAATATTTATAATTTATAATACTATATAAATATTAAATAATTTAGAATCAATATATTAATATGTATCAAATATGTTCAAGCGCATCTATAATTATTAATATACATACATGCATTTCATTATTAATTATAATTTTTGTATACGTGCTATAAAAATACATGTAAAAATAAGTTACATTTAAATATATAAATATGTAAATAAAGCATATATACAATTCAAAATATATATTTTTATATATAAATATTTTATTATATATAAAATCATAAAATAACTTATTTTATATACATTTTAATGTTGATATAAATAAAAATAAGAAATACATGAATTTTAAAAAAGTATAGAAACTATATTAAAATATCATATAAGCTAATATAAAAATATTTAATGTGCATAATATAAACTAATATTTATATATATATATATGTAATAAATATAAACAGTACACTCATGTATGTTATGTAAACAAAAACCTTTATTTTGGATGTGATTAATCGCAATTAATCGTTTGACAGCACTAATATATATAAATACTAACTACATCATACAAACTGTATTCCCTCTGCACACTCATAAACGAAGCCACAGAAAGTCATATTTTCTGGGCTGCAGTGTGAAGTACCTTCAGCAGCTGATGAAGACTCCTGTGAGGAAGAGGAGATCTGTGTTTGCGTGTAGATGGACAGCAGATCCTCGTCCTCCAGAGCGAAGTACACGGGCACGATGGTCTCCGTGGCCAGCAGCTCCGGCTCCAGCTCCATGAACTGCTACAGAAGACACCAAAACACACCACAGTCAGCCTTCAGCGAGCTGAACGTCCTACACACCACTCCAGCGGACGCCAGCGTTACCTGCACTATGTCCTGCGGCATAGTGGACATGTTCTGGGGCAGTATGATGACCACGGCCCCCGCCGACTGTCGCAGCGCTTTCTGATATTTCTCGTAAGAGAAATCGGCGAGCCGCATCATCACACATCGACGGCTGAGCACCTCGGCCTCCACCGTACGAGCCTCCGTGTTCAGAATGGCGTTACGGGAACCTGAGAATGAATTTGGATTATTATTGCATGGGCGGCGTATTATTTACTATCGAAAAACACAACTGATGTAATATTGCATTATGATCATAGACATAAATGGTTTGTTTTTCTCCAGTCTTTTCAACAATATATATCTGAAAAGTACATAAAAACCTGTAAAACCAGTTCTGAGTCATGACTTTTTATGAAGGACATATTTGATGAGATGTTTGATAAACAGATCTGGCAACTCTTGAATTTGTAAAAACATTATTATTACTAAAACATCACTACTAACAGACTATCAAAAACATTTGTGTTAACTGAAATGAAGCTGAAATAAAATATAAATATTAAATGAAAAAACTTAAACTAAATGAAAAATGCCTTGGCAATTACTTATATTATTTATAAATAAAAGCTGTAAATAAAAACTAAAACCGAAAACAACAACAACAACAACTAAATAATAAAAAAATGACTAAATTGAAATGAAAATGCAAACAATGAAATCAAAATATGAATAAAAATAGAAACTACAACAGTGTCTCTGTGAGTATACATAATACTAAAATAACTCAATTTCAATATGAGATATGATTTTTAATATGATAAATGATTTTTTTTAATCCCTCAACAGCTCTGAAATGAGTCACTAATTTGTAAATTAAGATACCAATGTTTTGTTGGACACATACTATGGTAATAACATAGTATTTCATATAATACCTTGATGTACCATGCAGGATTATTATTGTTAAATACAACAAAAACTTATTTTTTTTCTGTTAATTGATACTAATCTGATTTTTTTTTTTTAAATAAATAAGTTTACTAAACAAGTTTAAATACTAAAATTACTAACTAGAAGTATATAAAAACTAAAAAACAAAACTGAAATTAAAAATAAAACTAAAAAGATATAGAATATAATAAATATAAAATATAATATGAATGAAAAAAGAAAAACGCATAATACAATTAGAAAAAATACTTAAATTTAATAAATAAATAAATACATAATGATAAATAACTATATAATAATGTATATTAATATAATATAATAGTTTAAATATATGTATAAATGCATGTATTGAATAATAGAATGTATTAAAAACTGACATATATAACTCAAAATATCAACAACAACAAAAAAAAACATAATAGAATTTAAATAATACTAAAATATCGCTGCTTCACACACAGTGATATTTGCGTTAATCCCCAAACAGCTCTCAAAGGAGGGACTCAGTAAATTAAGGTGCCAGTGTTTTTTGGACACGTACTACAGTAATACCACGGTATTTTTCTGAAGTAACGTTACATGTAAAAATCACAGTCCACTTGTCAACCCTTGATGGGTTCAAACCTACAACCTTCAGTTAAGAGCCCTTATGAACCTTTGCGAGGTTTGAACCTATAAAACCCTTCACCCACAATAACACCATGGTACAGTCTGGGGTGTAACTGAAAGGCTGTAGGTTTAAACCCCAGCAAGCGTTGACTCACGAACCACTACGCCACGGCACGTCCCAAACAGAACGACAGGGTTGTTATTAAAGCATTGTATGCGGGTTTGAAGCGTGTCACGGCGGTGTAAGGTGTGTTTTACCGTAGGTTTGTCCCTGCAGGTCGTACTGCTGCATGCGGTAGACGCTGAACTCGTGCGCCGCTTCCGCGCGCAGCGGACAAACCAGCACCAGAAACAGCACCAGACTCAGTGGGAACGACCACTTCAACATGTTCTCCAACACCTCGCTGGCCTCCTCGAACATGCTGGAGCCGGAGCACTGGATCCTGACGCAGAGAAACCGAGAAAAGACGGAATGAATGACTGACGGCGAGCGCTCGAGCTGTCAGCAGCCGCGGGGAGAGTTTCAGACAGGCGAAGTCAACGGACACCTACACGCCTGCCTGTATTGTTATGAGACTACCGTTTAGTTGATGTACGTTTAGCTTTTTTTTGTGACAGGTTTGGTTTAATACATCTAATTAAGGTTTTGGGGTTTTAGAAAATCATTTTAATTGATGAAATCTTGTCCATGCGCCTCTTGTTGGTGATGTTTGGGGTCCTTCAGGAAAATCCAGGGACTGCCTCATCTGACCTTATTCTCCATAGACATAAATGTTTTTCTCTAGTCAGATTTATTTTGTCTATTTATTTATGTATTTTGCAAAACACACAGAAACTGTTATATGTGGGGAGTGCAGTGCAATTCTTCATATAAAGAATAATTTAAAGCATTATTAATAAATTAATGTATCTTCCCTCATATATAAACTCTTCCACATTTAAATTAAATAATTAAATGTTTCTAAAAGATTTTTCATTATTATTCATTTTTATTTACCGGAATAATTAATGTGTCATAAAACATGTTTACTATCATTTATTTTTCAACTACTAAAAACTAGAAAACCAAATTTAATCTACAAAATCTATCAAACTAGTGTTTTACTGGTTATATACAAAACAATATGCTCCCTGATAACAACAACAACAACAATAATAGGAATAATAATAATAACAATAATTGCCGAAATTAAAATAAATAATTAAATATTACATTAATAATAATAATAATAATAATTCTAATACTAATAAAAATAATGAAATTAAAATAAATAATTAAATATAAAATATGCCTTAATTAAAATAAATAATTACATTTTTAAACAATATTATTTCTTGGTTATATGCAAAACAATACTCTCCCTGAAATTTTATAATAATAATAATAATAATTATAATGTTTAAATTAAAATTAATTTATAGGCCTATGTAAAAGTTACATTAAATAACTACAACTGAGTGCCCTTAATGTCCACTAGAGGGGAGTCTTTCCCAATGATTAAAGTCTTACCCCTGTTGCACTTTTCTACTCTAAATAAGATATACAGATAGACACAGTAAGAACATTTCATTTTGTCACATCTAAAATACAAAAATAGATTCTAAAGCCTGAAAATGCTTTATTTGTGAGGTGAAGTCTATAGGCAATAGAACTTTGCTTTTATTTGTTATCTTTGTTCGAAGTCTTTTCTTTTGTTTACTGTGAAAATGGATCCATGCAGGATTCCAGTTACAAGTATCCCAATCAGATGTGATTATCAATCAGTTTTATGGCATTCAAATGTGCATTTTTGTTTGTTTTTCCCATAATTGATATGAGAAATGCCCATTACAGCAGTGTAGGTATTTTTGAATAAACAAAAAGCACATGAAGCAGAATATTTAATGCCATTTAGAATAGAAAGGTAAACTCTAGTAATGGCTATAAGTGGTTGAAGGAGACAATCAATCTGTTTAAGTGCTATAATACAGAAAACGGTCTCCAAAGTGTTCAATAGTTGTTGTTGTTTTTTTTGTTTTTTTTTTAGAAAAGGCCAATCCTTGAGGTTGAGCAGCTGTCTGTCTGGTGCAGTCTTAACAACCTGGAGCTAAACACTCTCAAAACTGTGGAGATGATCGTGGACTTCAGAAGGAACCCCCCTGCTCTCCCCCCACTCACCATCATGAACAGCACTGTGACTGCAGTGGAGTCATTCAGGTTCCTGGGAACCACCATCTCTCAGGACCTGAAGTGGGACAATCACATTGACTCTATTCGTGAAAAAGGCCCAGCAGAGGCTGTATTTCCTCCGCCAGCTAAGGAAGTTCAACCTGCCTCAGGAGCTGCTGATACAGTTCTACTCTGCCATCATCGAGTCTGTCCTATGTTCATCTATATCTGTTTGGTTCGGTTCAGCTACCAAAACAGACATCAGAAGACTACAACGGACAGTCAGGACTGCTGAGAGGATTATCGGTGCCCCTCTGCCAAGCCTCCAAGAACTTTACACCTCCAGAGTGAGGAAAAGGGCTAAGAAAGTCACTCTGGACCCCTCACACCCAGCTCACTCTCTCTTTGAACTGTTGCCCTCTGGCCGGCGCTACAGATCACTGAGCACCAAAACAGCCAGATACAAGAACAGTTTTTTTCCCCCAGGCCGTATCCCACCTGAACAACACATAACACACCCCGGTACTGTACATCTGTAAATAACTCATCAAACCTTCATCTGTACATAGGACACATGCACATTCACAGTTCTGTCTATGGACATTTTTCTTTCTGTATATATATATTTTTTTATTACTATTGTTATTCTTAATTATTGTCTATTCTCTTCATTATTAGTGTTCTTTATTACCTTAATTATATGTTGTCTGCACTATGTTTGTACTTTCTGTACTGGAAGCTCCTAACACCAAGACAAATACCTTTTGTGTGCAAACACACTTGGCAATAAAGCTCTTTCTGATTCTGATTCTGATTCAAAGCTATCTGGTCTTTAATAGGCCTAATGTTCTTTGGCAAACATTAGCACAGAATATATTTATCGTTCATGGAATATTTTTCCGTTTTTTAGTTGGGCGTTCATCTAACATTTTTAAAATTCTGAGAACATTCAAAGTTACATTCCCATAATGTTTACAAAATTCTAAAAAACTTTTTTTTATACATTTAAAAATGGACATTTTGAATATTTAGAGAACTTAACGAGAATGTTTTCAAAACGTTCTCAGAGCATATTTTGTTATTTTACATGTTCAGACAGCACTGTGACCAGCTAGTCTCACAGACTAAACTAAAGTCTAGCCTCTCAAAATGGAGGAATGTGTGAAATATAAAGAGTTATTATAGGTGTTTAAATAGCTACAATCATTCACTCACTGGCTTTCTGTTTGTGTGTGTGCAAAGCCACTGCGGTGAACAGGTCACCTATAGATGTGCACTAGTTCTGGGCAATAAACCCGTGAATGTAAACACGAACAGATATAACATCAACAGAGCCGTCCAGTGAAACAGACAGCTTGGCTTGCGTCCTGATGGTCTGGAAAAGCAGCGCAGTCAGAGCTAATGGACGGAGTAGTCCTGGAGGAGCCAGCATTTCCATTAAGTTGCATTAATGCATTCTGGAGAGACTCGCATGACTCATCTCTTCATATCCCGTTTCAGACTCTCTGAAATCCGCACGGGCCGGGACGGCCCCCTTTATCTGATATTTAGAGCTTGGACTCGAAATGAAAGTGCCACTTTTGTCTCACAACGACTTCAGTGCCTCCGCTGACCCATAAGCACAGAGCATGTCCAACATCCCGTCTACCCTTTCTGCTTCCTTAACCCGGAGAGATGTTACGCCGTCCATTAGCAGAGCAGATCAATTTAATCGGGTCCAGGATGTTGGCCTGAACTATCCTTCCTCTGTTGAACAAAGGGTCTCGTGTTTGACAGCTTGCGAACTGTCTGGTTATTGCTCTGAGGACTTTGCAGAGCAGCGTTAATGTTCTGTCTGGGAAAATATTGTCTCGAAAGTGCTTGATGGGATTCAAAATGTTTGGGAAATGCAAATGTGGCTAAACATCTCTCCGTTGTAAGAGCCTATCTTGTTTACCATTATAGTTTGGTTTAGAGAAAAATGGCCACAAATAACAGAATTGAATCAATTGTGCATGAAAAAATATTGTATTATATATTAATGTGGTTAAATAGTCCATGACCCTGCTTCATGCTGAACGTGATGTCTGTTTGTTTTTATTGTGATGCTGCAATGTTGTGGCTGACCAAAGCTCTTTTGAAACATAACCGTTAAAATTGCAGTGCTTGTGCGTCACAAATGTGCCATCATGTTATCATTTTTTTAAGCTAATGTGATTATCCAACTAAGAGGGAATGTTTTCAGTACATTTGGCTAATGTACTGGCAAGGTTACCTCAAAGTTATGAACAAATGTTCTTCCAGTAACTGTAATAGATTGATTGTTCAGGTCTTTAAAAGAATAGATAACCCAACAAAGAAAATTTGCTGAAAATGTACTCACCCTCAGGCCATCCAAGATGTAGATGAGTTTGTTTCATCATCGGATTTGGAGAAATGTAGCATTCCATCACTTTCTCACCAATGCATCCTCTGAATGGGTGCCGTCAGAATGAGAGTCCAAACAGCTGATAAAAACATCACATAAATCCACAAGTAATCCACACCACTCCAGTCCATCAATTAATTTCTTAAAGATGCATGTTTGTAAGAAACAAATCCTTCATTATGCATTTTACTTTTAAATGTTTGCATCCTAAAATATTAGTCCATAATCCATAATAATGCTTCATCCAGTGCAACAATCGATCCCCTGTTGTCGTCTCACATCAAAATTCACCAATATATTTGTTTAGAGCTGTTATTGACTGTTTTTGCTCGTAAAGCGAATCGACTTGATCTGTGCAGATTTCTCTCCTGATTCAGACAAGATGACGTTTTCACTATAGAGAAAGCAATATCATGGATAAAAACTAGTGCTGTCAATCAATTAAAAAAAATAACTAATTAATCGCACATTTCTCTAAAATTAATCGCGATTAATCCCACCTAACATTAAAGTTTTTTAATATACTTTTATATTGCTTTAATTTCACATTCAATCTTCAAATGTACAATGTGCAAACAACATAAAGACAATATATATTTAATATTTCTTTAATGGCATCTTTTTTTATGATTGAAGGCCAGCATCACTGATATCAATACTACTGATGTCTCTATAAAAAAATATTTTTCCCCTAAATATTTAACCATTGACTGTAGCCATTCAGCATTACAGTATAATTGAGAGCTATCAGTTTTAACATTTATTAGACTTAACTTCTAATTTAAGTGAATTTACAGAAAATAAATAGTAACCAAACACTAAATTCTAAATTAAATATAGATGAACCCCTTAAAGCTATAAAAGTTATTGATTTCCTCTTTTTTCTTTTGTTCTTGGATTAATAGACATCACAGCAGCTGGTTATTAGCTTATTGTCCTGCTATTGCTTTAAAAGCTGCTGCTGCTGAACGTGACACGGATCTGACATGCATCTTATTTTCTCACAACTCTCTTTAATCTTTACCTTTTCTGACTCACTTCAGGTCTTAAAGTCTCTACTAATGAGCGGACGAGTTGAATCGAGTGTTTTAGATGAGGGAGACAGTGCTGGGGTGCATGCATGCACACAGTTTTAAGGCAGCTTTAATCGCCTTTTTGGTAACTTCATGCCTTAACTGACAGCATAACTAGGACATTGCATGCACGTAGTTTCTTTCGCTGTTTGATATTAAATTATACAGGCTACAGCGCGCGCCGGCACCTTTGTGCGTGTATTTGAAACTATGATACGCATCTGAAACTTCTCCCATTTGATGTGGTCATAAAGACGTTCTGTTTCTAAATAAAAGCAATCCTTTTCAAGAAAAAAGAGACAGAGGCAGCAGTTGTGAATGGGGTGGCCAACCTTAGCCCCGCCCCTGCGTTAATTGCGTTAAATATTTTTAACCAGTTAATCTGAAAAAAATAATCTCCCGCGTTAACGCGCTAATTTTGACACCACTAATAAAAACATCTTAAGGAGGGATTTGTTTCACAAGATGTTAACTAATGGAATGGAGTGGTATGGATTACTTAATTATTTATTGTGATGTTTTTATCAGCTGCTTGGACTGACGGCACCCATTCACTGCAGAGGATTCATTGGTGAGCAAGTGATGGAATGACACATTTCTCCAAATTTGTCCAAAAATGAAGAAACAAACTCATCTATATCTTAGGTGGCTTGAGGGTGAGTACGTCAGCAAATATACATTTTTGGGTGAACTATTCCTTTAATAATGTTCTCAAATTTGTAGCACATAAACGTTATTTAAACATCATTCATGGAACATTGAACATACTTGTTTCAGCGTTCATTTAAAAGTAAAATTCCCATAATAATAAAAAGTTCGTTTTTCACTAACATTTGCATAACCAAGATTTTTCTTTTTTTAAATTAACATTCAGAAATGTTTTTTTTTCTTTCTTTCTGTTACAATAGGAATGTTAGCAAATGTTCTTAGAACATCATTTTGTTAGCTGAGAAAGCACTGGTTAAGCATCAAAACAGATTGCAGCAAGTCAGAGGTATGTGTGTGGGCTGGGCAGTTACTGTAATATTAACATCTTCAATATGCTGCAATTAAACTCCCACTATGGCTCTGAAAGGAGCCATTTACTCTAAAAGAGCAAAGAGCAGGACATGCTGTCTATGGTCTGCCTTTTAATATAAAAACGCTTCAGGCCTGACATTAAATCAGTGTATGACCTTTAGAGCAACAAACAGAAGACGCACTGACAGAAATTTGCCCCGCGAACTTTATGTGTATGACACAGATGGATTATGATACATCAAAAGTGTTCGGATTTAAATTGGCTGCTGTGCAATGCACATTTGTCTTGTGAAGTACTAAATGCAGCGCAATATCATAAACAATGAGTAAGACTTTTGTTTCACATCACTTTTCAGAAGAAAACAATGATAAAATAGTCTACTTCTGCAAAATGTCACAATATTCTACTAAAATAACATAGTTGGCACATCATTATGACACCCTCAATTTTATCAGTGCCACACTTATGTTTTGTTGACAGCTCTAGTGGTGTTTTAATCGTCTAAATTAATCTTTAAAGCTCACGTTCGTGCATTGAGAATCCATTGCCCAACAATTATTAAATGAATGGGCACATTTTGTTTGCTGCAAGTCAATTTACAAGAAGAAAAAAATTATTCCAAATTCAATAACACTTGTTTTGGACAAGTTTTTGAATTAATCTGTAGACGTGTGAAACTTGGTGTGAACTGACTGATTTAAAAAAACTCTCTATTGATATCACAACAAGTCCATTATAGTTTGAATAGCACAGATCTTAGAGTCCAAGGATTTTCTTTTCATGTTTAATCACAGAAAAACAGGACTGGAATATATTTTACTGGCCCCTTGAGTCTCAACACTTTTTGCATTTCTTTGTGATTCAGTGATGAATCATGGCAAGATACACACAAGATAGGATCTTCAAGGTCTTCTTATGTCTTCAAGGAAATTTCGAAAGTTGAACTATTTGTTCACTCATATTAACAGTGATTTGTACAGCGTGAGATAAAAGATTCCTTGGTATCGGTTTTCTAACCAAATTCATACAAATATCCGAGATGGGGAGGATCTTGATCCTTTTAGCTCAAGGGCAACAAAGAATTAAATACCTTCTTTAAATCACACCATCAGATCCTAATTAGTGGCCATGCGTTCTGGACTACCTGAGGATTTGGAGATATCAGGAAGTGTTTGTATATTCTTGATATGCTGTCAGGGATCCAGACACAAATCTGGAAAGCTCTGTACAGGAAATGAAGAAACCTTGTAGCCACAAGTGATGAAAAAGAGCCCGACTGCCGCCCATGTTTACACACAGAACAAATGGTGCTCTTATTAATATATAAAGCAAGTCTAAATGAATGTCTAGTTCAAAGGTAAGACTGTTAATAGAGCAGCAAAGTGCTTTCCTAAACATACAACACTTTTTCTGTGAATCCAATATGGTGTTTAGAGGACAGGGCTGTAATTGAGATATAATTTACATCCGCATTAAAACTGCACCACTACACTTGAAGTGGTAACGTCAAGCGTCACCCTTGAGTAATGGCTGCAGACAGCATTAGCGTCTCATCCAGAGCTGCTTTCTTCTCCGCTGCCTTGTCTCAGTGTCTGGTCTTGATGGATTGCCTGTGCGAATGATGGAGCGGCGAGGGAGAGATGATGAATTGGCCACGTCAAGCCCATTCCTAAAGGCGGAGAGGGCTTGAGGTAGACGCCACCCAGTAGAACAGGCAAAACTATGATCTCAGATCAGCTGCGGTGAGGCACGTGTCAAGAAGCAATGCAATCCACCATTGCACCATTCCACCGAAGGGTGTTGCATATGCCACTGAAATCTGGATGTCCACAGGCCTCTTTGAACGGGATTACCACGCCACCTGTCCTCACAGTCCAGGATTGGACTTTGATGTGAGCACAGGGGTGGTTGCCAGATGTGGAGGCTCATCTGTGGTCTGGAGCCTCCAGTGCAGGCAGTCTTTTAGGATTTTATGCTCATCTGCTCGAGAGGATACACGTTGCCACAGATGTGATCGTTCTGAATCAGGCTGATGAATCACCGAAAATGCATAAATCACAATATATAATTAAAAGATAAAAAAAATTGTAGGAAGAAGGATAGTAACAGACCAGAGTTCACTGCAAGTTTGATGAAACAAACATGGGTCCCAAATGCCATAGAAGCCATATTGGTTCCATAGATGACATATTGGTTCCTCAGCGAACCTTTCAATTAACAGTTGTTAAAAGAACCATTTTTTCCTAGTGTGATGAACATTTGAATTATCTGAATAACATTTTTTAATATAAAGAACCTTTTGTCCAATGGAAATGTTCCATGGATGTTAAAGGTTCGACATAGGATTATAAATGCCAATAAAGAACCTTTATTTTTAAGAGTGGAGGCAGTCAGTTTACAGTGTTTGGTGCTGTAATTCTGTAACACTTGGAAGATGAGACTATTATTGCCCCAAAAACCCAGAAAATGCAAAGTGCAAAAAGTTTCAAAAGGGAACAACGACGAAAAAAATATGCTAGAATTACCTGCCTTCTATGAAGATTCAAACAGATTCAAGACATGTCAACTTGCAGGTGATAATTTCAGTTTTGGGGCTTTTTTCCCCCTTTATTTTATAGGATAGTTGACGAGAGTGGGGTCTCCTTAAGCTAAGAGGACCACAGCTTTGATGTATTTGCATATTAATGTGGGAGATGATAATGTATTTTAACATTTAAAAAAATGACAAAAACTCATGTAGGATACAGCCCATCCAAAAAAATGCAGTTTGTTGTGGTTCTGTAGACAGATTTCTGGGAATCAGTTTATTTTGCTTGGCAACAATTCTCCAACTTGACCACATGCTGGAGTCTCACAGATTTATGTAGTTCTATAGAAATTAGTGATGTACAATGAAGCTGATTGTACGTTCCAACCAGTTTATCATCGAGGAACCTTGCATGCCACTTGTATGACAGAGAATTCTTGTTATTTCATGGTCTATGCCACGGCAAAGTCTTTAATTCTTCAATTCTTTTCAGGTTACACAAGAGAAAGACCTTTTTCCTTGTTTAGTCTGTTGTGACGGTCCACCTCATGAACAGAGGGATTCTTCTTGGCACACTGGAGTGGGCTGCAGCTCTGGGTATCTGCCACATACCACCACGGCCTCCGATGTACATGGCACTGTGTCTTTATGCGTCTGTGTTAGTGTGTGTGTGTATGTGTGTGTGGGCGTTTCTTCCGAGCAGCACAACGGGCTGGCATGGCGTCCGAACAACCACTGCCCACTCGGACCAAAACAAGCCACGCTTGTTCTTCACTACGCTGGCACACAGGCCGGCAAAACAAACAAACCAAGGGCAGCGAAAGTTCCGTCACTCCATGTCACTGCGAGTATCATTCAGTGGCTTTCATAGACACTCTGAAAGAAATGTTGGGGAAGAAAATTATCTCATGTTTGGCTGCCATGAAATTAATGTTTTGACAGTTACTAGTAAGATAATTTGGGTGGTCATACTTATCATTGCCACTGACAACATTTACATCACTCCATGCCATTTCTTTCCAACGTAGTTTCACTGCAGCATTACAGAAAGATGACTGATGGGACTGCTTAAATTTTCAGTTTATGTGAACACTTCCTTATTAAATTCAGATTGTTTTTTTAAGTGTTCTTGAGATCATCTGCCAATACGTTTAAAAAGGAAAGAACGATGACTCTTGTCTACTCGTCAGTAATGGTCACCGTTGAACATATTGATCTGGAGCATAACTATTTTTTTTCTGATTCCCCCTGAAAAACATTTAAGCATTAAAATGCGGTGTAAATGAAATCAAAATTATTACTGCAGAAGCTTAAACTGTTTGCTCACATTCTGATCAGCTGACTGATCAGTGCTCCTTTATGGGACAGTGTAGCCTAAAATAAAAATATACGCTGTCTTTAATTACTCACCCTCATTTTGTTGTTTTCTCATCCATTGTTCATATTGTCAATGGCTGTAAAGTTTTTAAACACTAATAAAATAGTGTATTTCACTCATACTGTGAGGATTTTCCAAATATTTTCTGTGTTTCACGTTAAAACTGAACAACATCCATGAATAGAAAGACATTAAGGTGAATAATTATGACAGAATTTTCTTTTTTGGGTGAACTTTTCCTTTAAGGAATAAAACAGACAGGAGGCCAAAAAGAGGGGGCAAGGAGGAGAGAGAGAGAGCATTAAAGCACGAAAAGCTTTTCTCCTCTGGCTAAAGGCTAATGTTATTGCCATGGTGAAGAAATCTCCGGAGCTGGCCGAGGTGATTCATAAACGGACTGTGAAGATCCTTCGGGACAATAATTAGACATGTCTTTGTCTCTCTCTCGCTCCATCCCTCTTTTTTTCTCTTTCGGATGATGGATTGACAGCCTTGGAGCGGTCTGGGAACTAATTCATCAGGTTTTAGTGAGAGTTTTAGCTGTTAATTGGACAGTTCCTTACCTCAGCTCGGCAGCGCGCGAATCGCCAGTCCTACCGTTCATCTCTTGAATATTAAGTAGATCGTGATGACGTAGCTGACAGTCTTCCAATGGCAAACGAGTATCTTTCGTTAATTTATTCAGACGTCGCCCGCTGACCTTCCTATAGGAAAAGCGTGCGCTTTAAATATTAATTAGGTCTTTCTGACGTCGCTTGGTATTCGTCAAAAGGCTAATACATGGATCATGAATACTAAGAGGAAAACCTTCACCATAGTAGGATTGGTAAAAGTCGGAGTTCGATGTGAAATGACATGATCTGGAGAGGTTCACTTCACTTTCAACATCCTCATGTGAACCCTACGGTCACAATACTTAATTTAACACGGTAAGTGGCTCTATAATGCATGCTAAATGACTTTTTAGTTAATGTTTTTGTAATTAAGTTGTTGACAGGCTGCATGTTGTGGTTTAGTGTCTATCTATATCTATCTATCTATCTATCTATCTATCTTTGAATGTACAATTTTTGAAAACAATTTTTCATTTATTTTCACATTGATCTCTGTTTTAAGTTCAATTTCAGCTGAAATAAAACTGAAACATTCCAAATCAATACGTTTTTTGCTTTGTCAGACATTCAGGGTAAACATAAGTGCATGCACTTTGCATTGGGATTGCATAGTTTCTGTATTGAACTGTATTGAACAAGGTGCAAGCGCAGGGACCATGGACCCTGATAAATATTTAAATGTGTACGAGAGTGAGTTACAACCCATTTGGAAAGTCTGGAAGCTGTAGAAGGAAATTTTATGCATCTTTTCAAACGCCGTCCTTCATGAATGGGATGCGGTTGGAAGGATTGAATCAGGCGGCCAGACAAATGCAAACCACGGCATGAAATGACTTTGATAGGCCAGACTGCTGCATTTTTACTTTACAAGCATGGCATAAACAGACCCTCTGGAAAGTTCGGCTGCGGTTGATGAAGTACAAGCTCACACATGTGGAGACACGGGCCCATAATGCATTGGCTTCGTGTTTGACATTTTTAGTGCTCCGGACACCTTGTGAGACAGCGTGTCTCCACTAAATCCTTTCGTTTTAACTTCCGTGCTAGATTAATTTGTTTTATGTCCTCTCTATCAAAAGATATTGCGCACTTATTACTCAAAGTCTCATTGAAATGGCAGAAAGGCCATGCTGTGCAATGAAATGTGACTGGAAAATAAGTGACTGCTGTATTGATCAGAAATAGAAGTGAAAATTTGTCTACAGGTCAATGTACTTGCATGACAAGGACAGTAATGCATTGCTCAGCTTGCAATGAAAAATACAAAACAGAATAGAAATGCTAGCAATTTGAGGCTCCTTGTGAGTTTGGAATGGATGGATTTTCCTCTTTGACAAGGTCACACTCTGCCCATGTCAACACGTCTTGATGTTTAATATGCATTGCGGCTGTCTCTATCATGTGCACTTCAAAGGAAGTTAGAGTTAAATGGTTTTTATTTTACAATCATTAATTCTGTGGCCTCTCATGAGGATGAAATATTAGCAGGTTGGTTAGCGGATTTGGAGAAATGCTTCCATATGTGTTTTATAGATGCAATGCAATATTACGTGCAAAAACATATTTCGCATTAGCGTGAATATAGTGGTATCCAAATGTCAGAAACCTTTGTATTTCTAATTTAATACAAACTTTTCATTACAAATCATATTATTAGCATAACAAATTGAGTTAAAAGTTGAATTGAAAAATGAACAAGAATGTCTTAGGCATGTATTTCCTTTGTTTTTGACATGATCCAAAGAGCAGCTTGAGCTTCATCGACCATCTGTACAAAGAGTCACATGATCAACGTCACTCATTTACTTGCATTTTATTAGTGACCTAGAAAAAGTTCCTCTTTAATGTCATAACTTTCAGTGTACTTTCAGGTTTAAGTGAAAATGTGGTCTGAGGCTTTTAAAACCATTATATGTTCCTCCTTTTTTCCTCTTGAGAGTTATTTGTGATATACATCCATCCCGGCATGGTAGAAGGCACTGGAAACATCTTAACACAGCACTACACTTTTCAAATAAAGGTTCTGGCATCTGTGGTTCCATGAAGAACCTTTAACATTTATGGAATCTTTCCATTCCACAGAATGTTTTCTATCTATGATGTTCTTAAAAGGAACTTTTAACTGTTCTTAAAAGTTCCTTTTGAGAACTGCTCACTGAAAGATTCTTTGGGGAACCCAAAATGGTTCTCCTATGGCGTCGCTATGAAAACCCCCTTTGGAACCTTTATTTTTAAGAGTGCACAACATGTTTTTAGAATCTGACATTTCTACCGCAGATCATTTAGTGTAACGGCTCCCAAACATGAGGCCATGCGGCCATTATCCAATCAGTCTCAGAGATTTTGTCTGACCTTTTCCTGCATGGCTGCTCGCCGGAGCAGAACCAGTCCGGCCATGAGCTGTTTGGCGCTGTCATTCTTTGGAGTATTGACTTAAAGGGATAGTCCGTCCAAAAGTCAAGACAATTCATTATTTACTCACCCTCATTTCATTCTAAACCTGTATGTTGTTATGTTTTGTGTGGAACACACTTTTTTAAAAATCCAACATAATAGCGTAAAGTTTGGAATGACACAAGGCTGAACTATTCCTTTAATTAATAAAGAAGAAAAACGGAAATTTCGACAAAAGCTAATGTGAATTCCTTCTTTGCTTTCTCATGCAGAATGTACTTGACCAATCAATGCAAATGTAATGCTGTTTTTCCTCTATAAGTAATCATATTATAATCTATTCTTAGATTTATAATGGTATTACATCATTTAACACCTCTATTTTTAAATTTAGTGCTCAGTAAAGCTGTAATCTCTGTATGATGTGTTTCACAATAAAACGTGTTACTCTCTGAACTTTACTGTGTCCTTTTAGAGTGTATTTGGCAACGAAAATCTGTAATCTACAGCAAATTCCCGTATTTCAAAAGCAGATCTCACAGAATCTGTTTCTCAGCTTCTGTTTTCCTCTTTTCCTCATTCATTGGTTTCATGCTGTTTTAATATAGAATATTCAATCCCTGATTATACAGTAGGAAAGGGGGCTAGGTGTTAACATACATTTTCCCTGGCTGGAAAAATTTGGCACCACAGTGTCCTATTCACAGTACACTGACACATACCCTCAACCGCTTTAGCAATTTCCTGGAGAAAGCCGGACAGTTGCAGACTCTTGCTCCACCGTAAACCCAGTGTACACCGACACTATTGCATTTGTTTAAAATACAAACGCACATGACAGAATATAGCTGAGGTAATATATAATGTAAGTATAGACATATTGCTTTTTGTGATGGACATCATGTGGGAAAATGGGATTTTGTGATTTCCAGGACTAGAAAAGTCATGGAAATTACTGTTCAAAAGTTTAAAATATTTAGTTTTATGCTTACCAAGGCTGCATTTATTTAAACAAAAGTATAGATTTTTTTAATTAATTTAATTAATTAATTTAATATTATGAAGTATTATTGCAATTTAAAATAAGTGTTTTGTAAGCAAATATATTTCGAAATGTAATTTATTTCTATGCTGCAAAGCTGAATTTCCAGCATCATTACTCCAGTCTTCAGAGTCACATGATCCTTCAGAAACCATTCTAATATGCTGATTTGCTGCTCAAGAAACATCTGCTTATTATCAATGTTGCAGTTGTGCTGAATAATATTTTTGCAACTTTACTGTCACTTTGGAGAAAATTAATTAAAATTAATAACTTAATAAAATTATGGTTTTATTACTGACCCCCAAACTTTTGAATGGTAGGTAGATACATATTTAAAGGGATAGTTCACCCCAAAATGAAAATTTTGTCATAATTTATCTACTCACCCTCAAGTTGTTCCAAACCTGTGCGAGTTTCTTTCTTCTGTTGAACACTAAAGTAGATATTTTAAAGAATGTTGGTAACCAAACAGTTGACGGTAGCCATTGACTTCCATGATATGAAAAAAAATACTATGGAAGTCAGTGGCTACCATGTACTATTTAGTTACCAACATTCTTCAAACTACCTTATTTTATGTTCAACAGAAGAAAGAATATTTTAAAGTGTTAATTTGACAAATGCACATTCATATCTGATGTTTTCAACTACAAATAAAATGATTTACGAATCCTTATCCTTACAATCACAATCAGCCACGGAAATCCATTTGTCAAAACCCCTTGTTTTTTTCCCCCATTGTTATCAGTGAAATCTTAAACATATTCAGCAAGAAAAATATCCCAAAATATATTCTTCTCCCTCAGCAAAACGCTATCACAGGAGCACAATCGCGCCATTATGACATCACTACGAGGGTGGCCTAGGAATGCTGTGGAAACCACAATAACCATCGCATTTTTCTGCAGCACGAAAAGTAGCAGTCGTCATGGCTTTAAAATTCGTCTGTCCGTCCTCCAGTCTAGGAATGTCCAAATCTAATGGATCATTCTGTTCCAATCAGCTCCATGAAAGGAGACTCGAGACATCAGGCCACTTTTGCATAGGACCGTAGCAAACTCTTTTACATGTTCACCCCCTTTTCCCTCGTTTTATATTCTTGAGAAAATTTCACTCCATAAGAGGGAAAAGAAAGAGAAAAAATGCTACCGAGCCCTTAAAATAGGATTCTGGGAACAAATTTGTCCAGTAGCTGTTTGCAGCGCTCACGTCTTGAGCCATTCAAAACACAAGCCATGTTTTCCACAAGGAGTTTTGAAAACATGAACTTTGACTGGGCAGCTATATCTGTAGTGTCTGCACCGTAACATCTGCTGTTTAATCATGTTGGACTCTTCTCAGGCAGTCGATGTCTATCAGCTAAACAGGACAATTTATATCGAGGAGCAGATTATTGCATTCCAGGTTTAAGTACACTGTGGTTTTCACTGTATTCCTCTTAGGATCGGGGCTTTTGTGGAGCCAGTTATCCTCAAAAAAGTCCAGTTAAGGTCCAAATATGCTGAATCGGGAAGATTTGAAAGCAGTGCAACTTTAATGGAATAGTTCACCAAAATGACTCCCTCTCATGTTGTTTATTTCTGTTGTACTATTAAATTAGACACTGGATCTGCCATATTTATTCAGCTCATAGTGACCATGTCTGTCAAGCTCCAAAAAGTATTAAAGTGTCATGAAAGTAGTTGTGCACTTATTTCTTCTTACGTTTTTTTGAAGTAATATAATAGTTTTGTGTAACAAGCGAAGCTGTGGAGACACTACCAGAGTAAAAAAATGATGTGGAAATGCCAGGTTTCATGTTATTTGGCAAAAAAAAAACATTGTTTTAAGTGAAAAGTACTGTAAATTTATATTTTTTTCAGAGGCTTTTAGATGTTTTAGCTAGATAACATAAGACTGAAATGCTTGTTAATCATTTATGATTTTTCACTGTATATGGTAAGGTAGCTGGTAATTAGTTAACCGTTTATAAGGTTTTACGCTAGTATTTTTACTATTACGTTTTACAATTTACATTTTCAATACAAATGACATATTTATAGCAGACGCCTTTATCCAAAGCACTAACAAAAGAGAAACAAAAGCAGTTCGTCAAAGAGCCAAAGAATTTATAATATAATGCCAGGTTTATTAAATAGTTTGTTAGGTTACAACTAGATTAGAAAGCAAGCTAGACTTTAATTAAGTTTATTTAAATTTTATTTCACTATTTATTTTATTATACATATAATAAAATACATATTTTATTTAGTTTATTTAACATAAAAAGTTGCATATTTTAACTTTAAAAACTTTAAAGGGATAGTCCGCCCCAAAAATAAAAATTCTGTCTTTAATTACTCACCCTCATATCATTCCAAACCCTTAAGACCTTCGTTCATCTTCAGAACACGAATTAAGATATTCTTGAAGAAATCAGAGAGCTTTCTGACCCTCCATAGACAGCAACGGAACCGACATGTTCAAGGCCCAGAAAGGTAGTAAGGACATCATTGAAATAGTCCATGTGACATCAGTGGTTCAACCGTAATGGTATGAAGTTACGAGAATACTTTTTGTGTGCAAAGAAAACAAAAATAACAGCTTTATTTATCAATTTCTTCTCTTCCGATTAGTCACCGCTGCCATTCGTGACTCGTTTGTGTGATTCTGCTGATGTAGAACACACATGCGCTGTGCCTTGTTTTAGGGATGCTCCGATCGATCGGCCGGAGATCGGTATCGGCCGATCATCACATTTTATGACTCGATCAGTACTCGTACATTTGGCCGATCTCATGTACCGATCGCAATTTGATGACGTCAACGCGTGACGACGTATATGATGCGTGGGGACATATGCTGCAAGTCAACCCCGGTGTGGAAATGCTATGATGTTTTGAGAAACAATGAAAAATTCGCTATATGTCGTGTATGTTTTGCATGATGATATGATGAATGGATTGTTCATTTTTAACAGCAGATTCAGTTAGAGCTGATCTGTGCATCACTGCACGCGTCTCCACGGGAGCCGGAGCTGATCGCGGCCGCTCTATGAACATTTATTTATAAAACAAAATATCTTCTTTGGCCATATTAGCCTACTCAATAGCATTAACACTGGCTTTACTCCTTTCAAACTTTATCTGGAATGTCACCGTTTCTGTCACTGCAACTTTCCCGATCAGGCGAACACACACACACACACACACAAATGAAATCGTCTGCCTGATGAAAAAATTTGTTTAAAAAAAATGTAGTTAATATTGCATAATTTATGATTTATTTTATCCACCCGCTAATAATCAGAATGCATTTTTTTATTACCCGACCCATGGATTATCCTTAGCGCCCGTGGATATAACCGTGATCAAACTACTCCGTTTTGTTCTTTCAGTAGTTTAAATGTTTCTATTTATTTTTTTCCTCTTCAGTCTTATATTGGACAGTATTAAACCTTATGAGTTACATCAGACTTCTCCATATTGGAGTTTAAATGTTTCTATTTATTTTGTCCTCTCTCTAACATTGGATAGGCTAATCAAAACATTCTCATCTTGAGCAGAAAAGAAAGATAACAGCTTCAAAGTTTAAATTCCAACCTAGCCATCTAACAAATATATATATATATACATATGTTCTTAGCCTACAGATTAATAATGCTAAATGTAGATCAGAAACGTTTTGTTACATCTGGTTTGAGTCGTAGGTTACTTATAGATGGATAAATAGATAGTAAGAAAAATAACAATATTTGCAGCATTGTTTTTTTCTGCTGTATTTCAGTGAAAGTAATCTATAATTTGACCTCTCACCGTGTTTCTGTTTTTGTTAAAATAACCGCGGCAGCTCTTGAACTTGGCGCCGGACACCGGCGCGCGTCCAAAGAGAGAGAGAGAGAGAGCGCACGGAGCTGAAAGGGCTTGAATAAAGCGCGTTTAGCTTTAGATAAAAATACGAGGATATAGCGCTGAAAGATATTTACCATAAATGACCCTGAGCGCTTGTTATGTGATCTGCTCCGCTGTTTTGATGCGCTGCTCACTTAAAATGGTGCTGCTGCGACGGCTCGCGGTCCGGATGGATGCAGGGGTGCGGATGCACTTATAGAAGTATTTAAGGATAAAAGACTCGAGTTGCTTTTAAAATATTCACAAGTCCTTTTCCTCGAGTCGAGTAAAGTCTGGGGTCATTTCAGGTCAAGTCAAGTCTTAAGGCTATAAAAATGCGACTCGATCTCTGCCTTGTGGTGCATCAGACACATTTTGTTTGCATTTATTTTTGTCTTATATTAAGTATCCTGATATACATAATGTTATGCATAAACACCATTTTAAAGGAATATTAAAATGTTCACTGTATAAGGAATCATTTTTGTGATTATTTATATAACATTATTATTACATATGTTATATAAAGCTTGAAGCATCAGAATCGGCATCGGTATCGGCCGATCACCATGACAAGAAATCGGTACTTGGTATCGGCTGCAAAAATCCTGATCGGAGCATCCCTACCTTGTTTACAAGCAGAAGAATGCACACACATGCGTTGTGGTACTGTCATGAACGCGTGTAGAGGACTGACATGGAAGAGAAGAAATAATTGAATAAAGTCGTTATTTTTGTTTTCTTTGCACACAAAAAGTATTATCTTAGCTTCGTAAAATTACGGTTGAACCACTGAGGTCACATGGACTATTTACATATTCGGACTATTTTACCGATGTCCTTACTACATTTCTGGACCTTGAACGTTTCAGTTGCGTTGTTGTATTTGTTGTTGTTAGAAAGCTCTCAACAATATCTTAATTTGTGTTCTGAAGATGAACGAAGATCTTGCGGGTTTGACACGAGGGCATGAGGGTGAGTAATTAAAGACAGAATCTTTACTTTTGGGTGAACTGTCCCTTTAAATTATGAGTAGCTTGCCATCAAAACTACAGTTTTACCGTATCGTCCCTGAGAGTGTTGAAAATATCCAGTAGAGTGGTTTAGACCACCGCCAGGGGTAGAACCCCACAACACCAACCTGGTTTGGAAAAGCTGACGATCTCTCCCTCTCTCCCCATAGGGTACGGGCCGCCCCAGGACACAGCTGGACGGCAGCTGCAGACCATTTGGATGTGAAGTGGGTGGGTGGGAGGTGCGGCTGTGGAGGGGAGGGTTCCTGGCACCGTGATTTGGTGGATAAACAGAAATGAAAATCACATTGCCAGGGATTTCCACCCCTGCACAGTTCTTCAGGTGCCCCACACCTACACCGCCTCCCGCTGGTACGTGTCCAGTTCCTGACCGGCTGTATTTTGGAGATCCTTTAAGAAGCACAGAGATTTGTCTGAATTAGTCTGTCAGGGCGCTTGAGTGCATGTAGCTTAAAGTCAACACGGACCCTGTTTACTTTCTTAATGCGTGTTCCTGTTTTTATTGTGCTGGTTTTATCATTCATCAAATTGTACTTGCTCCACCTAGGAAACGTTTTTACTTTAATAAGTCAAGCATGACTATTACTAATGCTCATCCTTGGGGTTATGGATTTAAGCAAAACCTTAACCATGAGAATTAAACTTTGGTTGCTTACTTTTCTAAGAAGCCAGACTTGTTTTTGCCTGGTGGATGATAAAATGTGCAAAAACATCCCAGGAGGAACCGTGAAGAACCAAAATAGAGCTCTTTCCACATTTACCAATGAACAATCATCATAGCAACCACATAGCAATGTGCAATGCACTAAAAACACCTTACCAACACACAGCAACACCCTGGCAATCACATATAACACCCTTGCGTTGTATTGGTGAGTTTTGCCTTAAACAACACTTACATGTTCTTCTGAAAATGTAAAACTCTCTTTTAAAGTACTGCTTGCTACAGCATATTGAGATTCAGTTTTTGTTTATGTAACCTCTTTGGCATTTAGTTCATGTGAGTGCAACTGCTTGGTATGTTTTTCATACTCCATAACACAAACAGTGACTCATCGCTTTGGAAATATCATGTTTCCTCAGGAATGACAGATAATGGCTTACTGGAATATCGGTGAAGGCAAAAGGGCATCTGGCAAGTTTAAAAAAATTGAGGATGCAAACCTCATTTGACACCCACAGCGCTTAGGCTTGATATCAGACGGTCCGTTATAAATGACTGAAAAATCCTGAATAAAACAATAAAGCAAGAGCGTTTACAGTCCCAAAGCCGTCCCTAGTGACCTAGTACTATGGTCTTGATACTGTATTTATATATAAATATAATGTTTTATATATAAAATATAATGCTATATATATTTAATATGTATTATATCTAATATTTTATTGTATCAATACTATATATATAATTTATATTTTTTTATATTTTATAATTAATTTATATATTTTTATATATTTATATGTAATTATATTTGTGCTAATTGAATTTATTATTATATATATATATATTATTACCAAAAATTAATATAGGATATGCGTTCACCGATTTATCGTAATTTCATAATGGCAAGTGTGGCTAAATCAGAAGATATGCTTGTCCTTTTTTAATTCAAAAATGATGTTAAAATGATAGTTCACCCAAAAATAAAAATTCTGTCATTACTTACCCTCATGTCGTTCCGAACCCATAAGACCTTTGTTCATCTTCAGAACACAAATTAAGATATTTTTGATGAAATCCGAGAGCTTTCTGACCCTCAAAGAGAGCAATGCAACTGAATGTTCCCAGGCCCAGAAACGTGGCAAGGACATCGTTAAAATAGTCCACATGACACCAGTGGTTCAACCTTAATTTTACAAAGCTACGAGAATACTTTTTGTGCGCAAAGAAAACAGAAATAACAACTTTGTTCAATATTTCTTCTCCCCTGAGTTACCGTCTTCTACCATTGAGAGTCCCACGACAATCTTAATTTGTGTTCTGAAGATGAACGAAAATATCTTACTTTATGTTCCGAAGATGAACGATGGTCTTACAGTTTTGGAATGACATAAAGGTGAGTAATTAATGACATAATTTTAATTTTGAGGTGAACTATCCCTTTAAGAATTATTTGTGTTACAATTGCAATGACTAAGTAGGTATAAATACTCAAAATCCATCTTGTTCCTAGCTAATAGACCTCGTTCGGTCGCACCCTTTCCATCTCGAGTTCGTCCAGCAGGTCATCGCTTGCTAAAGGCACAGAGCTTAGCTAATTGGTGAGCATTGATCCCTTAAGAATACTGTTCACAGTGGCTAAGTTCAGTGCCTGAAGTGAACTGAATGACGGTATGCGTACACGGAAATCCGCCCATCTCATCGTGGTCAGGTGATGTCCACCCACTTTCTCTGGCATCAAAGTGAGACAGGGCAGGAACTGGGCGTAATGAAGGGTGGGATGCCAGTAAATGTGAAACCAGTTAGGACATGTATGCAAAAGAGGGAAGGTTAAGCTCTTAGCCCGGCAGTTAGCATCACGTTTGAGAGCCATTAGCCGGAGCGGATGAGGTAAATGTGTCAGGGTTTCATTTTATAGCTCAGGTTTGGATCACTTTGTTGAACGCAATGGAACTATTGCACTAATGGAGCAATGCACTATTTTTACAGTTTCCCAAATGCAGCCTTGTATGGTGGTTATTTTGCAGAATTGACAATAATTTAGACCTTCGTCAGTTTGAGTTTAAAGCCCCGTTCACACCAAGCACGATAAAGATAACTATAACGATAACTATATTTGCGTCCACACCAGCGAACGATATCTTCTGTTTATTCTAAGCGCACGTGCGTCTGCCGCTTTAAATTCTCGAGCACATTATAGCAGGATGGATTCTGATTGGCTGTCAGTGTTTTTATCGTTCATCAGCTGGAAGAAAATCGTTCTGGAAGTGATTCCAACGATATCGTTTCTCTGTGCCTTTATCGTTATAGTTGTGGTGTGGACGCTGCTATTCTTTAATACTGAGAACGATTTTTAGAACTATATCTTTATCGCTATCGTTATCGTTATCGTGCTTGGTGTGAACGGGCCTTAAGTCTATAAAGGGCTGGACTTGACAAAAAAAAATGGAAGTCAATAGAGATCATTAACATGTTTTTGTGATAAATTTTGGGACCAAATTCGTAAAACCAAACTTGTTTCAAAATGTTTTTAATCATTACATGTCTAAAAATAATAGTAATAAAAACACTTGGTATTAACTCGAGTCGACTTTGGGAATATCCTAAAGACAAGAGAAGTCTAATTTTGTGCGTAGAATGACGCTAAATGTGAACGTACAACAGCTTACAAAATTGAATGACTGCGACATGTACATATGCAAAAAAAACAGCATTCATGACAATTAGTTTATTTTAAATTCATGCGCAATGTGCACAAGTGCATCAGCTCTACCGAGAGAACTACAAATTTCTATAAATATCCTACAAATATATTTTTCTTTCAGGAAATCATTATTATAATTAATCAGTGACATAATTATCACAAAGCAGTTAAAATGTTATTTATTTGCTGCATATTGTGCCTATTTATCTTCACATTTTAATAAGCAATGTTGATTTTTTTTTTTTACTAGTATGTTAGTATATATCCAAGTGCGTTTTATACTGCATTTCTATCTAAACAACGGAAAATAATAAGAAGGAAAGTTTCAGCTTAGTGAAATTTTGCAGGCAGAGACATCCATTGTCTTTTGTAAATAGTTACCATGTATTAAGAACAGCTTTGGCAAATTCACATGACCAACTTGAACCCATTGCGAAATCTACATGGGCAAATATTTCACATGGATTCCTACTAAAGTGACTGAATTTCACAATTGAAAATTTGTTGAACAACCGCACCTAAACACAAAACATGTTTGAAAACATGATGGATTGTTGTCGTAGACGTTTGCTCTTGTCAGCTGCAGTAACTGCACTTTTAACCTTCAATTAACTGCAAATTGGGGTCAGATTGCTTGAATTATGGCTTCCCCGGAGTCTCTGCAAACAAGGCGTGGTGTTGTGACCAACCTTTTATTTGTCCAGACAAATCCTCTCATATCATTTGAATAATTGCGATGGTGTGGTGTTGACAAAACGATCGAGGGCTGTGCCCTCATGTGCCTGCTGAACTGGTATCAGTTTGTTGATTAAATGCTGGCTCAGTTCAGCAGGAACAGGAGTGAAGCCCTAGCGCCACTTCTGCACTCTCCTCCAATCAGAATGCAGCATGCTTCGGTATCCTCCAATCAGCACGCAGTGTCCTCTACTCTCATCCAGTTAGCACGAAGTGTGCTTGTTCTTTCTCGGTTACATAAACATCTGTCATCACTGAATATAAAACATGTTTTCAAGCGAACTGACCTTGATGAAATATGAATGGTTAACCAATTTTTTTGCATACTTATGAATGCCATATCCATATTTTTAGCACTGCATGTTATTCTCAGCACACACATGGCCATGGGAATGCACGATATTGAGATCTGAAGATCTACGTTTAGCTGGTTTTACCTCATGTTCAGCGTGCTTGAGAAACGCCTGCAGTGTCTCTGCGTGTTAAAGATAGTTCGAATGAATTACGGCAGGAGACTTATTTTAGGTGGCGCTGTCATATTCATTTACGCGTATAAAAAATGGAAGACTTCAGGTAGATCATAAATCTACCTCCGACAGTTAACTTTCTGCAGGCTAACTTTGGCTTTTCCTTTTATGCATCTTAACAGAACCATTAGGAAAGATTACAACTGGACAAATTTCAAGTTTATTAATTGGATATCATTTTGATATACATATATAAATGTTGCTATGCCTTTGCTAGGGTGTTCTAAATGTTTTTACCATGTTGCTTTGCAGTTGCTAGGGTGTTCTAAATGATTTTACCACATTAGTATGCAGTTGCCAGGGTGTTCTGAATATTTTCATCATATTGCTATGCAGTTGCTAGCTAGGGTGTTCTAATTTCTTTTTTTTCTTTTTTTTTTTACCACGTTGCTATACAGTTTCTAAGGTGTTCTGAATATTTTCACCACATTGCTATGCAGTTGCTTGGTGTTCTGAATGCCTGTATAGTGTTGCTATGCAGTTGTTAGGGTGTTTTTAATGTGTTTTTTCCATGTTGCTATGCACTTGCTAGTGTGTTCTGCAAAGTTTACAGCATTTTGCGGTTGCTACGGTGTTATGCATGTTTTATAGCATGTTGCTATGCAGTTGCTAGGATGTTTTATATATATCTTTAGGATGTTTTTTCTGAGAATTCTGAGTGGTTTGTAGATTGTTGCTATGCAGTTGTCAGGGTGTTCTGCATGGTTTACAGCATGTTGCTATGCAGTTGCTTGGGTGCTCTGAACATTTATACCATGTTGCTATGCAGTTTCTAGGGTGTTTTGAGTGTTTTTAGCATGTTGCTATGTGGTTGCTAGGCAGTTCTGGATAGTTTTAGCATTTTGTTGTGTGGTTGCATGCTTTTTAGATTGTTGCTAGGGTGTTCTATATAGTTTTAGGATGTTGCTATGAAATTGCTGGGAAATTCTGAGTGGTTTGTAGATTGTTGCTATGAAGTTGCTAGGGTGTTATGCATGTTTACAGCACGTTGCTATGCGGTTGCTAAGGTGTTCTGAATTTTTTACCATGTTGCTATGGAGTTGCAAGGGTGTTTTGAATGATTTGATATGTTGCTATGCAGTTGTGACATATGGAACATGGTGTAAAAAACTTAGTCAAAAAAAAAAATTCCTACTCAAAAATGCTGCATAATTTAACAGTGTCTTGATAATTGATCTGCATCTCTGAGGGACAGTTTCTGATGGACATACTGCAGGTCTCGCGGCCTTACTTGAACTGTTCTCCTCGGTCTGCAGCATTGACAGCTACTTGGAAAGATTTGTGCTGCTCAGAAACAATTATAGGTCATAAATGCATCAGTGGGAAGGAGCTGCGGGGATGAAAGCGGAAAGCCTCTTATTTTAGTTTCACAGCGATGTCGGAGTCCTTTTATCATGCGCTCAGAGACTGACCAGATTTCGTGACGTGGCCTCCTTAAGTTGTTTGATATTGTTTTGTTCCCTGCGCCACCATGTAGTCAGTGTATTTGCGGTCCAGACCAGAGCTGCGCGCTTTATAATTGATTTAACTTGAACAAGACCAGCTGTGCAATAAAGGAGCAAAGCCGCGTGAAGAAACCTGTTACTGGGTGTCCGTAGATCCTTCTAGATCACGATCCAGCGCGTGAAGAAAAGGATTTCGCATGTGTGCTGAAAGTAAGAGTTTGACATATTTATTAAAATAAATTTAACAACATGTTGACACCACATGAATGCCTGTGAGGTCCATTTGCGACAAATTAACACTCCTCCAATCAGCATGCAGACACTACTTAGGCTAGTTTTCTGAGGCAACGACTGGGTTAATTTTATCCTCAATGATCTCGCAAGCATTTCTCAAGTTAAATCATGTAGCAACTGAATAACGATAAACACATGCTTAATTTCTTGTTCAGCAGACTCTTGTCCTAAAGTGAAGAATCCTGTTGATGGTGCCTAGAGCCAAATTTATATCACACAGTGAAATTATATGCAAATCACCATAACAAGCAGGGAACACATTTATCTGATCTTTGTATCTGATTTATGGAGATGTTTTTCCAAAGATGCCAAAACAACATGTTTCTCTTAATTAAATAAGACACTAGACAATGAGAACGTTGTGGTTGTCTTGATTTCTCCTCTGAATTGTCGATTAACTGAAATATTGAATTCATTTGCATGGACTCCGTAATGGTTTGAATTGCTATCAAGCTAACCAGATACAAATGTGCAGAAATCGCTGAACTACCTTCATCTGAGGACCCTCTGAGAACTTCATCATTATCTGTCTGGAGAACACCTGGAGGCGACGCGCTGTAATCACGCAGGGCGGGACGCTCTGTCTGCACGCAACCGCAGTTAACCCTTCCTGTCCACTGTAAAGAGAAGAACATAAATCCATGTTTCCTTCATGACATCACGCTGTCGTAAACTAAACTGTAATCATCTCAGGAACGTGTTTGCGGTGCGTGGCGGCTCTCTCTCTTAAGGCAAGTTCCCACCACGAATGATATTAAAGTCCGCGTGAAATCAAAATTTACTATATTTATTTTGTTAGCGCACATTGCTATTTTTGTGGTGAACAATTCATCCATGCAAGTCAATCCACAAAAAAAATTAGTTTGCCTTCATAATCTTTAATCCAAATCTGAAAATGCTCCTCCCCTCTAAAATGATCGGCATTCTCTGATGACATTAGGCGTATGACATCAAAGTACGGCAAGAGCCATTCCAAAGCATAGGATCCGTCGGCTCTCTTATCGCTCTCGCGGTACTTTGATGTCATACACTGACCATTCTGCGCAGCACCGCTTAAAGTCGAACGCGCCTATTAGTTTGACGGTTTGGGCATGAGCGTGACATCCTTAACCACGCCCCTCCAACTGTCAAGCCCAATTAAAGCCCAATTTATACTTCTGCGTCGAACCTAAAGCCCAATTTATACTTCTGCGTCGAACCTACGCCGTAGCCTACGCAGAGACGCACAGGCCTGCGCCGTACCTGACGTGCACCTCTCCAAAAATCTAACAGCGTGTCAATTCTACGCTGACCGCACGCGCTGTGATTGGTATGCTAGAACCCCTCCCTCCGTATGTACTTGAGTTTTGTGTGCGTTTATGAGCACTGTAATATAGTTTAATGTTACACCTTCTTATTTAAAATAAAACAAAGCAAAGAACAAGTGTCTTATCATTTATTATACTACATAGCATTATACATCACTAGTTGTCTGTGAGTCCGCGACAAACAATTTTGATCTGCCATGGTACACATCCTTGTGGAGATTGAAAGAATTCCATCTTCTCCTGTTCCGTTGTTGTCTCCTTTTAATAGTCTTAAATAATGATTTAATGATATTTATTTGCCGCCGTCACGACTTCTCCAACGAGCCGCTTCTTCTTCGGCTTTTGCCGTGGTACTGCAGGTTACACCAGCAACATGCCCGTGGACACTGCAGACTAGCGGTCCGCATGTGTACTGCACGTCGACGCGGAAGACTTTCCTGCGCTCCAACCCTAATCAAACACACGCAGAAGTATACAAAATGAAGCTGTGTTTAACTGACTAATCTCTGCAGGAAAATGGACAGCTTGAAGACGGCGTAGAGGCTACGGTGTAGGTCCGACGCAGAAGTATAAATTGGGCTTCAGTGTTCGTTTCTGAATGAAACGCCTACTTTACTACATCCAATCAATTCGCAGTAGAAAAAACAAGCCATGCCCTCATTCAATATTCTGTTTCTCTCGGAAGTACGTCACAATACGGAAGTAAAAACGGTCGCAAACTTCCGGTTCAAGCGGACTTTAACGTCCGCACCAACGGACAATAACGTTCTTCTATTTATATGCGCGCGCTGCTGTCATGACACTGCAGATTTAAATATTGGCGCTCTTTAAAAATTAAACACGGCACTATTAAAAATTGAACACGGCACTACTCTAAATAAGGTATAGTTTTACATTTGGCATACAGGGAAAGCAAGAATTCTGTGTACCTTGAATGCAGTGCGAGTCGCTTTGGATATAAGTAAATGTAAATTTTATATAAATTGTGACCCTGGACCACAAAATAAGGGTCAATTTTTTTAAATTGAGAATTATGCATCATCTGAAAGCTGAATAAACAAGCTTTCCGTAGGGTTTGTTATGATAGGGCAATATTTGGCCGAGATAACTATTTGAAAATCTGGAATCTGAGGGCGCAAAAAAAAAAAGAAAAGTAAAAAAAGAGACAAAATCGCATTTAAAGTTGTCAAAATGAAGTTCTTAGCAATGCATTACACTAATCAAAAATCAAGTTTTGATATATTTACGGTAGGGAATTTACAAAATATCTTCATAGAATGATCTTTACTTGATTTTTATTTTTGGCATACAAGAAAAATCGATCATTTTGACCCATACAATGTATTGTTGGCTATTGCTACAAATATACCCATACAACTTATGATGGATTTTCTGGTCCAGGGTCACAATTGTGTTATTATAAAATTAGAATGCTTATTAAATACGTTATAGTTAGAGTTATTGACCTTGGTGTGTGCAGGCCTTTATGGTGTTAATAGCCTACATGACTTTGCCTAAAGGAAACATTTGTTGCTCGCATCAGTTAGGATCACAAACGGATGTTAGGTGTGTGCTAATCAGGGGCATGTTGAGTCAGTGTTTGTGTATATTTTCCACATGCATCTAAGTAAATACTACAGCTAATATGCAAATGCTAACAGTTCTTCAGGCAACCTTACTGGTATGTGGACATGTACATCTTTTAAAATCATCTCTGGTGTGGCCCTATTCATTTCTTCCATTCATAATGCATTCTTCCAATAGCTGTCTGGATCATCCAGGTGGTTTTGAGACAGGTTGTCATGTTATTTTTGGAGGGCTGTGGTTTCCCATGCACCCTTAAGTGAACGCTGAGTGGATTTCAAAATGTGGATTTTTACGTAAATCTGAAAGTATTACTTGTCATATAAAGCTTAACCCGAAACTTGGAATCTTTTGGCAAGAGAATATTATTATTTTGTGTATATTGTGTAATACTGTATGTATTATTCATCAACTTTTTATGTGTTTGAAATGAAAAAAAAAACTTAATGCTCTTTGGAGTATAGCATGTTGCATTGAATAAGTCTGTATATTGTCTCCCTCTTGTGTTCAAACAGAATGTTATTGACTGAGAATCCTCAAGAAACCTCACATAATCAATATTAATCAATGCTTTCTTTATTTCCTTTACAAACTTTTGACAATGTATACACATAAAATATTTCCCTGAAAACCGTTTCAAAAGTGCATGTTTAAAATATAAAAAATTCCCTTTATGTAGAATATGAAAATATACTTTTTAACTTTTAAATTATAACATTTATATTACTTGTACATTATCGTAGAAAACAACAGAAGAAGGCAGTTTGTATTTGAGTATTTTACAGTTCTGATTGCTTTCCATTGCATTCGGCTCAAATGTTTTACAGAAATGCATTCAAGTTACATGTTTTTTTTTAATGGTTTTTATGTTTTTGTTGCACAGCTGCTCACTTTTACAGTCCTTTCTGCATTTGTCCATCAGCATTGAAACTCACACCTGCTGACTTCTGATCCACAAAGAGTGAAACGCCACTGAAGCCACAACGATGGCGTGTCTGAGGAGGTGCAGTTCCTGTGGCAAAGGTGAAACTCACCTGCCCACTTCAGCTTAACCGCTCGATGCAGATAAACAAGAAGTGGTGGAGCTGAGGCGTGTTTTCTTGCCGTTCCTGGGTTCAGGCTGTGGGCTGGTGCTCAGGTTTCGCACCTTGCTGAAGCTGTTGCGCAGACTGCTATGTCGACTCCCGGAGGTACTGGATGTCTCCTTGGACATGAAGGTCTTGGGGTCGCACAGTCCCGCCTTCAGACAGCAGCAGCACAGGAGCGTCGCGATGGCTTTGCGCAGCTCCAGGCTGCCGAATGAGTAAATGAGCGGGTTCATGGCCGAGTTTAACACAGCCATGGCGATGACCCATTCGGGATTGAAGAGTGTGCTGCAATTACGAGAGTAGCAGAAGAAGTCCACCAACAGGAGGACGAACAAAGGACCCCAACACACCATGAAGACTCCAACGATGGAGATGACGGCCTTCAGGAGGCGCAGTGAACGCTTGCTGCTGCGTACGGATATGGTCTCAGTGCTACTGCGGACATGGCAGTAGATGGCAAAATAGAGAGCGCCGATTGTGAGCAGGATTATGAAGAAGATGACCAGGGCGAACAAGATGTAGCTCTTGGAGTAGAGCGGCAGCAGCGTGGAGCAACTTCTTAGATCGCAAACGCAGTTCCAGCCCATCAGTGGAAGGAATCCGATTATGAGTGCTGTTATCCAGCAGAGCAGCACCATAATATAGATTCGGTAAGTCTTTGTGGCGGTTTTCTGGTGGACGGGCTTCATCATAGTGACGTAGCGCTCCACTGCGATCAAGAGCAGGCTAAATATGGATGCCGCCAAGGCTACAAACAAAAGTCCTTCGCGGAATAACCACAGAACTGGGCTTAGTTTGAAGGTGTGGTCGCCAGACATGCAGATGTTGACCACATAGGCGGATCCCGTCAGCAAGTCGCTCAGCGCGATGTTGGCGATGCAGATGAATATCCAGCGATGGCGCAGACGGATGCCGAACAGCACGGCCAGCAGCACCATGAGGTTCTCCAGGATGATGAGGATGCTGAAGCACAGGAACAGGATGGTGACGGCGCTCACACTCTTCTTCGAGGGCTTGCGGTGTTGGAGGCGTCCGGTGAAGTTGTAATGCTCCAGGATGAGACTGCTGCTGGTGCTGTTGTAGATTTCGTGACAGGAAGAGGCTGAGCTGAAAGAACGCAGGACCTCCATGGTGTGAGAAGCTGGAACGTGGAGTTGAATCTCACTGGGGTCGATTCGGTCTTTGATGCAATCGGACTCCAGGCAATCAGACTCCGGCTTCTCAGGAATATCCGTGCCCTCTTTCGGAATGACCTGATGGAAAATAGTTGATTTGACAAAGTTAATTCATTATTGTTGGGTTCTGAACTGAATAAAAATCAAAGATTTAAAATTTGCCATATACTCTTAAAATGAAAGATTCCAAAAAGGAGTTTTCATAACAATGCCATAGAACAGAGGTCTCAAACTCAATTCCTGGAGGGCCACAGCTCTTCAGTTTAGCTCCAACCAGCTCTAACTCACACCTGCTTTAAGGTTTCTAGTAATCCTAAAGACCTTGATTAGCTGGATCAGATGTGTTTGATTAGGGTTGGAGCTAAACTGTGCAGAGCTGTGGCCCTCCAGGAATTGAGTTTGAGACCACTGCCATAGAAGAACCATTTTGGTTCCCCAAAGAAACTTTTAGTGAACAGTTCTTTAAAAAAAATATATCTTAGTGTGAAGAATTTTTTTTTTTTTAAATCTAAAGAACATTTTTCCACTTTAAAGACAATGGAAAGATTCCATGAATGTTGAAGGTTCTTCTTGGAACCATCAATGCCAACTAAGAAGCAATGCAATAAACCAATAAAGAACCTATTTTTAGGAGTGTATGTCAAATGAGGGTCATCATGTTTGGTACAGTCATCGTCCCAAAGGTGATGGCAGTTAAACGTTCATTTTTACTAAGCTACCCTGCTATCATGTGGTTGTAAAAATCCATCTTGCTTTAAAATTGATTTCCCATCACAGGGACCGTCCCACTGGCACCAAGTGTCTTGCTCCAGTGCACAATGGTGTCATCTCAGTAGTTGCTATTTGCAGTGCCCATTTCGGTTACCAGATTTTTAACCACTAGATTACACCACCACCCACAAAATAAATAATAATGACAAGAATAGGAAAGAATTATTCAAATATCCTAAATATATATATATATATTTTTGATTTTTTTGTTTTAAAAACAATATTTTAGAAGTGAACGCATCATGAGTTTGACCTAATTTAATCTCTGCATGTGTAAAGTACATTTAAATATCTCTAGTTTCACTACTGCACTTGTGGTTAAGAGCGTTTAAAGAGCCAACACGTGACCACGCAAAACGTAGCAAATGCAATAAATCAATCAATTTATGAATAAATAAATTTAAAAAATCATTTAATTTTAAATTTAAATACAAACTTATAGGTTAATTTGAAAAGTTTTTATTTAAGCTAAATAAAGAAAATGTAAAAAAAAAAAATCTAATTACTACTAAATAGTTCATAATAAACTTAATAAATATATCTATTTGTATTTTTAAAAAAATCATACTTTTTTAAAATAAAAATCAATGACATTTTGCTGGTGCGTCTTAACTCACCTCTTATTAGTGATGATGGTGTAACTGATATTGAGCCATGCTCTGATGCAGAAAGCTCGAGTGCTGGCTCTCTGAACGATTATATACCCTGCAGTAACAAGGAAGGAAGCCTTCTTGCAGATATTCGACACACCCAATGGAGAAAGCAAAAATTCTCAGTTTCTACACTTTCTAAAATGCACAATTGTGACATCTTCCCAGAAAGTGTACAAATCATGGATTGCCATGAGAAAAATCATGTTGCATTGCATGCATTAAGATTTGGCAACGAATATAGTACATATTGGGGAAGATCTGTCATCTGTGTGAATGTTGTTTGCAAAAACATGCAGTGAATTATAATAAAAATAAAATACATTAAATTCAAATACAACACTTTAAAAAATCATAAAATACAAACTATATTAATTGCATGTAAATAAAATTGTAACATTATTATAGCTTCAATTTATTAAACAATTTACAGTTTTATATGTGCAACTAATATTTTTTACACTGCAATAAATGGACAATAAAGATTTAATACTACTACAGGAAGTCATTGTGCCAGTTTCTAGCCAGCACGTGTTGCAGTAGTGAAAACATTTTGCAAGACCCTTTAAATACAACTGATGCTACACGAAAATTCTTACAACAGCCTTGAAGTTGCTATAACTGATATTTCTCAGAAGCCAGTCAGCAAACAGGAAGACCTGATGACCTAGTAAAGTGGCCTCCTCCCTTACTGTTTTCAGTTCACCTCATCCAGCTGGGTGGAAACACACACACACACACACACACATATGCGTTTGTGTTAGTGAAGACATCGCACAGACTTTCTATCACCTAACCCAACACCCAAATCTTCTCCTCACAGAAACATGTGCAAAACACAAGATTTAAAGAAAAACATGTTTTAGCCGATTTGTAAGACTTTTTTAACTATAGGACCAGTAAAATGTATATAAGTGAGGACATTTGGCCCTCGCAACTAGTTAAACAAGTACACACACACACACACACACAAACACACACACTCATCTGCATGTTTGTGTAATATGCATTGCATTTTCAATCAATAAATTTTCCCAGCACTGACAAAGAAATGGTTGGCGATCATTAATATATTGCATGTGCAATGATTAATTAAATTGTTACTTTCACCTGTAAACCTTATTAAGTTAGAAAGCATTCAGGGTTTTTTGCATTTACTTATTTAACCGATCAAGGGTGAAAACGATCTGATTTGGTCCCTTTTTGTCTATGCATCAATTCTTCGCTCTCATCCAAAATGGTTTAAAATAAACCAGAGTGGAATTACCAAGTTTCTTTTCCTAATTTTTGTTTTGTTTTATACCACTTTGTAAATGTTGGGCTAAGATAAAGGAGGGGGCCTTCTGAAACTACCACATCCTGAGGTAAGAAGCAACACCCTTCACAGTTACCAACGCCCTGTCGACACTTGTGCGCAACGAAAATAAAAAAGTGTTATCAGACAAAGCCACAAAAAAAAGCAAAACTGTGTCACTATTATACTTGATCACGTAAGCACAAACTCAGCCTGCGTGACAAATGAGTTGTTTACAGTTTGGGGAAAGATTCAGCCTTATTGGAAAAAGCTGCACACCACACAAATTAGGGTGTTTTAATCTTTATGCATGAATCCAGTCTTCAGATTTGAGTATTATGCAAACTTTCTTTAACAAATACATAAACATTTGGATGTAGGCCTACTTGATACGCTTCTCATGATCGTAAAAAGCTTCTGAACTGAAGATGTTTGAATTTGAACAAAATGCCTTTAAATGCATGAGTTCCTTCGGTTGTGTTTAAAATCATCCCAGGATGCACCTCATGACATTGGTTGATAAATGAGTGGGCAGAGCTGGAATCTAGACAAAGAAACTTAAATATAAGAGTTTTAATTCTGATTCTGATTCATTTACATCGCATCATTCCCATACCTCAATTTGTTATTTTGGAGTTTTCAAGATTTTGCTGTTAAATTAAAATGTGCAAAATACACTAATAATGAGCGAGTAGATGTGGAGAAGGTTCTTAAAAATGTAGGTCATTCTTCTTCATACATCTTTGAACATTTACATTAGGCTCTCCCGTATCAAACAAGTCATTTGTCTGGTCTGACAGACTTGTTCAGGTTATCTGATTTCGTACTGACATCTAGCTGTAGTTTCATGTCATTACATTTGAGTTTTTTTCAGACAAGCTGTACTACTCATATTCAACCACAAGAGTTTGCACTTTGCACACCTTTACCAGACCAACAGCTCTTAAAAATAAAGTGCATACAAACCTCGTGTTAACTCAGAAATGAGGATTGGGCTTTATTGCCAAAACGTTTGCAGTTCAATGTGAATAATGCAAATTAAATACGCATGACATACGTATGTAGAAATATTACTAATGTAAGTAAAATATGATAATAATAAGTAAAATAAGTAACATTAAATTAAGTTGACAGAATGGAACCGGAAACAAGGGAAAAGCAGAAAATGTATTGACCCTCAGGCCATCCAAGATGTAAATGAGTTTGTTTCTTCATCAGATTTGGAGAAATGTAAAATTAAATCACTTGCTCAACAATGGATCCTCTGTAGTGAATGGGTGCCGTCAGAATTAGAGTCCAAACAGCTGATAAAAACATCAAAATAATACACAAGTAATCCACACCACTCCAGTCCATCAATTCATCTCTTGTGAAGCCAAAAATGGCATGTTTGTGAGAAACAAATCCTTTATTGGGGTGTTTTTAAAGGGGTGGTTGATTGCGATTTCACTTTTTTAACATTAGTTAGTGTGTAATGTTGCTGTTTGAGCATAAACAATATCTGCAGAGTTGCGGCGCTGAAAGTTCAATGCAAACGGAGATATCGTCTTTTAAAATTCTGGCAGTTTAATGCCTACAAAAACGACAGGTAAGGGACTACAACGAGTTACTTCCCGGGTCTGATACATCACAAACCCAGATAAACCCTGCCCCCGGGAACACGCAGCAAAGGGGGCGAGGCCATGCTGCGCTGCTTTAGAGAAGAGGAAGAGAAAACTAGGGATGCAGGTAACAATCTATTCATATGAATCGCGATTCTGTCTTCTAACGATTCTAATGGATTCACAAGTTTCAAAATCATTAAAGCAGCGGTTCTTAATACTGTTACTCTGTCGCCCTGCTCTGCATCTCTCTCTCTCTCTCTCTCTCTCTCTCTCTCTCTCTCTCTCATTCAGATCGTCAAATAAGACAAACAAACTGTTCCAATTATACACTTATTTTCACACAGCAATGAGAAGCATTATAAATGGACACGCGTGCGGTTGCTGTGCTGTATTAAAGCTTTAATCAGGATAAAACCGTATATTAAAAGCTAACAGAAGCAGTAGCACTTACAAATAGCAGCGTATTTAAAAGTATGAGACAACAACAACCAAACATACCATTAAGAGCCGTGCTTGCACAGGTTCTGCACGATCCTCTTCACTAATATCCTCTGGGTCTCAATCGGGCTCAAATTGATAAGCATTATAGACAACGCCACTGTTTACAATTCAACCGGAGCACATGCCGCTGAGGAGAGGGGCGGGACGTTCAGACGTGCACTCTGCGGTTTAGCCAATCACAACACACTGAGCCAGCTAACCAATCTCAGCCCATCGAGGGAGGGGCTTCATAAAACCAGGAAATAAATCGAGGGTTTGTCAGAGAAGGGACAGAGAGGTGTGGAATAAAGGTAAATTATGTGAAAAATAATGCGTTTTTAAAAAAAACAAGCATGAACACATGCTAGACTGCACCCCATAAACACAATCCAGCCTAGAAAAAAAACAGTCAACCACCCCTTTAAATTTTAACCATCTCTCAAAATATGAGTCCATAATCCATAATAACGCTTCCTACAAGTGAAATAGTCCATTTTATGTTGTTTTCTGACATCAAAATCCACCAACAGAGCTGTTTTAGACTTTTTTCGATTCACTGGGGAAAGCAATTTTATGAATAGAATAACTCATGTTTTAACTGGAAAGCACCTTAATGATGTTTTTTTTTTTTTTTTTTATTACAGACACAAACTTTACAAACTTTTCACTTCACAAGATGTTAATTGATGTACTGGAGTGGTGTGAATTACTTGTGGATTACTGTGATGTTTTTATCAGCTATTTAGACTCTCATTCTGACGGCACCCATTCACTGTAGAGGATCCATTAGTGAGCAAGTGATGGAATGCTACATTTTTCCAGATCTGCATGAAGAAACAAACTTATCTACATCTTGGATGACCTGGGGATGAGTATACGTTTCCAGCAAATTTTCAATTTTGGGTGAACTAGTCCTTTAAGGAATAGCAACCCTGCGGTTGCAGTTCTTTTTCCATCCGTAGGGCGTCGCTGTTCAGCGTCTGGTCGCACGAGACAAGTTTTCCTCACTGTGTGGTAGTACAGATCTCCAGCACAAAGCCCACAGATCACATACACCATGTCCGTGTGTCCTCTCCGGACTCATATCTGTGTGTTATGTTTTTAAAGAGGCCTCAGGGGTGGAAATAAACCTGTCTGGATGAATTTGATGAAGAGGCGATCTATTGGATGAAGAGGCGGAGCCTCGTATGCACAAACACACGGAGACAATCGACCAGCTGCCACATTTATTAACTTATTAAACATGAGACGCTCCATTCGGCACAACATACACACGCCAAGGTAAGTTTGACGGCTGTTTTTATTATTTCATTTATTCGAGTCGTTTTTAGTTTCGCGGCGGCGGATACAAACTTTCCGGGTGGCTGGAAGTCAAAAGGCTTTTGTTTCAAACCCCCAAACAACATTTCTAATCTAAAATACTTAAATATTATCTCTGAAAAATAGCGGTTTAGCTAGAAGCTAACTCAAAGTCACGTTAACAAAAGATAAAAGATCCGCTCGCGGCGAAAACTCTCAAAATAACTTCCTGGATTGAGCTTTTGTTAGAATCTTAGAATGTATCCGGCTACAATGTAACTTTTCATCTTTCATTTCCCGCCTTGTTCTGATTGATCATTCTACATCTGAGCTTCTGGTTTCATATTTGTCTATGATTTATGATCCGTACACATTAATCTGTGCTCGGTAAATTGATTGAAGGGATATCTCGGGTTGAACCTCCTACTTGTTGCATTGTGTTTCATTGTCATATGTCACAATGGGATATGTTGGTAATGCAGTTTATGGTCACATTTAAATTTATGAACACATAAAGCTTTAAGTGTTCACATATTAGCATCATAAAGTAAAAACACAATGCACAGCCCTGTAACTCATTATTGTCTTTGGAAAAACCAAAGTGATGGTGGGCACCACTTTCCTGGATTCTAGGATTGGGCATTTTTTTCCAACTCTGACTGACTTCTGTCCTCCTACTGTCTGTGTTAAACAGCCTTGGAAAAACCCTATCATCATCAAGAACAGAATCTTGACAGGAAGTGAGAGAAGTAATTTTGACGTGTCGTGTGTTAGCATTGAATGTTTTTCACAGTTATTTTGTTTGTGAACGCAGCATGACAAAACTGAAGAGTTTTTGAATTGAACAACCTTTAATCTCAACATGAAACAAATGAGCTTTTTCAATCCACGTTCCTGGTCTTACTGCGAACAATTTATCAGTGTATGTCACTCCAAAGAGAAATATGGTCATCTTCATGGTAATTTCTGATATTTGGTCATTTTGAGATGATCTCCTAACTATAGTGTCAGTTCTACACATGAAGTGAAATCCATCTCATTATGGGAGTTTCATGTTGGCATTAATGTCTTGTTCTTTATGTAACATGACAGTGAACAGTATAATAGAGGGGAAGGGTTCACATTGAGAAACTCTTCAGTGAACAGGAAGTTGATAGTGGCTGATGAATGCAGACGTAGTCATAGGGAATTCAGGTTGCCAGGAGTGTTAGACAGTTGGGTGTCCCTGCCCTATTTACTCTTTCTCACTCATTCTTTTTTTCTGTCTCTATTTTAAAAGCGTTATTGTGAAGTTGAGAGGGAGGCCCACAAAGCTTTTTTTGTTGCACCATATGTGCACTGACGAACGACTGAAAGGGAACCACTGAATGAGAGACCTGGAAGTAGGGCTGGGCAATATAGCTTTACAAATATCAATGTTTTACAGCCTTTTATGATAGTTGAGATGCATCTCAATAGTAATGTTTGCTCTGATTTGGCTTAAATATGTTGTTTTTGGTCCTCAACCAGAGGAATGATCAATTCAAACAAACAGTCCAAAGTAAATCTTAAGGCTTTTTTTGTACTAAATTAACACAACAAATAATTATTTATTCATTTAATTTACATTCAGTATTTTTTACTAAAACTTTGATGCAGCTTAAAAACAATGTTTTTCAGCCTTCAAAAGTAATTTGTGTGTGTGTATATATATATATATATATATATGACAAATTTTTCCCCTTTTAAATGTATTTATTTTATTTGTTTGTTTTTATCTATTTATTTATTTATTTACATTTATTTATTATGAAGAACTATTTAATTTATTCATTTATATGCAATATAACAACTGAATTTTTTTCAACATCTGTTTTTACTTAAATTTTCACATTGTCTCTTAAAAAAACTACAATATTTTTTCGGGCTTCAATAATATTTAAAATATATCTAAAAAAAAATGTTCTCTGTTGCTTTTGTCCTCAACCAGAAAAAACATAATTTCAAACAAACAGTCCTTGCAAAAATAAAACTAAAGGCATTTTCTTTTAATAATATATATTTTTTTGCATATAAACGAACCATATTTTTTTCTGCATCTTATTTTACAAGAACCTGAGATTTGTGAAGTTTTGTGACAATTTTTTGCAAAGAATCACTGCATCTGAATTTTGAATCAGTCTACTTTGGAGGTGCAGTTCCTTAAATGCCAAAACATAAAACATATGCTATTAAAACCATTTTTGCTTTCTGTAGTTGTGAGAGAAGGATTGCAGAACTTCTACAACATATTTGTCAAATGTGCATTTAATAATCACAATATTAATGATGTTGCTTTTTTATTGCAACCAAAATTGTGAATATTCAGTGGATATTCCCAGTCGTATATTAGGCCTCTAGATTTTCTTCTGCAATGGATGAACATGAAGCCACTGGTTTCATATTCGTCCACTAATGAGTATTGACGAGCAGATGGCAAGAATTAGATCCGTTTTCCCCTACATGAGGTTCACAGAAGCCGCCTTCCTCTTGAAAATCTGCAAGATTTGCAGATGGCAGCGGAATGCTTCCCTAATTTACTGAAACATCCACCATGATCCGGTCACTCATCTGTTTCGCTGCGGTAAAGACAGGCTTTTAATCTAGAAGGTGCCCCAAAGTGGCCTGACAGCAATGCATTATGGGTGTGTGAGGGGAAAGATAAAAGACGCTTTGAAAGCATCATGCGAAACGACCAGAGTTTGCGGTGCGGACTCAGGATGACGCACGCGCGGTAGGAGCGGACGGAAATTGTTAAAGCGGAGCAAAAAGCGCTTGGATGCGCTCGCTGGCAGTTTCTCCGCTTCCAATGCGTGCACTCCATCCAAGTTTATAAATAACTGTAATTATAGAGCGCATGAAGAAACGAGTCTGGTCTGAGTCTGACACACATTCGGTTGCTGTTTTAGCATTAACCCCTTCTAAACAATGTTTAGATTTTGGGGTGTTTAAGTCGTGAATAACGGAGCGCTTATTGTTTAACGTGTGTCCTGGAGATGGATGGGAGTCTCCAGTCGTGCTACTGGCAGCGGGTTGGTAATGGTGTGGTTTTGATGTCCGTCCACCCACTCACCCATTGATCTCATGCCGGAAGTGGCCTATCTGGACTGGAGTGGAAAGTGGATGGAGCGGCTCGAGTGCCAGGGACTTTATAAAACGCCCCCTCCATCCTCCGTCCTCCCATCGCCAGGCGCACTGAGCTGAGCTCATTAAGCAGAGCCGCGCAGCTGCGAGGTTTCTGGAGCGCCGCTCTGTTGACTTTTGCTTGATGCACGACGCCGTTTGTTTAGTGAACGGGCAAACATTGCACCATTCTCCTCTTCATCTGATGTAAATACACCGCAGGAGGTTTAAGCTTGAGAAATGGGCCATCGACGCACACGATAATCGCATGTGTGAACGGCCGTATTTCAGCTAAATAAAAAGGGGCTTTTTTTATTGTGACATTATTTTCATGTCAGTTATGCACATTTCTTCCTCACAAAATTAAAATTTGCATAATTAAAACTATTATTATTAAAATGTTTCTTTTTTATTTTTGTTTGTTTGTTTGTTTATTGTTATTGTTATTATTTTGCAAATTACAATTACCCATTTTCATAATGGTGGTATATATTTTATTGCATTCAAATAAATGTAAAATTTAAATAAATATCATTTTTAAATTTTAAAAATAAACTCTATCTCTCTCTCTCTCTCTCTCTCTCTCATTAATTCATATATATAATATGAATTAATTTATTTTATATACAATTATATATCTTTTTTTTTAATTTATTTATATTTATATGCAATTTTATATATATATTAGGGGTGGCACGGTACATGTATTCGTACCGAACCGTCACTGTACGGAGTCATGAGGCCTTACAACGAATACAGGCAATTCACCCCCAATCCAGAAGGGGGCGCCCGCAGTAATGCAACGCTGTTTGATAACCGCCAGCAGAAGAACAGCGAATGCCGTGAGTTACGCGCTTGAAAACAAAGCCAACTAGACAGTGACCATGTGCTGATTCTGAATGCGTCTCTCACATAGACTGACAAAGGAGTATACTTTAAAGGCTTGCGCACTCAACTGTTTGTGAAATGGAGCTTTGTACATTTTAACTTAATTTAAATTATCCCGCTTCTAAATAAAAAGAAGTTAAAAACGGGCCAAAAGAGACCTCTGAACTAGGCTACAAGAAAAGGAAAAAAAAACTTTTTTAATCCCTGCATGATTTTAGTCATACATGATAAATATCAAATAGCCTACGTTATAGCTTGATTACCAGTTTAAAAACAACGCAACAATTGTTATATTCAAGGAAATTAAACTTACCATTATGAAATGTCTACACAGGCGATAATGCCAAAAAGAAAGAGAAACATCGGAAAATAGGCATATTTTATTCAAGATATTAAATGAATGAATGAGGCATGTAAGGGATAATCAATGGCTAGCCGTGCATTAAAGGATTTTAAATGCACGACGTGGAGGCTAAGAACCGCCCGATGCGAAGCGGAGGGTGGTTGCCTCCGCGAAGTGGATGTTAAAAACGTATTGTTTTTAACGTTAAAAACAATTAACGTTACTTCAAAAACAGTGATTTTATCACCTCGTTGCGGCTAATATAATGTAGCGATCTAGTATCTATCTTTTATTTTAGTAATAAAAATCGCGGGGAAGCGTTGACGACAAGTTTATGTGTGTGTACAGCACAATCTGCGATCTCCGACCTCTCTCTCTCTCTCTCTCCGTGTGTGTGTGTGTGTGTGTGTGTGAGCGAATGATGCTTGTTGGTTAGTTAGTGTGCATCAGTTAAAGCAGCGCATTAATATGAAACGGTGATTAAACTGACCTGGAACTACCTGTGCAGTTAAACAAATTTAATCAACACCTGCCAGCCAATCAGAATCGAGTATTCAGACAGACCATGGAATAATTATTAATGACATCAACATGCATTTATCATTCTTACAATCACCGCCAGAATGTCCAACTTCACCATGATGAAATTAAAATTGGGTTCTATTGTTTTTCCTCAACAGCTCTCCTCACAAAACGAAATTCATTTCAAACACAAATTTGATAAGAACAGAATATAAATTATTAGCAACACCAACATAACAGTAAAGCTAATGTTTTCTGTTAGTTTAAGCACAAACTAAGAAAAAGTAAAACCAAACTTTAATGTGGCAATAATTAAGACCAAACTGAACATGTGTGTTTATGGTGCATGTCGGCAATGTTGTCTCGGGCGGGGCGTGGTGGAGGTGGGGCTTGGGTAGACGATATTATCGGATATCGCAATATTTTTTTATGGCGATTATCGATAAGATATTTTTGACATATCGCCCAGCCCTAGTGTGTGTGTGTGCCAGCGCGATCACTTCAACTGTTTCCTTATACCAGCAGAATCAACTTTAAACACTTATTGTCTTATTAATAATGCATCACTGTATAAAGGTCTGTTTTTATTTGTGTACACTCACAATGAAAACAAAATAAAGAAAACAAATAGGATGTCGCTTTCTGCCATTTGAGTTTCCTTTCTGTGAACAAATTAAGCGTGTCACAAAAATTAACTGAAACCTATAGGCTGTTACGTGTCGCACTGTTTTTTTCACCTTGTTTATCTGTAAACTAAATCAAATATATTTCAAGAATTTATTCCTTGTATGTGTATATATATGCAGTGTTGGGGAAAGTTACTTTTAAAAGTAATGCATTACAATATTGCGTTGCTCCCTAAAAAAGTAACTAATTACGTTACTTAGCTACTTTTTATGGAAAGTAATGTTACGTTACTTTTGCATTACTTTTTAAATATGAGCAGGGCTTGATTGTTTTTAATACAAGAAGTTCTAATTATAGCAAATGTAAAAGCCCTTTCACACCAAAAAGTGTAATGAATAAACCTCAGGCTAAAGGATAAGTAAATTCACGTCTGTACAGTAGAACGCAGGAGAAGGTGGTTCAACACTCTTCAGCAATAAAAAAAACAATGAAGCACAATTGTTAGTTTATCTGAAGTAATTTTTGCTTATTAGTATGGTTTAACTGGATCATCAAAGGTCAGCAGCAAAGACATTGGTTAATAAAATGGGATTAGATACATTTGTGTTATTTAACATATTTAATTATTGCTGGTTTGCGTCATATTCTGAGTTTGCATTTCACTGTTTTAATTCATTTTGATGAATACTAAATCTTTTGCGAGTGAGATGAATTAATGCACATTCACATTTAGTCTAGAACTACAGTAAAGTTCACAGCGCACTGTCAGTCAATAAATGGGGAAAAAAGTAACTCGGATATTTTCTTGTAAATTAAAAAGTAATGCGTTACTTTACTAGTTACTTGAAAAAGTAATATTACGTAACTCGCAGTACTTGTAATGCGTTACCCCCAACACTGGATATATGTACTGCAGATTTTATATATATATAACAATGTAATAATATTTAGTAGTTTCACATCTAGGTGGAAAAAATAGTAATTTATACAACTGTCTGTTCAAAATAAATGAAAAGAAACCGAGCATAGTAGATTTATTTTTTTTACTGTTGTACCGAAATCGAACCGTGACCCCGAACCGAGGTACGTACCAAACCGTGACATCTGTGTACCGTGCCACCCCTAATATATATATATATATATATATGAGATGCACCGATTGCAATTTTCTTGGCCGATTCCGATTTTTTTGGAATTGTGACCTGCCGATACCGATTTTCTTTCTAAGAACTTTAATTGACAGCATATACAAACAAATATCTATGTAAATTTCAATGCAAAAATATTTACATAAAATAAATTATTAAACATTACAATTTCCCCAATCTGGACTGAGTTACAGATTTTCTCTCACTTAAACAGCTCTCAAAATAAAGTGCTCTGTGACTGGAAAGAGGAAGAAATAGTTGACTTAAAATGAGTAGCTGTATGTAACAAAACAGATGTCATTTCCCACTATGTTTATTAATGGTCATTTTTCCCCCCTAACCTTATTAAATGTCATCTTTCACATCAAATTCTTACTTTTTTCAATTAATTCAGTTAGCATAATAAGAAACTGTAGAATTTTTACCATTCAAATGAAATTAGTATTAACAAACTCCATCTTTCCACTGCTGAGGAAACAGAAGCTGCATCTGAAGTGGCATTAGATGTATTTACACAGACAGTTTGATGAAGCTGAGGTGCCATAAATGCATTTACACTGCAAAATTTCAAATGCATAAATCATTTTATAAGATTAATGTTTTACATATTTTTTTAAACATACAAAATGTTGAAAAAATGCAATGATACTTTTAAATATGACTTTAAACCACCAGTAGGTGGCGGCAAGTGTCTGTTTTAATGAGTGACTCATTCAACCGATTCATTCAAACGGCTGATTCATTCAGAAACGAGGCAAGTGACTGTCCTTATGAATGGGCCACTGAATCATTGACTCACTCGATTTGTTCAAGACCGTGGATTCATTCAGTAACGAAACACCGCTGTGTGTTGCTCGGAGACACACAACAGTTCTGCTTTGGCTTTGATCGGAACTATTTTCGTCAGCGAATTTGAGCAAAAACAGTCAATATTTTGTCTAAAATCTAAGTCACTTAATTTGAACTTCTTGTTTATTGAAATACTATTGTATAAAATCAGTGTCACATTGCAATCGTGTTGATATTGACATTCGGAGAAACATCATGGCCGTATAATAGTGCTTATTTAAATCATATTTTGTATATCTTTTTTTTTTCTGCTGCAGTATGCATCTATAAATTTCTGTGAGTTACTTTGTGTGTGCTGTCTCTCTCACACACTCACTCAGGCTTTGCCAGCCTCATCTGGCACGACATAAATACATTATCAGTCGCCGTTTACACTGAATGCAATTAAAATTAGAATCATTCTCGTGCGAAACCATAGACATATGCATATCTATGTGTGAAACTACGTGTTTACACATGACTGTGAGTGTGCGCGTGGCTGTGACGTCATTGCCTGCACCGCTGGCAATAAAAGGATATATAATTGTATATAATATGTATATATATATATAATTTTGGGATAAAATAAGACTTTTGTTCACGAGATTCACATGTTACTTTTCAAAACTTTTGTCTACTTTTCATCTATCTATCCATCTATCTATCATCTATCTATCTATCATCTATCTATCTATCTATCTATCTATCTATCTATCTATCTATCAAGTTTCAAGTTTTATTTGTCACATACACGACTATACAGAGATTGTATAACCAGCAGTGAAATGTGGGTCATGTCCGCTCCATGGACAGTGCAAATATTGTAGAATACAACACAAGGGAAGTATACATAAAATGAATAAAAAATAAGATATAAAGAACAAAATATAAAATATAAGGTATAAAAGAATGTGCATGACAGTATGCTGTAGAATTAAATATTAAGATAAGCATGACTGTACGAGAGAGGAATGTGCAAACATGGTTGACATGAAGCAGCCAGTCACAAAAAAATAAATATAAAAAATAAGATAAGATATCAAGACACAGAAAGTGTTGTGTGCAAATGACACTGTCAGTATGAGGTAGAGAATAATGAGTGTGTGATTAGTGATTATGAAGTAAGTCAGATGATGTTAAGAGGCTGAGTTGAGTTAAGGAGCCTGATGGCCTGGGGGAAGAAACTCCTCCGGAGTCTCTCAGTTTTTGCCATCATGCAGCGGAAGCGCTTACCAGATGGCAGCAGAGTGAATAGACAGACGCTATCTATCTATCTATCTATCTCAAATCAAAATCTCTTTATTGTCACACAAAGTGTACACAAGTGTACCAATGGTGAAATTCTTAGGTACAAGACTCTGTGCCATAGCAGTACAAGCAACAAGATATGAACAATTTACAATATACATGACAATCAATATACACATTTACACAATAGACAATTGTATGCAATATACACATTTACACAATATACACATAGTAAACTGTATTCTCAAGAGACTATCTATCTGTGTTTTTTTGTTAAATTGCATGCATTAAATTGATCAAAAGTGACAGTAAAGACATTTATAAGTTTGCAAATAATTTCTATTTCAAATAAATGTCGCTCTTTTGAAATTTCTATTCATAAAAGAATCCTGAAAAATAAATAGTATCACAGCTTTCACAAAAATATTTGGCGGCACAACTGTTTTCAACATTGATGATAATCAGAAATGTTTCTCGAGCAGCAAATCAGCATATTAGACTGATTACTGAAGGATCATGTGACACTGAAGACTGGAGTAATGATGCTGGAAATTCAGCTTTGATCACAGAAATAAATTACATTTTAACAGGCCTATAATTTTGATCAAATAAATGCAGCCTTGCTGAGCAGAAGAGGCTTCTTTTAAAAGCATGAACAATTTTACCAACCCCAAACTTTGGAACGGCAGTGCATGCAAAATCTGTTTTTGTTTTTCCAGTAAAATCGTTTATTAATCAGCCAAGAGAAAGCATCAACCCTCAACAACAGTGGGAAAACTGTGTTTTTGGTCGTCTTTTGTTGCTTTCTCATGCCGAACACCACACAGGCAAAAGTAAGTCATGGAGGCGAGGCGAGGGTGACGTGATATTCCTTTTGGATATGCCAGCTAATCCCAGAGCTCGTGTAATGACTGCGAGCGGCGGACCAACAGAAACATTCAGTGATTGGAAAGCACTTAAAGAGCCAAACGGAGTCTGGAGCCGTAATATCGGGAGATTTAGGAGGAGCAGTTAATGTCTTCAAGATGTTTTCAGAGCGGAGCGGGTGACATGATGCAGCTCTGGCTTCTGTTTGACAACTTTTTAGAAGCTAATTGGTGGTCGAACCTGCTTGATTGAGTATTTAGCTGCAAAATGCATGCATATACTCATGTTTTTCTGCAGATTTAAGACTCAAATGCACCAAAACCAAATGCTCCTCCATGGTTTTGCATTTAAGATGGTTTTGCATTAGCAATTCCCCTCGGACAGCGGTGACCTTTGGGGTTGGAAATGTAAGGTTATCCTGGTCTGACGTCATTCGGTTCATATGGAGCCTGTATATTTGGCTGCTGGTCGCTAAATATCTGCATGTTTTTTGTCAGGATTGTATACAAAGATTCTGCCCTGGAGCGTTTAGGAGGCCCGTGTTTTCTCTGGCACGTCCAGGAAAACTGTTTGCATGCAAATGGCACAGAGCGCATGTCGGCCGATTCGATAAAATTCAAAACAGCCACTAGATCAGAGCAGCTAACGCTATGAAACACAGTCCAGCTAGATCAATGAGCAGCTCAATCGTCTATGGAAGACGTGTTTTCAATCAATTTTACAAAGTTGCATTCTCGTTGTTGGTAAATTTGTGAGTTGTCAAACAGCATCCTCAAAAGAAAGATCAACAATGAGATTTCTTTCTTTTTCAGAGCTGTTTGTAGTTTAAAGTTAATGTGTCATTTTATCTGTTTGTCAAAGCAATGGAAGACGTGTTTTAAAACAAGCAAGCAAACAAAAAAAAATCAATTTTATTTGTTCCTGCAAGCGGTTAAAAAAGTTGCATTCATTATTTTGTTCTATTATTGTGTTTTGTAATATATTTAGAATTGTGGTAGTATTTGTTAAACCTTTTGTTGGTAAATTTGTAAATAAAAAAATCACAATATATAATGATACTAAAAAAAAAAAATAGTGCTGTCAAACAATTAATCGCATCCAAAATAAAAGTATTTGTTTACACAATATATGTGTGTGTACTGTATATTTATTATTTATATGTAAATACACAGACATGCATATATATATATACATAACTTTTTTTAAATATACACATTAAATATTTATATATATAATATAAAGTATATGAATATAAATATTCATATACTTCAAAATATATACTGTGTGCATTTATATATACATAAAAATATACACCGCACACACACACATTATGCAAACAAAAACTTTTATTTTGGATGCAATTAATTGCGATTAATCATTTGACTGCTCTAAATAAAATGCAATGAAATAAAATAATGACAAAAAATAAAATAAGTGTAAAATTTCTATTTATTTTATAATTTCACCATGCAAAAAAAAAAACTTTATTTCTTTTCTTTTTTTAATTTAATTTTGTTCTTTTAATTTATGGATGAAATAAGACCTGGACTTTTATTAATGAGATTCAAGTGCACAATTTCAAAAAAAAAAAAAAAAAAAGAGATAGAAAATGATTTATTTATTTTGTTTAGGAAATCTCAGCATTGGTCATTTTTATTTTATAAGTGTGTGCAACTCTAAATCAAGTAACACAAAACTCTAGTCTGTAGTGTGGACTGCATTGAAGAGTGATTTGCATCTTTGTATCCACTTTCTGGATATGTTTTTGTGCTTTGAGTTTGTAGGGGTTTTGGGGTCTACAGTAGGTGCTTGTTCCAGTGATGAACTGCGCTAGGATGGTGAAACTAAAGCTGGAACACATGTGCCGCCACAGGAGGTCTGGGCCGTTGAGATCGCGTCCTGCTGTGGAAACTACTGCCAATGTTTTATTGAGCTCCACTCAGGCTGGTGTTGAATTCTCACAGGAGTTGGAGGGCTTTCTTGACTCACTTCTGCCTCTTTACTTTACACAAGCTTGCTTTTGTGAAACTGAAGCATTAGCTGAGCAAAAATGGGAGTTTAGATCTTTATTTCTTTAAGGAATAGTTCACCCAAAAATCTTTACCCGAAAATTTCTCAGGCCATTAAGCACAATAGAATAGTTCAGTTGTCCTAAGACAAAAATTTTGGTTTTCACTTTGATGAAATTTGCCCAAATGTTGAAAGTTTGTTTCTTGACAGATTTGGAGAAATGTGCTCACCCTCAGGATCATCCAGTGAATGGGTCCAGAATGAGAGTCCAAACAGATAAAAACATCACAATAATGTAATCCACAATAGTCCATCAATTAACATCATGTGAACAAAAGCTGCGTTTGAAGAAACAAATCCATCATTAAGATGTTTTTAACTTCAAAGTTGTCCTAAAATGCGACATAATAATGCTTCCTCCAGTAATAAAGTCCATCTCCTGTTGTCCTCTCGCTTCAAAATATACCCATATATTTGTTTTTAAACGGGTTTGATTTAGATTTCCCTCTTGACAACATTATTATGGAGTATTTATTTTATGAAAGTTTGAAATTAAAAACCTCTTTTGATTTGTTTCTTACAAACCAGCTTTTCTACAAATGTTGACGTGGAGTGGTGTGGATTACTGTAGAGTTTTTTTGTTTCATTTGCACCCATTCATCAGAACAATTAAGCAAGTGGAGCTACATTTCACCAAATGTAGCATTCCATCATGACTGAAGGTGCATTTTCAGCAAACTTTCATGTTTACGTCAACTATTCCTTTAATCGCAGCACGTTTCTGCTTAAAAACAACTATTTTCTGTAAAAGTGAATGGGTGCCGTAAAAGCATCTGCAAACTAATGAGATCCGTCTCATCGGTATCGGCTCCGATCCGGTCATTTTCCGCGGCGGGTATGGTCAGAGGAGAATCCAAACGATATTGTGTGTCGTATACTATTCTGTGTTATAAGCCCCACGAAAGCACAAAAGCAATAAAGCACCACAAGTAATCAAGTGTTCTGAAGCCGTTTCATAGTTTAATGTGAGGTAACGTTACAGATTAATATTTTAGTCGTTAAATTCAAGTTCAGGTAAACTCTTCTCTCTGCTGCGGCTGTCCGTTATCCTCGTTCAGCGTTCAACTGCGTGCTGCGTTCGTTTAACATCAAAACATGAAACTCTCTTCAAGAGCGCTCAATAAAGATTTAAAACCGTTAAAAGAAAAGCTCAATAAACTGCAGATTTAATAAGTGCATTATCTCTTTCCTCTGTGCTTTACTTCTCTGACCGGAAGCTGTGCGCTGTGACTCCGTGCTGCTTCAAATCATTCATCATGGGATGCGCATAAGCGCTTTGTGCCGCTCTGATGCTTTTTTTTAACTTGCGCAATGAAAAAAGCGTTTCTTGTACGTTCAAGGCTATTAATAATTCTGTATAGCAGTAATGGAGGCAGGACTCCTCTAAATGTTGCTGCCTTCATTACGCTATATATTTAAAAGAAATCCTTTTAATTTTGTAGTTTATATTTATAAATAATAATGTTTTCATTAATGTATTTTCCAATGCAAAGAGCCAGTAATTTTACCAAAGTCCTTCACATATTCCTTTTATTTGTTCCCCACTAAATAATGTTATTTCCTAAATGTTTGATTTTATAAAATTGTGCACCATGATTTTTCTAGAATAAATTTTGCTGCTAAATTTCTAACCTAAAATATATTTTTGTCATAGTTTATGAATGGGTCTGTTTACACCTGCATATGCGTTTTCTCTGATCTGTATTATCTGATTTGTCAAAACGTTTCCATTTACACTTGGCCACATAAATCTTCACAAAATGGATATAAATCCGATCTTCAATTCCCGCGCTGTATATAAATTTAACGAAGTTCACGTCAACGAAATCAAAAGCACTGCATTTTATTAATTATCAGCTCATTTCCAGATCAAAGACCGCAATAGGAGAGCGCGCGGCATCAGCACTGGAATGATAAGCCTGTCTTATACTTAGGGTTGGGTATCGTTTGGTTTTTTTCGATACCGGTGCCAAATCGATACTTTTAAAACGGTGCCGGTGCCGAAACGGTGCCTGAACCGATACTTGTTATATATATACATACATACATACATACATACATACATACATACATACATACACACACATACTGTATATGGAACTAATGAAGCTCCAGGAAATCCTCAATGTGGACAAAGGCATTGTTATTCCTGTAACTGAGTAAACAGAAGATATAAACGTTTTGAATGATAAAACAAATACATTAAACACTCGACTACGACAATATATAGTTTGTCTGTGTTATTCAAGCCATTCTGTATTTTCATAATAATTAAGTATATTTAAAATCCATTGCTAATCAATGCATTAGTAGCCTTGGAACAATTTTCTGCCTCATTCTGTGACAAGAGCTATCAGATCACAAAAGGAAGCATTTAACTGGTGTTTGGACTAAAAAGGTTAAATGTTCTATTTTGTTGGTTTAAACAGGTTTAAAAACGCGAATACAAGAGGATTTTAGCTAGGCATTTTAATTAAAGCAGGGCTGGGCGGTATATAGAGTTTGTACGATATATGATATATTCTTTATATCGAAGTTATTATGAAGCAATACAGTTAATATTGATATACAGTAGTTTGTACGAGGATCTGATAAAATATCTAGGGAGGACACAGACTGAACTGCTGCGGAGAAAGGATAATACAATTTGTTCTAATTTAAACATGGACAAGCTTTATTGAAGGGCTATAAAAAAAAAAACTCGTAAGATACATGCCTATAGTTTATAGTTTCAGTTTAAAGCGGCTCGCGCTCTCCCTGTCAGATGCTTGACAGAAAGGCTGCGTGTGCCGCTGACAGAGACGCTGTTTAATGTGTTTGAGATGTGCTGTTTTCCCTAATGCATAACTTACATTTCACAGGTATATTCTCCACTGTAAATGTTAGAAGGCCATGGAAATATTTCCATTTTGCTGCAGAAGTGCGTGAGCTTTTGCTTCGCGATTCTCTGTTAAACTTCACAGACTTCATTTAGAATGAGCGCCGCCGTGCGCATGCGCGCCAAACAACGGCGCGTAATGAAATAGGAGCGCAATAACTCTGACTAAAATATACATTTTGCTGAAATATTTGTAGTTGTAGCCTGTGATGCTTCTACATGCGTTTCGGAGAAACAAAGGACCAAATATTTTAATCGATCGCTCATGCTGGCACCGAGATGAGGCACCGAAATCAGCGTTCTGATTCGGTTCTAGTAAACGGTTCATAGGTACCGGTCCTAATACCGGGTTTCGGTACCCAACCCTACTTATACTGTTAATGAAGATGAGTGTGTTGAGCGTCTGCGTCTTTCTTTCAGTTTCATTCGCGGCAGTTTGCGCGTCTGGATGCTCAGCTACTCATCCGCGGCAGGCTTTTCATTAGCGCAGTCAATCTGACTAAAATTCATATATGTAACACGGTTCACACGTTTATTATTTTTCATTTTGGGAGGAGTAAAATTCACTATGTGGTTTCAACAACCAGATGCATTTACACATGTCCAGTTCGTCTGGAATGTGGCCCAGACCACCTCCTGAAGTGTTTTGAGAGACGATTTATTTACAAAACGCAGATGACCAGATGTATATGTATATGTTAAAAACATAATTTTTCTATTTTCTGGTTTAACACACAAAAATGACACAGAAGTGAAACTCTACATTGATTTACAAAAAAAAACCTGCGCTAGGATCGGAATCGGCGATACTCAGAATTTTCTGGATCGGATCTGAAAAAATGGTATCGTTGCATCCCTACTGCAAACTGCATAATGTAAATGTAGTTATTACTGCATTGTTCGTGCTACAGACAAAACAGGCCAAAAAATCCCACAGACTTGCGTTGAAGAGTCATATCTAGACACTTGTAGGTGGTTTCATGACTTTTGCATATTCAGTCTGATTGAAAAACATTCAGCGTAGGCCTGAACCTGCAGGAAACGTCCACCAGACCAGACCGATGGAGGTGTCGTCCATAGGGAATCCCGTGGAGGTTTGTCTTTCCTCTGCCCACGCGTCTGCTAAAAGACTTGGTTCCTAAATGGAGCTGATATTCAAACAAAAGCCCTGTTTCTGTTTCTGCCGCACATTCCACTTCAACGGGCCTTTCATTTATGACGTCTCCAGCTGCATCTGTGCTCCATAAAGAACCTGTGAATGATTTACCTCTCAGGTTTTTTTTCTTCTCTTCTCTCCCCCGGGAGCTCGGCCAACTCGCATGTATCTCTATCTGAGGGAAGTGTTGAAGGAGGCCTCGGCAGAGAAACATGAGTATCTGGCTCTTGAGGAGACTCAGAAATCACAAAAGAGGCCAAAACATTTGTTTCGGTGCCAGTCAGTTGAGCTTCCTCTGAGAAAACCGTTGCGAGGGACGATCCTGGTGATCTTTTGAAATCAAGAAACGGTTTTGGTCGAGGTTTTTATGGTTCACTGGTGACTTTGTTTTGCTTGTTCTCGTCCATGTCAATGAATTAAAGTCATTTAGCTAAAACGGCTTCATGAAAATGAGAACAACGTCTCAGATTTGTTACAAAACATTGTTTGAATGCAACAAACTCATTTCACTGTAAAACATGAACTCTTGATTGCTTTTGAAAGAACTCTTGCTTTTTTTTTTTTTTTTTTTTTCTAGTTAAAATACCTAAAGTATGAGATTAAGTACATTTACTTTAGAAGCAACACTGCATAAGAAATTAAGACTTGATTTTCATAGTTTGTATCTTGCATATGTGTAGTTTGTGTTCAACAGATTTTCAAACTTATTTTTAGCCTGATTGTAAGTAAGACAAAATTAGGGAAGCTTATTCCCACCACATCTAAAACAATTGAGACTTTTTGGCTCATAATTTTTATTTATTTTTCTCTCAGTTTTGCAATTTTTTTCCTCAAAATTGCGAAATTGTGAGATTTAAAGTCAGTTTTTAAAATTATATAAACTGCGAGGTATAAACTTAAGAATTGCAAAAGAACTCGGCGTTACAAGATATATAAAGATACATCTATCTATAGGAAATTAAAAAGCTGAATATGAAAAATGAAAAAAAAAGTATATCTAGTTTTAAAGATTCTTAGATATTTTGATTGAAAATCAAGACAAAGATGCTTTTTAAGAGTTTTTTTATTTTTTTTATTTTTTTGCAGTGTGGAAAATTCCAACTAAGTTGGCAGAAAAAAGTATCCATTACAGAAAAGTATATATACAAATATTTGATTATCATTAAAAGTTGACTATTTTACCTAATGTTTAGTAGGGCTGAACATATATACATACATACAGGGTTCCCACGCTTCTTGAAAGTACTTGAAAGTACTTGAATTCAGACATATCGATTCAAGGCCTGAGTACTTGAAAACAAACATTTCTTCGAAATGCTTGAATTAAATTTGAAATCTAATTTGTTTATGCACTATTTCAAAAATTGCCCTATATGTGCTGTCCTGAAACGGCACTAATGATTGGGGTGGAAATGGGGTAGCGCGAAAATAAATCTGCGTGTGTGTTGATGCGCAGCCTAGAGCCCTGCGCGGAACAGTTTTCTTAAGCCTGCTCCCTCTGAGTTTCTGACCATTACCTCCCGCAACGTGTGTGTCCCGCTCCAGCAAACATTCTAGTATTGTACAAAATTTTCAACCTATCATTGTGGGGTAAATCACATTTGAATGAGCGCTCGGTTCACTTTCGATTTTGCGATCACGCTCACCCTGTGTAAAGTGAGCACATCTTTACTAGTGCGTGAATAATTATTAGGCACGTTGATATTCTGATCATATTTTTTCCAAGTACATTTTACTAATTCCAACCACAACTTAATAACTCTATTAATTTTGTATTTAATAATCTTATAAGTGATATATAATGTCCATGAAGGCTGGAAGTGAAAAACTCCTTATTCAGGTGTGAGAATTATTAGGCAGGTTTTCTTTTACAGATGAAATGAGCCAAAAAAGAGATTTAACTGAAAAGTCAAAAATTACTAAATCCCCATGAGAAATATTCAAAACTAATGCAATACAGAAATTGCCAAGTTAAGGCATGACCATTGGTCAGCGAAATGCTCATTGGGTCAGCAGTTAAAAAAAAAAAACAGGTGGAGAAGAAAAGACCCATGTTAGTACTGCAAAATAATTAAGAATCAATGTGAAGAATTAGTTAAACCATCAGGAACCATGAGCAGTACGGGTCTACAGTACGGTACGGTTCGGGAAGAAATGATCCAGCTTGCGTTTCCACTGCCAACAGTGACCCGTATGCCGGAAAGTAGTGATCAACAATAAAGCGCGACAATAAGCACAACTCCGCCTCTTTTATGTCATAATAGCCATTATAAAAGTATAAGTACAAAGTATAAGAGGATTATATAAGAGGAAATAAAGACAAAAGCAAACAATTCAGTCAAACGTATCTCATGTTTAATCACTACAGAGACATCAGAGCCAGCAGCAAATGTCGGAAGGACTAGCCGAGCTAAATGCTCGAGGCGGATACATGAGCCAGAGCGCCCGGTGATCACCTGGACCTCCGAAATCGGCATAGCAAATTTTCAAATAGCTCTGTCTTTATAAATAAACCGCAGATTTGAGTTTTAAACACTAATTCTCGCCTGAAAAACTCGTAAAACTACATTTCATACAGAATAACAGTAATATTTGAAAATTTACGTGGGGTACTTTTTGGGCAATGACATTTCACAAGTCCACAAGAACAGAACCGCATATTGAGAAACGGCTATCGTCTGTGTGAAAATATAAAATTATAAAATGCACTGTTATATTTTTTGTGTTTGCGCACGTACCGCTCAGTGTATGAGCCATAAGGCTCCAGCGCCATCATTTTCCAGAACTGCAACCTACCTGGAGTCTCCAGAATTACAAGGTTCTCAGAACTTTGCTTGGGTAAAAAATCCTAAAAAATGACCCTCACTTAATAAGAATAACATGCTGAAGTGTTTGAAATACATGAAGAATTTTTTTTTATAGGCTTTATGAGAGTTGAGAGTGACTCTTTAAGACCAGCATCACGTCCTCTGGTACTACTGTTTGAAGACTATCTTCCAGAATCTGGAGCTCAGGAGCTCATTTTTAATTAAATCTCTGCAAGACCTTTTCAGGATAGGAGAAAATGAATAATAAAAATGAACTCCCAAAACTTACTGACATGATCTAAGGAGAAAATGTAGAACTTGAAAAATAAGAAAAACAGCTAAGTGAAAAGTGTTTACAGTTTAAAAGCAAATCAGAAAGTCCTATTTTTTTTTTTTTTTTTCGATGACATATTTTTTAAAAAAATATTGAAGTTTTGGAACTGCAGCATATTTAAGTCACCTCATTTCCTCCTAGTCAGGTCAAAGATGAAAAAATGGGATTTACAATAATAAGTGGGATTTACAAAATAATTTTGACTTGAGTTTATTTATTAATGAGTAACGTCTCTATTGAGAGAAGAATTTCTAGTTAACAGGTTTTACAGTGACTTTTTATTAATTTAAAAATTGTCAATTCTTTCATGAATTGTACAAGAACTACAGAAAAACATTTATTTCTCATGACTTCAATGGATTTTCAATTTCTTTGAACACGACTTCAATTTATGAAACCTACACATTCAAAACATTATTACTCTGAATTTTTAATGTAAAGGATCAAGTGTAAGTGACAATGTTTATACTGTAGGTCTTTCATGACACTACATATCTCGTGTGAATTTGATGGGTGCTTGATATAAAATAAATGGTGCTTAAAAAAGTCCTTGAAAGTCCTATGAATCTGGTGTTCATGAAAGAGTGGGAACCCTGTACATATATACATATATATACATCGATTCTGAGATTTTCAGAATGTGCATTAGCTGTCGATTCTGAGCCTAGATTTTAACAGCAGATGGCGCTCTAATCTAGTTTTTATCTGCACACTCAAATGCTGATGAAGAGCGCTGAAGAGCGCTTGTGCGTTCGGCTGAGTGTGTAATTTCACCTCGGCTCAGAATGATTTTATGACACGAGATTAATGTAAACAGCCCACTGTGAACACCCTTGTAATTCACTTTACCTTTTCTAATTTTATGATGATTATTTTCGGTTGTGTGTGTAAGGATTTGGAAACAAGCAGAGTACAGCTGTTTCTAAAGCATGCAGCGCCATCTGCTGTTCAAAACTAAGCTCAGAATCGATTCCAGGGGAATCGCGATGCATTCGGAAAATCTCAGAATCGATCCTGAATCATTTCTCGATTCGCAATGCATCGATGTATTGTCCCAGCCCTAATGTTTAGCTGTTCTGTATATATTTATGATTTTTTTTAAGAATGTTGTGGCATTAGCTCAGCAGCATGCTAATGTTAGACTCTATTGGAATCAGATGTAGAGCGCTATTTGTGTCAGTGTTGTTGCCTTTGTAGAATGTTCCAAATAGGTTCCATTTCAGTTAGAATGCTCCTTATGTAAGTAGCAGATTAGCAAAGCAGCTCACTGTTTGTTTTTTAGATGCATGTTTGTTCTAATTCTTCAAACTCTGTCCAAAATTTGCCAGGCTGACAATCCTTTACTTCTATCTCAGGAATGTTCGACTTACTCTGAAACATGAGGTGTCTGTCAGTGAGAAATCGAACTCTATTCTTTCCTCCAGTGGTGTTTCATGTTTTTTCTCCCCCAGTCTTGAGTTCTTCATGGAGAAGAGAAGAGTTAACCTGGCTGGTTTATTTCAGGCCAGCTCAAAATGAGCCGTAATGATGATGCTGTTTTTGTGGTCACTGACTTTATGCATGCCTTGGAGTTTTATTGATTCTGGTTATGGTCAACAGCCAAGTTAGGAGGATGGCCTACTTTCACCCATCTGAGAAACCATGCTGGAAAAGTTTAAACGCTTCCACTGTTCATTTTGCACACTTTTAGGCTTACATTTAGCCATTGTTTAGCAGCAAATTTCAGCTAGTGTTTTTTTATTTACTTTATTTTTACTGATATTTTTGTTGTGGTTTGTACTGCTATTTTATGAAATGCTGTTTTTGATATATTTTATTTTTATTGTTTTATTTACTTTATTTTTAAACAAAAGAAGTCATACTTTGGAATATTTTGGCCCCTGCATGATTTGGTTTTGATCCTGGATAAAAATGCTAGTCTCAATGGATTGCCCGGTCATGTCAAACCATCAGAAAATACGTCCATTCATTCACGAGGACTTTCCAGAGTAACTTAATTTCGCTCATTATAAGCTGACAGCTGTTTAAGACACTTGGCTCTCATCTTTTCAGGAAATAACTTGCATCCTCAAATTTACAGTTAGAACAAGCGTACAGTGTCCCGCATCGTTTGTTCTGCTGCGTAGAAACCAATCCAAAATTCAGTAATCTGTTAATGAAATAAACAGCATTGGCTAAGCTTGGATTAGTAGGTCAGATTTTGGTTCTTCAAGAAACCGTTGGGAGCATTCGCAAAGCATTATACTTCTGGAAGTGACATATTTCTGAGTGAATGCAGGACAGGACTTCATTTCTATGGGAATTTGATTTGCACTTCCATAGGAAATTGACTGGAACATGAAAACATATTACCTTTTATTAAATTGACCAAAACAGTTGAATTTTAATTTGGAGTGTGCATTAAGAAAGTACATTTTAAAGTCATGTTGATGTTAATAGATTATTTTTGTGATGGAATTATTTTAATGATGGAAAACAGTCATTGAAGGGATTGTTTGGAATATTGGATTATCATTATACCTTCATGTTATGATGTACACTTTAAAAGCATTAAGAAATTATAACCAAAGTCCAGTATTATAAGTGCCATGTGCAAAATAAGATTCACTCTGTTTGCATGTTGAGCAACTTTGTTTGCAGAGTTTAGTTAGGCTATTTCCTCTTTCCTTGCTAACTGCAAAGCAGTGTTTTCTTAATGAGCGTTTTTCTTGTTTTTATTTTAAAATCTTGTTTTATATACTTAATCATCTTGCATTTTTTACTTGAGTAAATGTGTTTTCTTTTAAAGATATATATTTTTGTCTTGTTTTACAGTAAACCTTTTATGCAAATGATTGTCCATGGAACAACTGAAACCCATGCGACGATAGTGCTTTCTAACTCTTTCATGTTGTTATGCTGGGATGCAGTTGCCATGTCGACTCCATATTGACACCTATGATGTAGCAGCTGTGGCTTTGTACTGTATATTTATAGAGACCTGCTGTCTATTCACGGCAGATTCACGGCAGCACACTGACTCTAACCGTGACCACAGTTTCCTGCGAAATGTAGCTACACTGATGCAATTGCCACTCGTGATCAGAGTTTATTGCAGGGACACGCTTTAGGCAGATTAAATAAAGGAGCTGTTTAGTCTTGAGTCAGACGCCACAAATAATAAGGTCAAATAGGGAGCTGCAGGCCTGAGAAATAAAGGATAGGGGCGATAGGTTCATCCAAAGAGCTCCAGTAATGGCACCTTATCTCAATTTTTTTTTTTATTAAATCCTGAAGTTCTTGTTTACAAATGATTGATCTAATTGAGATGAATGAGACTGGCTGGGACCAAAACAAAAAGTGAAAGGTTAATAGTAAGAAACAAAGTAGGCCAGTATGGAATGTAGGACTATAAAAGCTAATCAATAAAATCAATGAAAATGGTTGTTGACATATGTCATTATTGGCTGGTTGGCTCTATGTTCTGTCAAGGACAACCTTTGTCAGTAAATGTCACTTTGCAGCACTGAAAATCTGGGCTAGGAACAAAATTCATTCAGAAAATGGCCACAAGGTGAACTTCGATGACGAGTTATGTAAAGAAATGGAGGGATTTGTATTAAAATCTTTAAAGAAGGCAATGAATGTATTGTTTCCTGTGTCTAGGCTAGCGTTTAATGTGGATCAGAGGTGGTATTATGCCAGTCTATATATTATTTTACTGTCATATTCCTATTTGTATGTTTTAAATTAAAGTGAGTATTTGCAAAATAGAGTGATTAATTGAAGAAATAATAGATTAATCACTCATATTAATTGCATGCCTAGTTCTTTTTTAAATTTATTTTTAGCATTTTTGCCTTTATGATAGGACAGATCAGAACTTACAGGAAGCGAAGTGGGAGAGAGAGGGGCGGTATCGGGAAAGGCCCTAGAGGGGGGATTCAAACTCAGGATGCCCGTAGCACAACGACGCTGTATGTTGGCGCGTGGCCCACAAGGCTATCGGCGCCGACTGCATGCCTAGTTCTTTACCAGTCTGTACCTTATTTTACTGTAATATTCCTATCTGCATGTTCTATAAACTCAAAGTAAGTATTTTGCAAAATAGAGTAATTAATTCGAAGTGATCAGTAAAGCACTCAAGTTAGTTTCAGGCCTAATTGCCAATCTATCTTATTTTACTGTAATACAGGTAGGCCTATTCATATCTGTATGTTTTATAAACTCGTACTTTGCAAAATAGTAATTAATCAAAGAAATTGATTAATCACTTGTTAGGTGTTGCAGTTTCAGTCCTAATTCTTTGCGTCCTCTTTTCCAGGTGCTAGATGGTGGTTGCGAAGGCAGTACGCAATGCTGAAGGGGCTCGTCCTGAGTCAGAATGAGTGTCAAAGATGGCGATGGGACGACTAGCCAAGATGGAAAGGCCTACGAACTTCAGATCTACCCCCGTCTCTCTCTGGAGACGGCGTCGTGCTGTACACTCAGAGTCACCAAGGAGGCCACCGCAGCTAGCGTCATACGGGATGCAACAGCGACCCTCGGACTGGACGCCAGCAAGCTCTACGTCCTGGCCGAGGTGAAGGAGTGTGGCGGGGAGGAGTGGGTGCTTGAATCAACCGACCTTCCGGTGCACAGGGTCCTTCTCTGGCCGAGAAAAGCCCAAGAACAACATTCTCATAAAGAGGGATTTTACTTCCTCCTGCAGGAGCGCAACCACGATGGCTCCATCCGCTATGTGCACCTGCCCGCCGTGGGGAACGAACAGGAGTCCAAGCGACTGGTTGCTCGGGGCTTCCTCCCACCCCAGCAGGAGGACTTTGAGGACCTCTGCAACCTTCCGGTCCTCAGTGAGGACAGCATCTTGGATAACCTCCGCATTCGTTTTCAGAAGAATACAATTTATACATACGCTGGCAGCATCCTCATTGCCATCAATCCCTTTAAGTTCTTACCCATTTACAACCCCAAATACGTCAAAATGTACGAGAACCACCAGTTGGGCAAGCTGGAACCTCATATTTTCGCCATTGCCGATGTAGCCTATTACGCCATGTTGCGCAAGCATGTCAACCAGTGTATCGTTATCTCAGGAGAGAGCGGATCAGGCAAAACGCAAAGCACTAACTTCCTCATTCACTGCTTGACGGCTCTCAGCCAGAAGGGTTATGCAAGCGGCGTGGAACGAACCATCTTGGGTGCTGGACCTGTGCTGGAGGTAAGATCATCACCCCCTTGATGCAAACTTGGTTTGGTTACATTCGTTTGTAAGCAAATTTGGGAATAGTAGATTCGTTCAGGGACTTAGTGGGACATGGGAAAGTACCAACATCCTCTTGGACAGATTCTAAGGTTGAGTCTCTAGAGTTTTGAATCCTTTGAGATGCTTTGTTTTAGTGTATTGAAAGGGTGAAGATAGAGGAAGTTAACTGATGGGTTTGCGGTTCACAGTTGTCAACTGTAGACTTTGTCTACCCCAAAAAATGGCAAAGATTTGCAAGAACCCCATAATTTGATTGGCAATATTGGATGTCTGCGCAGTATTCTATCTTTTTTTTAGCATTATGCATTAGTTTTGTGTTTGACTTTGATCCCTTGGAGACTTACTTCTACAGATTAGCTTTTTGGTTGGAATTGCAGGGTCTGGAAAAGCACTCTGCTTTAAACATTTGCAAGGCAAGCCTAGAATCATTGAATTCAGGATCAGTGGATTTGTTGGAGGACTTACTGGGATATGGGATAGTTGAAAACTGTTTCTCATAATGCCAAATTGCTCTGATATTTCATGCTGTACAGATTCTAAGCTCAAGTCTTTAGAGTTTTAAAACCTTTCACAGGTTTTGTTGCAGTTAATGAAATGGTTAAGATAAAGGAAGTCCGTTGATAGGGCTGCGGTTTGCAGTTGTCAACCTTAGAACTTGTCAACCCCCAAAAATAGTCATGCTATATAAGAACCATACATTTGATTGGGTGTTTGTGTAGTGTCTTTATTTGAGCATTATACATTTATTTTTTCAAGTCCTTGGAGGCTTGTTTCTACAAAATAGCTCTTTGGTTGGAATTGTAGGGTCTGGAAGAGATCTCTACTTTGAACAATGCTTCGTAACAACCATAATGACAGCTTACCCACAGATATCTCAGTCTTCACTGCAAACTGCAGCTCTTTAGATCAGTTATTTACACAGTGCTTTCCCACAAGCCTGTGCTTGAAACCCGGGGTCACAACTTGTTGTACTTGCATAGCTCATGTTGCAGTACCGGCTAACCTACAACTGGAGGCCTTCCTCAGGAGGTCGTGTCTCATGCAGTTCTTGTTGTTTTATGGCTCTTGCTTTAAAATGATAGCTCGGTCCCATAAACCTGTTCAGGCACATTCTGTTATTTTGCAAAATATCAGCAGAAACCCTTCCCCAACTCTTATGTGACGGCAGTTTATGGTAGTGGTAACCCTTGTGCTGGGAAAAACTAACTTTCGAGGCTCGAGCGCATTTGGAGAACAGTTAGGGTTGATGTTGCGATATTTTCACAGCTTGAGGGTTAGCATCTAAAGATTCTCATAAAGTCATTCTTCTCAAGATTTCACTCTTGCATACAAGTGCTGTTTTTGAAGTTATCAGTCAGACAAAACCAACCCACTCTGCTTCTGAGATTCGCATCTCTTCTCAGTATTTCAGAGGTTTCCTGTACACATGATGTCATTAGAAATCCTTTGGTGTCATTTCTTATATCAGCCCCCTTTATCTGAATAAAGTTCGCTTGTGTAGCAAGTCCCGAAAGAGATGAAAGATGTCAGGTTTTGTGTTGACGCTTGCCCCAGTGTTTGTGGTTTCTGAAAACTAGAAGTCATTTCTCCGCAGTCAGCACAGTCATTGTCCTTTGGCAGACGCGTCTTCAGGCTTCATTACAAAATATTCCCCACGTCTCTTCACTTGTGGTGAGAAGCAGCCTGTGAAACTGGTCAATTGAACAATGCAACCAGAACGAGCCTCAATCCAGACGTTTTCAATGATTGGAGTCAGATCTCCCTGAGGTTTCTCTTCCTTTTATGGTTTCATGTAGTTGATTTGTCTCATCCATCTTCCAAGACTTTCAATTGGTGCTGATTTTTAAGAAAGGACACAATATTCCTTTTTATTATTCTCTGCATTTTATTAGAGAAATGTTTCCATATGTGAGTCAATGCAGAGTTCCTTCTTGTCCAGCTTTCCACGTGTCAGAATAGTGATTCTTTTGGTTATTTTTACTGTTTGACTATTTGACGGATACATCAGCTGATGTCCCATTTCTAACTAGGGATGCACCGAATGTTCGGCAACCTAAATTATTTGGCCGAAAATGGCAAAAAATTAAAAACTAAGCGAAAAGACAGAATAAATTGTACCGAACAATGACATTTTTGGTGACGCGATCAAATAGCAACCAGAGTATAGTGAGAGGCATGCACTCTTTATAATGCAGCAAACATGTTGGCTGTGTGGAAGCATTAAAAGTGTCAGAGAAAGACACAAAAATCATTGCAAGCACCGACAGCGAGAGACTGTTTAGTACTGCATCGCATGTCTTCGGTGAGAAGAGGAAGGGGTGGTTACTGTTAGGGTTGGGTATCGGTACCTGAAATTCGGTACCGGTACCCAACGGTACCTTTTTTCGGTACTGTACTCTGTGTAATAACAAAAACATTTTTTTCAGTGAAAAAATAAGTCCAAAACTCTCAATTTCAACATTTTGAACAATAGGGCCCTACAATTTTTTTTCTTTTTTTTTCTTCCAGAAATTCTTTTTATTTTTTTCTGATAATCAAATGAAGGCATGAAACATTTATTTATTTTTAATCAAATGAAAATGAAACACTTTTATTTTTTGGCAAACGTTTACTGTTAAAATTAATACATGGTAGAAAAATTGTGTGAATATTCCTTTAAAAAACTTTTAATAATAATTGTATTTTTTCTACAATTAAGTGGTTAAAGGGATAGTTCACTTTGAAATTAAAATTTGGTATCAGCTTACCCCAAGGGCATCCAAGATGTAGGTGTCTTTTTTTCTTCAGTAGATCCAATTTTGATGTTTTGAGGTCAAACCGTTCTAGTCTGTCAGTCATATAATGGCAGGTATAGGTCACTGTCTCTATAAGAGGGAAAAAGAACATGCACAGAGAAATCCAAATTAAACAGTTCCCCATCGTAACTACACATTGATGGCCTAAGACACGAAACGAGCGGTTTGTGTGAGAAAACGAACAGTATTTATATCGTTTTTTACCTCTTGTACACAACCATGTCCAAGTGATCTGAGTGCGCACACGCATCCGGTGTGTGACTGTGTGCGCGCGCGCTCTGGCTCACGCTGCATTCACACGGGGCGTCGGCTTCAACGCTTGACGGAGGGCGTGTCTGAAGCGTGGTGCTGACGCAACTTTTCAAGCGCCAACGGAGGCGTCAGCCAATCAGATCGCCTCATGCAAATACCCAATCCCGTTCATGCAACACCAGAGAAGTATGTGATTGGTTGTTGTAACTATGACGGCGCGTCAGCACCACGCTTCAGACACTCCCTCCGTCAAGCGTTGACGCCGACGCCACCGTGTGAATGCAGCGTGAGCCAGAGCGCTCACACACCGGATGCGTGTGCGCACTCAGATCACTTGGACATGGTTGTGTACAAGAGGTAAAAAACGATATAAATACTGTTCGTTTTCTCACACAAACCGCTCGTTTCGTGTGTTAGGCCATCAATGTGTAGTTACGATGGGGAATTGTTTAATTTGGATTTCTCTGTGCATGTTCTTTTTCCCTCTTATAGAGACAGTGACCTATACCTGCCATTATATGACTGACAGACTAGAACGGTTTGACCTAAAAACATCAAAATTGGATCTACTGAAGAAAAAAAGACACCTACATCTTGGATGCCCTTGGGGTAAGCTGATAGATACCAAATTTTAATTTCAAAGTGAACTATCCCTTTAATGTAGTTGTAGTAATTATTTTTATCATTTAATTGTTTTATTTAAATTTGACAGTAAATGGAATATATAAAGATGTACATTATACTGTACAAAAGTAATACAAGAGTAATATATTTCTCTTACATGTTAAACCGCACTTTTATTTTGACAGGTTGCCGTGAAGTTTCTGTGTGTATACAGTATGATATGATGCTAGTTTTCTCAAATGAAACGGTAAAATTCTCATGAAGTGACTCTCACAGCCTGTAAGCTCATGTGTTCCTGTCGTCATGTAGTGAGATGCAGAGGCCAAAAATCACGGCGAATTCACGTGTGCTTCAGTATTTGTGTAAGTTAGTAAACAAAACCGCGTCTCCGCCATTCATACATACCGAAGCTAGCGGAACATGCAGGATTCATATTTAAACCGTCTATTTGCCTTTTAATATTCACATATGCGATTCGAATTAACTGACAAACCTTCTTTTATTCATCCAAAAATTTACGAATTCCGCGCTATAGAGTAAATTCCGTTTTTATGAATGGACTCCGCATCCGGTCCGCGTTTTCGCGGAAACCATATGACCCTAGAAATGTAAGCACACTTCAGAACATTTCGGTTTGCCCTGTTTGTAGTGTTTTAAAGAGTTGCAGGGGTGACATCATGTCACAGGGTCTCTCTATCTCTCTCTCTCTCTCTCGTATGCACCCAAATGCATTCTCAGGTACTGAAATTTGGTACTGAATGATTTAATATGAATCGGTACTCAGTAGTACCGATGCAATTCGGTATGTACCCTTAAAAGTACCGAGTTCAGTACCCAACCCTAGTTACTGTATGATGATTGAAATTGCGAAATGGCCTTAAACACTTACTAAATAAACTACAGAATGTTTTGTTTTCTAATACATGCACAAATTGCATGTATTCTGTATTGTGAAATAAAAAACTGTTTTGTATGTGAATATATAGTAAAATGTAACACTGTGATTGCTGTGATCAAAGCTGAATTTTTAGCATCATTACTCCAGTCTTCAGTGTCATAGGGCCTTTCAGAAATCATTCTAATATGATGATTTGCTGTTCAAAGTGTCCATCACATGCCTGATTCCAGAAGGAGTCTCAAAAATGGCCACAACATATTTTTATATTACTAACTTATTCATTTTAATTTAAATTGTGCTTTGTTGGTATAATGTCTGCTAGAATGTTAAAAAAATGTTCAGTGTTAAATATTTTTAAGTTGTTTTGAAATTGATTTTTTTCTTTGAAAAGCAAAACAAAACAAAACAGTAAAAAGTACATTTTGGCTATTTAATTTATGCAATGGTGAAAAAAATGTCAAAATGCATGGGGGAAAACATGCGGAAAAAACGTGTTCGGTATTCAGCCTTCGGCCCAGTGTTTCATTTTGTTCAGTTTCGGCCAAGAATTTTCGTTTCGGTGCATCCCAACTGGAAACTTTCCAAAAGTTTCTGGAATGTTTCCAGAATTTTCTGGCAAATTTCTGCCACTTTGAAACCCTAGTCCCAGGTTCTTCTATCAAACTTCCAACTGTGAAATAGTTCACTGGTTTTAATTGTCACCTACCGAGGCACCTCACCCAGCAGCAAATAGTTTTGTCTAGGTTTTGCCTTAAACTCTATTAAAAGCAAATTCATGGACCGTGACTCAATGTAAACTGTTATTTTACAATCCTTCCTTTTTAAAGCTGCATGTTATTGTCTCCGTTTCAACTTGCATGATGTAAACAGAGATGTTTGGCACCTGTTGTCGTTGACGAACACGTCAGACCGGTTTCAGGCGCCTTTTCACCGGAGTTACTCTTTCGTAATCCCCTTCTACAACCGTACTGCTTTGTTTGAACGCATATTTGGCCTTCATGTCAACGCATGCATACTAAATACCAGAAAAAGCATCTTCAAGGGTGAGTAAACCACGCTATTTGACCTATTAATGTAGTTAAGTGCCCTACAGGAAAACAGTTTGGAATCCATCAAGCCAAAAATGAGCTTTTCTTCCAGATCCAAATGGCTTTTATGGATTACGTCATTGCGTATCAGATAACAGGAGAGTTAGGAGACTCTGCAAATGGCATTGAGCTCTCAAATGGCTCTGCAAACATCTTTGCTTTCTGTTTACAGATGTTTCTGTGCAACAATGCGGCTTACGATCGCACGTAGGGCTCATATTTATACATACATGCGAGTCCTCTGAAGTAATGCTTCTGCTGCCCGCAGACAGGAACTTCCCTCTGGCTGATCACTTCAACAGGAAGCAGTTTTTTTTTTTTTGCAACAGGAAGTGGTAGCTGTAGAGCCTTCGCTCCCCATTGGCCGGTCTGCTCACTGGGTGCCGAGAGTCAGCGTATTGTTCCTCAGGAAGCCGTAATGGCTATTTCATGGCCATTGTTTATCTCTCGGCTTTGTGTTAGTCTTGTGTGGTGGACTTTGGCTCCTGAGACGGTCTGAGCTATTTTTGGTGGGACGGCTGTAATGAGACATGTGGGATGTCGACATGTGGAAAAGTCTACAATAAAATGGCTCAAGAGACCATTCTGTCATTACAGTCGCGTTGGAGACCTAATAACCTCGATCGTCTCCAGTTTCTAGCAAACTTTCTGTTAATTTAAAGAGCTGAATGCATTCGCAGGCCTTTAAACTGTAGTCAAACACTGTAACTTGGAGGGTTCAGATCATATTTGTGTTTATTAGAGCGATTTTTGAACTGCTGCACCATTTTTAGGACTATTTTTCTTGTAAGCACTCCATGTGCCTTTTCATTCCCTAAAGGCAATTTGCGCTAATGCTAGGGCAGCCATCACTGTTTATATCCTAGTGCTTCTAGTTAGTAGGGCTCTATGAAATCCGTTTGCATTTTATTGTTTTCTAAATTCAGTTTTTGCCATTTTAATTGTTCTGGATTCCATTTTTTTTTTCCTGTTTTAATTTTTCTAGAATGTATTTTAATACTTAAATTAAATTGTATTAATCAAAAAGCATGTCTAATTAATTGAAATCATGAAACGTACAATATTAAACAGCAATTTATTAAAAGTTTAACAAAAATGACATTTTTAAGGCCCTATGAAATGTTTTATTTTTTTTGCAAATTCAGTTTTATTTTTTACCAAATTCCGTTTTCCATACATTTTCTGGATTCCATTTTAATGGTTTCTTTAAATATTAATAACCAAAAGCATCTCTAATTAATTGGTTTTATAAAATGTTTATTTTTTTTCAGAAATACTTTTGTGCATTTACATTTTTCTGCTAAACAAATTCTTGTAAATATTATTAATATTATTAATATTAAAATTGTTTTAATAATAATTTATATTATTAGTAGTAGTACTATCATTACATTAAGTGTTATATTTCTGTCACAGTTTCTTCAAGTTAAACCAAACTTTTATTTTGATGGGTTGCTGTGAAGATCTTTTAGGTTTCTGTTTGTAGCAATATGACGATAGTTTTACTCAAAAGAAATGGTAAAATGCTCACGAAGTGACTCTCAGAGCAGTTCTAGAGATTGTTTATGTACTCATATATTGAGGCTGCAGACGCTGAAAACACGCACTTCAGTATGCGTGTAATAAACGAAACCATGCGTCTGCAAAATTCATTCTTACATATACGTACAAATTTATGCTTTAAGTGTACTAACCTTTTTTTGATTTATCCATCCAAAATTGGGTAAATTCCATGACATTCCGCGTTATACAGTAAATTCCGTTTTTATGATTAGAATTACGCGATTCCGTCCGCGTTTTCCACATCACAGAGATCATAGGGCCCTAATTTAAGAATATTTTCCACACACTTTTTTTTTAGATAATGTACAAACTGTTGTCATGAGCTAATGAATTGTCGCCTCGTTCTGCTTGAAGGACATTTATTGACATACTATTGTGTCGGTGATCTCAATTAGCGCTCGTACACACTGTCACCAGCTAACCCAATATCGCAACGCAGCTGAGTCTTCCTTTTGTGTTCATGCTGAAGACTCGGAAAATGAATGAAGTCATGCAGCTCACTTGAGATGGCCAGATTGTCTTGGCCTGATGTTTGTGCTCGATGGCTCCGAGGCCGTGAATAAAGGGAGAAGCAGCTATATTTAACAGTCATGTGAGCATCTCATAGTGTTATTTGTGAGTAATAGGATTCTACTGGCCTTTTAATAAAATGGCTTTGAGAATAGGGCCTTTGTTGATTCCAGATGCATTGTGTGGATGGCTTGGATTTCACCAGATGGGTGAACGTGCGGTTCAGGCACCAGTGTGTGTGTATATAAAGGATTAGTCTTACATTGTGTGTTTGGATATACAATGTTCTTTTGTGATCTAAATATATTTTTTAAATTATATATACATTAGTACATATGTACATTAGTATATACATTAGAATATTGTGTACATTAGTGTAATATATGATGATTTAGCAATAATTTTATAATTATTTAATGTATCTAACATATATAGGTACATTTTATTATTATTATTATTATTATTAAGTATTGTATTAATACTTATTTATTCATATTTAAATACACACACGCATGTAGTTTGTGTATATATGTAATACAATGATTTATTGCAAATTATTTATATTATTTATATAAATATATGTACATTAGTACTTTTGATATGTATATAAATAATATATAATTAAATATAAATTAAAATTGTTTGTTATTTATTTTTATTTTACTATGTTTTTTATTAAAGTAGAAATCTTTATAAACATAACATTGCATTTGTATGTAATATAAATAATTTTATAACATAATTAAAAAATGTTTTATTATATTTAATTAGTGTGTGTATATAGTATAGTATATTTTAACAATTAATTAATTAATTAATTAATATTAAATTATTATATTAAATATCTGATATTTAATTATAAATTAATCATTTATGAATTAATCAATTAGAAATTATTATATTAATAATAATAATTATTAGTATTTAAATACTTATGTAAATATAACATACTTTGTGTATAAATGTAATATAAATAATTTGTTCAAAAAAGTTACTAAATGTTATATATATATATATATATATATATATATATATATATATATATATATATATATATATATATATATATATATATATTAGGGCTGTCAATCGATTAAAAAATTTAATCGCGATTAATCGCATGATTGTCATGAGTTAACTCGCGATTAATCGCACATTTTTATTTGTTCTAAATGTACCTTAAATCAATACTTTTCACATTTTTATTACTCTAATCAACATGGGCATGGACAAATATGGATGCTTTATGCAAATGTACACTATATTGCCAAAAGTATTGGGTCGTCCCCTTCTAATGAACAGGTTTGACTACTTTAGTAATTTCTAAGAGTACAAATCTTAATGTTAAAGCATATAATGATATTCTAGGAAATTGTGTGCTTCTAATATTATAGCAACAGTTTGGACTCTTTTCTATTCTAACATGACAATGTCTCTGTGTATAAGGCAAGGTTCAAAAAGAAAATGATTGATTGAGTCAGTGTGGAAGAACTTGACTGGTCTGCATAAAACCAAGTCCTAATCCCAGTTTAACACCTCTGGTGTGACTTTAAATGCAGACCTTGAGCCAAAAACTCATCACCGAACACCAATGACTTGTACATATGGGTACAGTCATTTTAGACACTTCCAAAACTGTTGCAACAGAGATGGAAATACAATTTTTAAATACATGAATTATGTTCCCATCGTTGTTGCCACAGATTTGGAAGTGCATTTTTCTGTTCTAAAGAAGGGGGTGTCCCAATACTTTTGTCTATATAGTGTATGTACAAGTCATTGGTGTTTGGTGATGAGTTTTTGGCTCAAGGTCTGCATTTAAAGTCACACCAGAGGTGTTAAACTGGGATTAGGACTTGGTTTTATGCAGACCAGTCAAGTTCTTCCACACTGACTGAATCAATCATTTTCTTTTTGAACCTTGTCTTATACACAGAGACATTGTCATGTTAGAATAGAAAAGAGTCCAAACTGTTGCTATAATATTAGAAGCACACAATTTCCTAGAATATCATTATATGCTTTAACATTAAGATTTGTACTCATAGAAATTACTAAAGTAGTCAAACCTGTTCATTAGAAGGGGGCGACTCAATACTTTTGGCAATATAGTGTATGTTTATTATTATTGAAACCGTAGTCAACATAAAGCATGAAGAGTAGACATGTTTCAAAGGTCATAGATGTTTTTCAAAGAACTTGTTCATGTCTATTAGACACATGAAAAAATAAATTCCAGGTTCCCATTACTTCTTTCTTTGCACTGAGCAATTTACTGACACAAACCTGTTTACATTTTTGCACACAGGACAGCTCTTCTTCTGAAAATGCAAAATGTACATTTATTATTTATTATTACATTTGTTTCCCTCTCTGTGCCCACATACTGTATTTTGATGAAGCTATATTCTCAATAAAACTGTTTTCATTGGTATATTTTACTGTTTCTGTTGTCAGACAACGGAATGAATATGAAATAGTGACTGAAACGCGACCCATTAAGACTAGAGTACATAACCAGCTCTCCCTTCCAAGATGTTAATCTGCACAAAAAAAATCATGATAATCGCACCGTCGTCTGATGAAATCAAATACACATAAGATAAAGACAATAGCTGTGCTGTGATTTCGGCTATACTTGCTTGCAAAATTAGAGAAGCAACATAATATCTGTGTTTAACTGAATTAAAGCGCTGCTCATCTCTCTGCCGCGCGCTGAGCAGACGCAGAGCGAGAGAGAGAGAAAGAGAGAGAGAGAGAGGTGTGCGCGCGCTGAACAGAGCAGACGCAGAGAGAGAGAGAGAAGAGAGAGAGGTGTGTGCGCGCGCGCTGGGAGAGCAAGACCTCGCGCTGGCGCGGCAATATCGGTGATTCTCAGAAACTAGGTTTGGGCGCTTTTTTGAAGGGAAAAAAGTCGCTAAAGGGGTCTGCAATGTTCCTAAGTTGGCAACACTGTCCATCTCCATTTCTCCAACAAGGGGTTGGGCCACGGGTCAAACAGAAAATATGCGCTGCGTTAATCGCGCGTTAAAAAAAATTAGTGCCGTTAAAATGAGTTTGCGTTAACGCGTTAACTTTGACAGCACTAATATATATATATATATATATATATATATATATTACTTGATATAAATTTATAAATGAATTCAATTATATTAAAATGTATACATTAATATATACATTTAGGGGATCACGTGACCCTTCGACGGCGATGCATGTTTAGTCTTTCGCTCTGCTCACTTTGCCACATATTTTATGATCCTGTCAGTAAAATTTAAACCACTCTGCATTGGACCCATCATGAGTGCTAAGGCAGACAAAGGGGATCGGAAAAGAGAGATTGAGCAATCGCCAATGAAGAAAAAATTCAGAGATTACGCCATCTCCAGAGAGGACCTCGAAGATGCTATTGCTAGTGGCATTGAACTAGCACTTAAAGGGCGGCAAAGCACTGTGAATTCGGCAGTAAGAGATGCGATGGACTCTATGCTGATTCCAGCATTGCTTTGTGAGGACATACAAGCGACCAACAAGTCTGTTAAAGAGCTAAGAGAGGAATTTGAGGCCATAGCTACCGCGGCGAAGCAGACACGTGACCGCGTTGATTCTGTTCAGGCAGCTGCGCGTGAGGATAGGAGGGCAGTCACGGACTTAAGAAATCAGCTGGAGCGACTCACCGAGAAGATGACCGATATTGAGGACAGGTGCAGGAGGAACAACGTACGACTGGTGGGGTTACCAGAGGAGGCGGAGGGTCCCGACGCAGCTAGTTTCCTCAGAGTTAATCTTTCCAAGTGTATTCCTTCCTTGAGGGGCCGTGACATTGAGATTGACCAGGCGCACCACGTGTATGACGGAGGGAGGGGCTCCGATCGCCCGTGCACTCTCATCTTCCGTGTACTAAGATGGCATGACAGATCGGAAATCCTGAAAGGTGCCTGGCAGGCTTATCTGGTGAAATGCACACAGAACAATGTCACACTGCTATTTTTTCCCGACTTTAGTCCAGCTACAGCGATCAGGAGAAAGGCATTTGGTCCGGTTTTGAAGATGATGACAGCGCTTGGTCTCCAGCCCTTCCTCATCTATCCGGCGGTAATTAAACTACGGCACAAGGGTGAGCAGAAAAGCTTCGATTCTCCTCAGAAAGCGGAGGATTTTATCAGCTTCCTGTCTCAGCAGAAAAAGTATGCCGCAGCTCTGCGGGGCGGGGGCGGGGCGGGGGCGGGGGAAACAGCGGCCGCTGTCTCTCCGGCCCGACGGGAGGGGCTTGATGGCCAGGACGGTCATGGTCCTTGCTGCCCAGTGGGGGAGGATGGCAGGATGGACATGGACGCTTGCTAAACCTATTTTTTGCTTTTTCTTCTCTCCTCTCTTCTACTGGGATATTGTCCCTATATATCCGGTACAACAATCTCTTTGCTGGTAAGACTGACACTCCCTTTTTCTTTTTTGGAGGGGACTAATGGAGAGTAGGTTTAATTAAAAAAAAAATGTATATATATATTTTTTTTTTTGGCTGTGTGAGCCTTTCGGGAGACATGTCTTGCGTTGGAGTGGATCGGTCACGAACCATCACTATTTTTTGTTGCTCAGTCAGACCTATGTTCTCGGGAATGTGCGGTCTGAGTTGTTCCTTGTTTATGATTGTCGGTTGTTCATGTTTTTATGTTGTTTTTGATTTTTACAACAGACATTTATACTTTTATCTATTTTACATTATTTCTAAAGGGATTTTTCATCTAGGAGGTTTGGTATCTAAAATGCACATCAGCGTTTACATGTTATTTACAGAATGGAAGTGCTTCTGCTTTTTTTCATTTATTGAGTACAATCTTGGGATTATGAATATTCAATGCATACTCTAAATATTTTATCACTGAATGTGAATGGTTTAAATTCTGCTGTTAAACGAACCCGTGTGTTAGAATATTTACACCGTAAATCTATTTCCTGTGCCCTAATTCAAGAGACACATTTAAAACAATCTGACGTGGCACGTTTCCAGAATAAGTATTATAAATTAGCAGCTTTTTCCAGCGCTCAAAATAAAACTAAGGGGGTGCTTATCCTTGTTAACCGGAAGTTAAATTTAACAATTGAACACCTTGGTAGTGATGAGAAGGGTAGATTTGTTTTTATCCGATGCAAAATATATAATAATAGGTTAGCATTGGTCTCTATGTATGGTCCGAATGAGACAGACAGTGCATTCCTTACACAGATTTCCAAAACTCTACTTGAGGAGATTGATTGCCCTCTAGTGGTGGGTAGAGCTGCACGATTCTGGATAAATTGAGAATCACGATTTTTTTTTCTCAAATAGAGATCATGATTCTCCCACGATTCTGAACTAAATAAAATAATGTGTGACAAAATATTAATTGCTGCAGTCTATTTAAAAGTGTTTAATTTAAATGAATTATTAAACATTTTAATATATAATACAGTATGGCCAGGTTTCACAGACGGGGCTTAGACTAAGCCAGGATTAGATCATAGTTCAATTAAGACATTTAAGCAATTTTTATAAACATGCTTAGAAAAAAACATTACTGGTGTGCATCTTGAGACAAAACAAAGGCACTGATATATTTTAAGATCAGTCAATGCGAGTTTCTTTCAGTTGAAACAGCTCAGATTTACATTTTTGTAAATCTAGGACTAGGCTTAAGCCTTGTCTGTGAAACCCGGGGTATATGTATTTAAAATATAGTGTATTTAATACACCAACTTTTAGAATTAAAATGATGAAAAATTGGTTTGTATTAATGAGTCAATGACTCACTCATACCTCACTTGTTTCATTAATGGATGAATCAGTGTTTTTGAACGAATCTCGAATGAATGATTCAATAACAAATACATTTTTTAACAGTCACTTGTCGCCACCTAGTGGCGAAATGATGCAATCGACACAAACGTTATTTGAAGCGCCAGTTGCTTTCAAAAGATGAGTGGCTCTATTTTGATCGCTACCATAGACATCAATGTTTGTAGCCGAACTATAAACTTTTATCCCAGTATTTCTATGAATGACTGTAAGACAGAAATAATACTGTGTAGTTGAAAAGACTGTTTGTGAAGCTTTTTCTTACCTAAACATGTTAACTGTCTGCTCTCTGGATCAGCAGCAGCGCGAATGCAGATTTGAATGTTCCTGGTATGATTTTTTCAAAGTTTTAATAGACACGGGCGAATCGTTGTCATTCAGAAATTAGATCGTGTGGGTATTTGAATGGAGATCGCGATCTTTTAACGATTAATCGTGCAGCTCTAATATATACATTTATGTAATTATTTCGTCCTTTGAAAAAAATATACTACTGTTTATAAAAATATATTATTTGTAATATGATGGATATTATCAGTTATAACTTAAATTATTAAATTTATATATTAAAGGTTTAAATATTTATGTAATTTCATTCCTTTGAAATAAAATATTAATACAGATATATTATTTATAAGATAATATAAATGATCAATTATAAATTAATTTATAATCTTAATTAATAAAATAAAATAAAATAAATTATTATCTGAATGTTTATATATTAATATTTGTGTAATGAATTATTTCTTCCTTTGTAATAGTCTTTCTCAGACCACGTATGCTGATGCTGTTGTTTCAGTTTTCAGAGTGACTCAAATGGTCTGTCTCTGCTTCTGCTCAAACCTGAGCTGTTTTGATGTGGCTAATTGGCGAGCGGCCAGTTCAGCTTAATGGGATTTATTGTTGTCGAAGTTCCAGTTTCAATACGGAAGCAGAGCCTCGCGGCTTTGTCGTGGAAATCTGTGGAAAGCTGACTCCCAAATAACAGAGCAGAATATGAACTAGTCCAGACAGGTCGGCAGATTTCGCTCTTCTCCCCTGCCCCGTCTTATTTCCTCTCGCAGCTCTGCAGAAGAGGCTTCAGCATTTGTGCGGCTGTTGTGAAATCGTCCTGCTGACCTCTGCGGTCGCGTGGAGTTTCCTCATACCCCTCGAGTCATGCGACCAATCAGCAGGAGTCTCTATGAAGACGGGTTTGAATCTGAATTGTCATCTCCAGTTCTGACTGCATGAGTGAAACTGTGCTGCGTTGTTTATCTCGTCAACCGCTCATGTCAAAGCAAATCAGCATTTCTGACTGACGACTTTTTTTTTTATGAATCTCATGATTTTTACTGAATGTTTCCACAAGTTGAGTCCCAGAATCTATTTTAAAGCCAATATAAAAAAGGTACATTTTAGTGAAATGCTTCATTTTGTTTGCCTTGGGAATTTATTTAGTTTATTTTTATTTATTCATTTTTATATACTAGTTTTTATTTTTGTTTACTTTTTATTTTTATTATTTATTATTGTTTTTTTTTTTACTTAGTCATTATTTATTCTGTTTTTTTGTTTTATTTCATTATTTTATTTATGTACTTTTTCATTTCTTTATTTTTTTACTTTTTTATTTGATTCATTATTTACCTATTATTTAATCATTATTCATTTATTTTTTGTTTAATGATTTATTTTTAGTTAAATATTTTTGGTTTCGTCATTATTTACTTATTACGTATTTTTATTTATTTAATCATTACTTATTATTTAATTATTCAATTTTTTAGGTTGTTTACTGATTTTTATTTAGTTACTGATTTTTTTATTTATTTAGTCATTATTATTTTTTGTGTATTATTTTGTCTTTCTATGTCTATGGTTTTATTTTAATTTACTTATTGTTTTATTATTTTTGTTCTTTATTTATTTTTACTTATTTTTGTATCCATCTTTAACTTGAATATTTTCAATAATTTGAACAGCTATAAAATAAATACCATCTGTTGTTTATTTATATAATTATTATTATTATATTTTATATCATAGTAATATTATTGATGATAATAATGTTTTAATAATAAATATTTGACTTTTTGAATAAAATAGTTTATCATTTATAATTTTTTCTTCCGTTTATTATTATTACTTAATTTAAAATAATATATTTTTGTTTTTTATTTTGTAATTTTATATAGTTATTTTTACTTGGAAAATTATGGGAACAAAAATAATGTCAATTTTTTTCTTTAGACAATTTATTTGTATGTTTGTTTATTTATTCATATCTTAAAAACATTTTTAAATCATTTTTATTTACTCAGTGAACACAGACGACATGGTCTGTAACGGCATGAAGTCAACAGTGACCAAATCGTGGTTTTTGGGTGAACTGTCTCTTTAAGCTCAGCAGTCCTGATTGGTTACAGTATCCGCTCCAGCTTTCCCCAATATTTAGCCGTGCACTTTGGAAGCGGGTCAAAGGTCTAGCGCGGGGAATCTTAATTAGGTTAGCGCCCTTCCCCCCGGCCCGTCTGGAGCAGGCCGTTTTTCCACTGCTGTCTGGCACAAAGCCTCCTCTTTAGCATGCAGAGCCACTTTCCCCACGGCAGGGCCTTTGTGGCTGAGTCCGGTGAACACTGCGGTGCATTGAGGACCGGGGCCAGAGGCTGGCATTCGCCCGCGGCTCTGAAACACACCAGTTCCAGCGCAGATGGGCCACCCCGCGCTGGAGGTGTGAACCGATGGAGGAGGTTTTGCAGCGATAACATCAAACTGCTCTTCTCAAGTCACAGCGTAAAACCATCGTCCCACACGTTCAGGCAGATTCACTCAAATACAGAGCAGTGTTTGTTTCATTGCACTCGGACGAGGAGCGTCTGCTGTTATTTGCATCTGAAACTGCTTGAATGTGATTTCATCTGATTTATGATAGAAGGTTTCTGTTTGTCTCTTCAATCATTTTTTTTTCAAGTATTTAAATATATGCGGTTTTTGGTTTTGTTAGTTTATTTATCCATTAATAATAAAATTAATAAAATAAAAAATAAAAAAAGATAAAAGTAATAATAATGTTTTAACAATTAGTAATATAATTATTATTTGCATTTTTAATTTGTTTATTGTTGTTTAATTATCATATTTAATTTTATTAATTGTGAAATTAAGAGTTATTAAAATTATTATTATTATCATCAAAACAATACATAATGTTTTAATAAAAATATTTGTATTATGTTTTGAATCAAAGTTTATTATTGTTATCTGTTACTGTTGTTTTTATTCTATTTGTATTCTATTTATTCTATTTTTATGATTAATAATTAGTAATAATAAGATATTTATTTATATAGATATTTACAGAAAGAATAATAAAACATATATTTATCAGGTTTTCAATTAAGTACTTTATTATTTTCTCGCTGTTGTTCATTTTATTTATTTGTTTTTGTTGCTAATAATTAGTTATAAAGATAATTATGAATTCATAATAATGTTACATTTACATTTTGAATTAAATAGTTTTTTATTGTTTAGCTATGATTATATTTTTGTTTCTGTTATTGTTTAGCTATTTTTTTCTATTTATTATTACTAATAAATGATTGTAATCAATTACTATGATGATTATGAAGATTATTAAAATAATAATAATTATTATTATTGTTGTTGTTATGCCACGTTAATTACAATAATATTAATAATTGATGATAATTAAGTAGTGATTAAATAATAATAATAATACAATAACAATTTATTATTATTATTATGCCACGTTAATTGCAATAAAATTAATAATTGATAATTAAGTGATGTTTAAAATAACAATAATACATTTATTATTATTGATGGAAATAATGAATTATGATGATTATGAAGAAAATTATTAAAATAATAATTATTATTTTTATTGTTATTATGCCACATGTTAGTTACAATAATATTATGAATAATTGATGATGATGATGATAATTAAATGGTTAAAATAATAATAATAATAATAATACAATAACAATTGTATTATTAAATTTAATTGTTATGCACCATGGCAATATTATAATAATAAAAATTAGACTATTAATAATGTTTTAATTATTAATAGTCTAATTTTTATTATGTTTTGGATTAAGTGCACAATTTTAAACCAATAAATACATTTTAATATTTTTCTTTTTACAAAATGTAAAGATTATTTGTCTGGATATTTTGTTTGCACACATGAAAAACAATGCACATGTGCATATCTTGCTTAAAAAAAAAAAAAAAAAAACATGTCTTTTTACAAAATCTCATTTTACAAAGTCATACATCCTGTTTTTTTGTTTTTCTCTCGCAGGCGTTTGGTAACGCAAAGACGGCCCACAACAACAACTCCAGCCGATTCGGGAAGTTCATCCAGGTCAATTACCTGGAGAGCGGCGTGGTGCGCGGGTGAGTGTCTGCTGTCTCTCTCTCTCTCTCTCAGACACACACCCACACACACCCACACCCTGCCGTCTGACGTCACACGAGCCGCTTCCTCCTCCACATCGACACACTTCCTCCTCAGAAGAGCTGCCGCCTCTTATCTCAGATCGTTTTCTGTGGTTTATTGCTCGTTCTGGGTGAATTTCACATGTCATCTGAACCACCATCTGTCCGGTTTTCTGTTTTTATCTGCTTGTAATCGCCCTTTCTGGCTTCTTTCCATTCACATGAGAGGTTTGATGTTTACTTGAGGTTTGAGTGAATCGATTCCCAGGCGCGTCTGGCCCTTAAAATATAAAACTGAACAAAAGTTGCGCAGTAAAAAGAAAAAGTCGGTGAATTTCATTTAAACATTTTCCGATAATGCACATAATAAATCACTGAATGATTGACTTAATTAAATAAAGAAATAAATTTGATGTTTATAAGTAAATAGGTAAATTTCATAACTAGCTAAATAAATAATACATATAAATACATTTGATAAAGTTATTATATAAATATATTGATTAAATGTAATAAATAAATTAATGTAATGAATGTATATAATAAATAAGTGTAAACATTAATAATAAATGCATAAATGTAATATATCAATACATTTAAATAAATGGAAATAAATAGTACCATGATGAATTAAAACATTTAATAACTAAAGAAAAGTCATATCTAAATAAATACATTTAATTCATATATATAATAAATAAATGAGTAATTTTAATGATGTAATGAATGAATAAATCTAAAGATTAATGGATACATTTTTATATAGAAATACATGTAAATTAATACATTAATATAATATATAAATAAATATATTAAGAAAAATTATTGATTTAAATCGGCATAAATAATTACTTCCGTAAAGTATGAATGCTTATATTATTTAAATACATTATTAAAATAAAATGTATATTTTTGCGTAATAAATTACAATGCTAGTTCATAAATGTTATATGTAAATAAATGTAATGAATAAAGAAGTGTTAATATGTGAATAAATGTAATTTCGGAATAAATTCATAAAATAAATAAAAAAATAAATCTAAAAAATACATGAAAAATACATAAAATGAATACATAACTAATGTGAATATATATATATATATATTGTTACCTGGACATTTCTTGACCAAACACTGGTGTGTCATTTACCCACAATGCTTTGTGCCGGCGCTGTGCTTGTGTTCCTCTAAACAAAGGCCATGAGAGTGTGATAGAGCCGAGACTCAATAAAGCCGTCCGGACGCTCTGTCACTCTATTGTCCTCCGGCCCGCTCGAGTTCAGCTCAATTCACTGACGCTCAGCAAGTCAAGTCAAAAGTCTGTATTACAATCAATATTTTAAATCAGCATAAATACCACCATGATGTATAAATACATTTAAAATCTAAATAAATCTAATATCTGAATAAATTTAATAAATACATTTAAAAGTAGTAAATGATTTCATGTATATTAAATTTATGTATTTATTAACATTTATCATGTTTACATTTATTTACACAAGTTAATGTTAATGAATAGCATTATTATATAAATGCATACATTAAACAATTTAATAAATCAAATATATTTACAAAAATAAATGATGTAATGTGTAAATAAATGTAAATGTTAATTAGTAAATACATACTTTTAATATACGAGTAAATGTAAATAAATAAATAGCATTATTATATAAAATACATAATTTAAACAATTGAATAAATCAAATATTTTTTTAAAGAATTAAATGATTTAATGTGTAAATAAATGTAAACATTAATAAATAAATGCATTTAATATACGAGTAAATGTTAATAAATTAATGAATAGGATTATATATATAAATGCATAAATTACATATGATTTTTTGTTATAAATCTGAACTCTTTAAATTTAATACCTTAATAAATAAATTAATAAATACACGTATAAATTAATATATTTTTGGAGGGGGATCTGTATTACAGTGAGCATTTTAAATCAATTTAGATCAACATAAATGCTACCACGAAGAATAAATACATTTAAAATCTAAATAAATGTGATATCTGAAAAAAATTATTTAATTTAAAAATACATTCGAAAAATAATGTAATGTAAAAATATATGTAAATAGTACTAAATAAACTTTATATAAATAAATGTAAATAAATAAATATAATATATAAATACATGTTTTGGAGAAAGATTATATTGCAATGAATATTTTAAATCAGCATTAATACTACCATGATATATAAATATTTATTAAATCAATAATGTAATATATAAATAAATGTAGATGTTAATAAATACATGCATACTTTTAATATGTAAATAAATTATTAAATAAATGTAGTACACAATTTTTAGGAGAAAAAAAAACATTACAAATAATATTTTGTTGTTTTGAAATATTACAATGAATATTTTAGTTTATATCAACATAAAATTAATAGTACAAGAAATGGTAATAATACATTTATTATTTAAAAAGTACATTACTATACACTTCTCATGTGTAACATAAAAGCCGATCACAGTTTCACAGTAATGACTATATGTGACCCTGGAGCACAAAACCAGTCTTGAGTCGCTGGGGTATATTTGTAGCAATAACCAACATTACATTTTAAAATGTAATGTTATTACAAAATTATCCATTTTTCTTTTATGACAAAAATCATTAGGATATTAAGTAAAGATCATGTTCAATGAAGATATTTTGTAAATTTCCTGCTGTAAATATATCAAAACTTAATTTTTGATTAGTAATATGCATTGCTAAGAACTTCATTTGGACAACTTTAAAGGCGTTTTTTTTTTTGCACCCTCAGATTCCAGATTTTCAGATAGTTGTATCTCGGCCAAATATTGTCCTATCCTAACAAAGCTTGTATATTCAGCTTTCAGATGATGTATAAATCTCAATTTCGAAAAATTGACCCTGGTTTTGTGGTCCAGGGTCACATATAAGATGAAAATGTGTTTAATTGTCATGAAAATGCATGTTTCATGAAAATTTGCCCAGCTAATAAATGAATAAATATTGTTTATATTACAAAGTATTGTTACAATGTATGTAAACATCAGATAGTTTGTGATCCATCCCAGATCTGGTTGGTTTGGCTTCTTTCTTGAACACCTGTACAGATAGTGAATGAGCACTGTTGCGCTCTACTGAGGGTTTTGTTCAGGACATCTGTGTGCTTTGTGACAGAGACTGAGGTTTTGTCGTGTTTGTCGTTGTGTTTCAGGGCCGTGGTTGAGAAATATCTGCTGGAAAAGTCCCGTCTGGTGTCCAGAGAGAAGAACGAGAGGTACGAGTTTTGCGATGAAACCAGGCTGGTTTGATGTTTCCCACCGTATCTGACGGCCCATCGCTCTCACAGCCGTTTCTGCAGCGTTAACCTCATTATTATCAGCTCGGATCAGCTCACCACGACTGCTGCAGATCATCAGCCTGCAAAACCTGAAAAACAGAGCCGACTAAAAATAGAGCCGCTGCTAACCGAGCGAAGCTTTTCAATACTGTGACTGCGCACCTGAGTTCAGAGTACTGTAAAATAGCTTTGATTAATTAAGTAGCATGTGCTTTTGGGGTTTACCCTAGTGAACTGATTCATTCAAATGATTCGAATAGAGGAAATCCTAATAGTCTATGAGTTATGAGTGAATTGATTCATTCAATGGTTCGTGTAAATTAATTGGTTCAAAAACAAGATATCACCTTCTTCAATTTTAACGTACAAGTAAATCTACATAATTTTAAATGAATAAAAAAAGACTGTATTAGACTGAGTACTTTCATTTGAATGAGCAGAATCAAATATTACCGTCATTTATGAATGAAGTGATTCATTCAAATGGTTCATGCAAATGATTTGGTCCAGAAACAAAATAACACCTTCAAATGTAGGGTAATATATGAATAAATAAATGGAATATATAAATGCGTATAAATTAATTAATCTTTGGTTAGATAAAAAAAAATTACAATGAGTATTTTAATTTAAATCAGCATAATTAATTAGTGCCATTATAAATGAATCAACTGACTCATTCAGATGGTTCATGTAAATGAATTCTTCCAAAAATGGCACTATCAAACTCAATGTCTAAAAAAAATAAGGGGGCTATTTTAGTTTAAATTCTGCATAAATAGTATTATGAATTATCTAACTGATTTGTTCGACTAGTTCATGTAAATTAACTGGTCCAAAGAAAAGATACTTTGTATACATATTTTTAATTTGATATTTTTAATACATAAATACATTTAATATATAAATACATTTAAATTAATTTGAGTGGCTTGAATCATTTGAATGGTTCATGTAAATGAAATGGTCCAAAAACAAGACATTACCTCCGATTAATGTAAATTTATTTATGTAAATACGTTTACATAAATACCTTTTAAAAATCTGTATTACAATTCATATTTTAATTTAAATCACCGTAAATAAATAGGACCAAAATTTATAAAAGAATAGATTCATTTGAATGGTTCACGGACAAACAAGATATCACATCTTTTAAACTGAAAACATAAATAAACACATTTAATGTATAAATACGTTTACAGAAGTATAAAAAAAGTTTAAAAGTTCAGGGAAAAATGTATTTCAATTAATATTTTAATGTAATTGAACATACATGAGTAGTGCTGTGATTCGGAGTGAATTGATTCATTCAGATAGTCTATGTAAATGATTTGGTCCAAAAACAAGATATCACCTTCTTCAAATTTAAAATATAAATATCAAAATTTACTATATAAATAAATACATTTTGAGGGATTTTTTTATTGTTATTTAAATCAACATAAATTGTACCAGGCTTTTTGAATGAACTGATTCGTTCAAATGATTCATGTAAATGAATTAGTCCAAAAACAAGATATCGTCTCCTTCAATAACTTCAGTGTTCATAGCTGTGTTTTATTAGCAACGTGAAATGTAGTTGACCAGTTTCTCAAAGCGATAGCTTGACTGTGTTTACTTTAAATCATGAGTGACGTGTAGCTTGTCGAACTACCGTCAATAATTCATGGTTTTTCCTCCTCACACAGGAACTACCACGTGTTTTACTATCTGCTGGTGGGTGCGTCGGAGGACGAGCGGAGAGAATTCAGACTCCTGCAGCCAGAAGAATACTTCTACCTCAAACAGGTATACACAAATATATATATATATATATATATATCACATTATTGAGATGGGGGGCCCAGGAGTAAGTCATAGCCCCGGGGCCCAGTACAGTCTTAATGCGGCCCTGCAGACAGTTACCATGTTTAGGTAAGAAACTGCTTCACAAACAGTCTTTTCAACTACACAGTATTATTTCTGTATTACATTCATTCATATTATCACAAAAATACTGGGATGAAAGTTTATAGTTCAGATATAAACACTGATGTCTATGGTAGCGATCAAAATGGAGCAAGTCCCCTTTTGAAAGTAACTGGCGCTTCAAATAACGTTTGTCGATTGCATTGTTTCACCACTAGGTGGCGACTGGTGACTGTTAAAAAATGTATTTGTCAGTGAATATTCATTCAAGAGATTCATTCAAAAACACTGATTCATCCAGTGAGTCATTGAATCATTAATTCAAACCACTTTTTCATAATTTTATTTAAAAAAATTGGTGTATTAAATATATTGTATTTTAAATACCAATATATTAAAACGTTTAAGAATTCATTCAAATTAATTAGGCTAAACACTTTTAAATGGACTGCAGCAATAATATTTTGTCACACATTATTTTAAGGTCCGAATCGTGGGAGAATCGTGATCTCTATTTGAGACAAAAAAAAATAGTGATACTCAATTTATCCAGAATCGTGCAGCTCTAATCCCTAGTGTTTACTGATACTAAAATAGCTTATGCACCTAAAACTGCATAGAAATTGCAACGGTTTTCCATTTTTGGTTTTCGTTTGCAGCAAAACTTTACGATAGAAGATGCGGACGATCTTCGGCACGACTTCGAGCGACTGCAGCAGGCGATGGAGATGGTCGGCTTCCTGCCGACCACCAAGAGACAGTGAGTCAAACCGTTACGACAGATGTCTTCAGACTGGTTGAAGAAGGAAATTAAGTATCTGAGACGTTTTGGGTTGTTTGTTGTGTTCCTTGTAGGATATTCTCCGTCCTGTCAGCCATCTTGTATCTGGGTAACGTGACGTACAGTCAGAAGTCGTCCGGCAGAGAGGAAGGTCTGGACGTGGGGCCGCCGGAGGTGCTTTCCACTCTCTCAGACCTGCTTAAGGTAAATGCACTTCCAAAACGTACCATCAGGGATGTGATTTTTACATATTTATGCAGATGAATGTGTTTTCTGACCTGAAGATTGACCCAAGTAAAATGTATCGCTGTTTTCAAATGCATTTGAAATACACGTATTTAATGCTTGGATAACTTCCTAAATTTGTAATGATGAAATCTTAATATTTGTAATTTTACTGTTATTATTTTATTAAATAATGTTATTGTTGTTAGTGGTGGTGTAATTACTATCATTATTATTGTAATTGCTATAATTATTAAATGCTTTATTTTTAAAAAATATTTTATAGTTACTCCAAAAGTAATATTGCTTTATTGATTATATTTTATAATATAAATAAAATATAAAATGTAATTAATAATATATATTTGTAATCATTTTTTGTAATATTTTTTAACAATAATAATAATAATTATTATTATTATTATTATCTTTTCATATATTTCATTTATATATCTATTGTTTTATTTTTAATATATTTTGTTGTTTTTATTATTTGTATTATTCAATATTATTTTTTATTTTACAGTACAATACTATTATTGCAACAGAATTTTTTTATTGATTTGTTGAAATATAATAATTTAAATAATAAAATAAATACATACAAATATTAATAAAATAAAATATTAAAAATAATAATTATTATTTTATATATTGTTTTATATTGTTGCTGCTGTTGTTGTTTTAACTATTCTTTCTTTATTTTATAGTACAACAGTATTATTGCTATTATACTGATATATATTTATGTATTGATTTAAATTTTATGAAAAAAGTAAGTATTAATAAAATACTTAAAATTAATTTCACAAGCGTTGTGCTGTTTTCATCCAGGTTAAGGAGGAGCTGTTGGTGGAGGCTCTTACCAAGAGGAAAACGGTGACCGTAAACGACAAGCTGATTCTGCCCTACAGCCACAGCCAGGTGCGCTAGAGCCGTCCGCTTTCATACGCTGCTTTTAGCAGAGCGTCCAGGTGTTTTGTAGCTAAACGAGTGTCATTTTTGCAGGCGATCACCGCTCGAGACTCCATGGCCAAGTCACTGTACAGCGCCCTGTTCGACTGGATCGTCCTGCGGATCAATCACGCGCTGCTGAATAAGAAAGACATGGAGGAGTCCGTTTCGGTACGACGAACGAAACCGCAACGATCAGAATCTGCATTAAAGATGTTCAAGGTCTTACAATCTTGTCGTTTCTCCATTATTTCAGTGTTTATCCATTGGTGTGCTTGATATCTTCGGCTTCGAAGACTTTGAGACCAACAGCTTTGAACAATTCTGCATCAACTACGCCAACGAGCAGCTTCAGTATTACTTCAACCAGCACATCTTTAAACTTGAACAGGTTAGTGGGCTGGTTTGCATGGGCGCAACCTCCAAAAGTCTACATAAACTCTTATTTTTAGTGGTGATTTGATCACAATGTGTGTTTCGTCCGCCTGCAGGAGGAGTATCAGGCCGAGGGCATCACCTGGCACAACATCGACTACACCGATAACGTCGGCTGTATTCACCTCATCAGCAAGAAGCCCACTGGACTCCTCTATTTACTTGATGAGGAGAGCAAGTAAGACCGTTCATCTGCATCGGTTCATTGCTCTCTGAACTTGTTTTTTGAAATGCTTAGCACCAATTTTTGTGATAATATACATTTCTTTATTCATAGCTTTCCTCATGCCACTGATAAAACCTTGCTGGCCAAGTTCAAACAGCAGCACCAACAGAATCATTACTTTGTGGCGACTCCAGTGTTGGAGCCAGCCTTCGTCATCCTCCATTTTGCTGGGAAGGTCAAATACCAGATTAAGGTAAAAGCAACGGAGTATAAGAATTAAAAGAATTAAATATTTAATTATTTTTTTAAGCCAAAATAGACATTTAAATTGAAAATACAATTTGCAATTTTATTTTAATAAAACGTGTCTGACACATAGGAAAATGTGTTGTTAAAATCATTATTTTTATTTTTTAATTTAGAATAATATTTAATTTTTTATTTTTTTCGGCTAGGCAAAATAATACAAATGTATTTAGTTTACAAAATGACTGTAATGGCACATAGAAAAGTATTAATTGTTAAAGTTATAATAAAAATAACTTATTGTATTGTTAGTTAGGTCAGGCCAAATAATGAAAATTAAATAAAAAAATGTTGATGTTTACAAATTTGTTAATTACACAAAGTAAATTAGCATCTTAAAGTCATAACAAATTAAAAAAATATATTATATATGTTACTCTTTTATACATTAATATTTATTGGTTTATTTATTTAGGTCAGGTCAAATGAATGAATGAATGAATGATGCATTTATATAGCGCTTTATTGTCTATTGCTGTACACCCAAAGCGCTTTACAATCATGTGGGGGGGGTCTCTCCTCAACCACCACCAGTGTGCAGCATCCACTTGGATGATGAAATAATGAAAATAAAATTTTGTTGATGTTTACAGTATGCCTTTAATGATACAAAGTACAATTATTTATAGTTAGTTATAATAAAAATAATGTATTTATAAATATTAATGTAATATTATTTAATATTTGATATATTTTTATTTATTTTATTTTTGTGAGGCCAAATACTGAAAATAACATGTTTATAAATTGCCTTTAATGACGCACAGTAAAAATTATTAAAGGTTGCTAAAATAAAAATGATTCTTTATAAATATAAATAAAAAATAATATACATTATTATTATTATTATTATTTAATATATTACTATTTATTATTTAAATGTATTTAAAATAAAAGTTTTGTACAATGACTCTGCTAATATCCACTTTCTGCATATTAACAGGATTTCCGTGAGAAGAACACTGATCACATGCGTCCGGATATTGTGGCTCTCTTGCGGAGCAGCGACCGATCTTACGTCCGGCAGCTGATCGGGATGGACCCGGTGGCGATGTTCCGGTGGGGAATCCTCCGCGCCACCGTCCGTGCTTTGGCCGCCTTCAACGAGGCCGGTCGCCGCTGGGCAGCCAAGACTGCGGGTAATCCAGGCAGCATTATGCGTTAGTTTCCAGATTAGCCCAAAACTTTAGATTTTCATGGTCTAAGAAGGTGTTATTTATAGCCTGCATGTGAGAAAGCTGCCCAGTGACGCAAACAGTCATATTTAGAAGGATTTCAGAATGGTTAGGCTAAGAAGGGATAATAAAAATAAGTGAGTAAGATTGTTTGCGAGACGTTTTGGGTGGGGTGTCGCCCGGGATGTTGAAATCACGCTGTCAATGCTGTTTGTGTGTTTGGACATACAGGTGTGGTCAGACCAAACTCCAGAGTTCCTCTAGGAGAGCTGCAGAGAGCCAACGTGCCCATTGAGAGGATGTACCGGTAAGCTTTGTACTCAGGCTGCTGTGACTAGAAAAGAGAGAGAGAGAGAGAGGAAGTATTGTGAGGAACTTGATCTCTTCCTGTCCTTTCGTTGCCTTTGTGTGGCAGGTGATCATGTGACCATGCGCTCTCCACAAAGGCACATTGCAGGCCGATTCTCACAGTAATCTCATGCGCTAAGTCCCATTTATGCAAATACCAAATCTATAATGAAAACATGTCCAGGTCATATTTCATCCCAAAATCCAAAGAAGAAAATAGGAAAATGTATTTTGAATGGAGAAAATGAAACAAAGCTTTAAAGCTTTTTCTGGAAAAGCAGACAAATGCACGAAAAATGTACATTTTATTTATTTAAATACTGCTATATTAATCATTTTATGTGAATCACAATCAATTAAAGGCAAAGAGCAAATATAATTTAAATTATATTATTTTTCTCACATTTCAGTAATGAAAACTGGGTGGGATGTGCTTAGATGTCACTAAAGTATCATAATGCCAACGTCTTGCAAATGCAAAATGTAATTTCTTACTTTTTCATTTCATTTTGTGCTGAAATATGTCCCCGGACATGTTCCTGACAGATATTGTGTGGGAATTATCAAGTTAATAAATGTACTTGTTCCTGCAATGTCCCTTTGCGTTTCCTCTGGTGTTTGTCAAGGGTTTCCCCTCAGTTACTGACCTCTGATCAGTTTCACCAAAGTTTAACCCGTACGGTCAATAAAGCTGGTCATAGATCAGCACCTGCTGGTGGCATTCGCCCTCGAGTGACTGTGTGTGTGGTGTTTATTTTCTACAGCCATGCTCCTATGCTTGATTTCTCCTTTGATCATTCAGAGGAGCGCCCTCTAGAGGCTTTTGAGGACATCTTTGCTAGTTATGAGAGTAAGAAGTAAGTGGACTTGAGCAGAACATTGAGGTCAGACAGGGAGTGCTTGGCGGCTCGAGAAGGCTGGGTTTCTGGTATTCTGAGCAAACTCAAATACCACATTCAGATGTTCGCAGAAGCTAGCGCTATTCTCTCTTTATGTGATCAAAGGGCAAGCCAGAGTTTGTATTTAACCTGGTTGTTCAAAGAAATCCACAATCCACGACATGCACTCGTAAATCCCAGTTGGGACCTTGTGAGGTTTATTACCTCTAAGTACTCCAAAGTGGGAAGGAAACCATAAAGCGTCCTTTATTAGGGAAGCGAGTTCACTTCCTGGTTGGTTGACGTGCTATTAGCAGTGCATCCCCAGCCCCCAGCGCCAATCCTACCTGTTTGACCTCCTGTTGTTCTGATCCGAGTGGTAAGTGAACCAGTGCATGAGTCCAGGCCTTTGCTGAGTGGGGTGCCTACCCCCGTTTTAACACCCCGTCAGGTCAAAACCAGAGTAACAACAGCATGGATTCACTACTGAAGCTTAAAGGAAAAGTTCACCAAATTAAGGGCCTTTTCGAATTTAACACACTTGCCTGCATTTGTTCATTGTATGTGATTACTTTTTGTGGTGGAGGGTGTATCCTTTCCCGAAAGTCGGTTAACAACATTGGTGTTGGGTTCCTGTACTTTCCCTTCCCCGTTCAACTCACCTCACTCCCTCTGTCTCCTCCCCCTACCTTTTCACCGGGCTGAATCAGGGACATGCATGCCCAAATCATCAACTCCATTAAGGACTTGCAGTTGGATGGGGAAGATCCACGTAAGCTGCTGCAGTCCTGGGGTCGCCTGCGGTTCCCGCGCCACGTCCTCCAGTGAGTTTGACCGCTGACCCCCCTCTGGCTCGGAATGGATGGGTCCACCTTGCTGACCCTTCATGCCTTGACATCTTCGGTTGGCATCGAAGCCAATGCTTGAGGCTCTTTGCTAAGCTTAGCTCTGAAACGTTCCCTACTCCCAAACTTTCCCAAATATGCACCGTTACTTATCGGCTCGCCTTGTGATTTACACCGCCCCTAACCCTGCACTAATAATATCCATCTAACAAGTATGCCAATTATTTTTAGATGGCTCCCTAGTGGTGTATGTTAGAGGAATGCAAAGTTTATGAGCCGAAAGCAGTGTGATCTTCATTAGCGCTCGAGCTCGGAATGGTATCCACATGCTAACATGCTGCATGAACTTATATGAGACCCACCCATCGAGTCTGTAATGTTTTATGAGCTGTGGAAAGCTTCAGAATCGTTGCTTATGTAGACCACAGACATCAAATACACTTAAATTATAAACTTGTCCTGTAAAGTAGGAATGCCGTAGATTAGTTGTGTATCAGTAAAAATGTCCATCATTCCTCCCTCCCACGGTGTTCTGATCTCCTCCAAAACCATGATCTCTGTTATGGTGTATACATGGTAGATTTAACCCCAGAGAACACTGCGGATCCATGGATTTCAATAGGGATGTTTAACAAATGTGGACCTGGCTTTTTCTACACCATTGCGTAAACACATCTTGTGCGTTCTTCTCCGTAAAATGCTTCTTAAGTGCTTAGGTTCGCTCACGTCATACAAGCCAAAGCATGACTCACTCTACTAACATGTAATCTCCCTTCGCTTCTTATCTCAACAAACCATCAACCCTCCTCTTCCTCCTTCCCTACAGGAAAAACAAGAACCCCAAGACCAAGCAACTCATTCCCAAGGTAAAGCTCTCACTTGCTAAAATGATCTAACTGCATATTTAAATGAGTTCTGTCTAGGTTTTTGACTTTCAAGATGCTGCAAGTGGTTTCTGCTGATTTTTTTTTTTTGTAACTTCCTCTGGTATTGGTAGTGTCAGGTTTTGGTAGTGTTGGTTTGTAAACATAGGATTGCCACCATAAAAGCATGTAACCAGTATTAATCTGAACAAAATTCTAAAGAATCAGTTACAGCACCTTTATTTTATAGCATTTGCAGCACAGCTGGTACATTTCCATCACCATTGGTGAAAGTGTAAAGTTTAGCCACAATTGTTTATGACTTTCAGTTACATGTGCGGTGCTGGGTAAATGTTTTGAAACTCTACCGCTGCAGCTCAGACTGGAATGAGATTTTCCATGTCGTCATGTATCCATGGCATTCATATGGCAAAATAAAGTCTCTTTGTGTGAGAGATTGACTTTCTGTTTTTGTGTGTTTGGGCAGAACCTGTTGGACTCTCGTTCGCTGAAGTTTATAGTGGGCCTCCATGACCGCACCACCAAGTCTTTGCTTCATCTGCACAAGAAGAAGCGTCCTCCCAGCATCAGTGCCCAGTTTCAAGTAAAAAAAAAAAATTAGATTAGCATGGCTGTTCATGCAAATTTTGTGATTCTGATTAAAAACAAATGCAATGTTCCAGAACCTAGTGGAAGCATTGTAAGGCATCATAATCACTAATTTCATATATTTTTTTCAAGTATATTTAATTTAGTGCTTAAAATTGATACAAAAATATTATTTTAGCCAATATTTGTTCGCATTGCATTTTTACATTTAGAGTTGCATGCTGTTAGCTTGGCGACATGCTAAAATCAAACTATTGTGCCATGTGCTCTGCATGAGAAGAGCTGTTTGTGTAGCTGCCTTTATAGCAAGCAGACTGAAAGGAATAACAGAAATCTCACTAGGTTTTGGAACCGTTAAAAACTCTATTTTAAGCACTAATATTTCAAATGTTAGCATCAGGGAATGCTATGAATATTATACTCCAGTGGTCTAATAGGCCAAAGGCATCATTTGTGGTTTTCTACTTGTCTTCCATTCAATATTATGATCTTTCTCTATCTTGTAGACGTCTCTTAGTAAGCTTCTGGAAACACTGGGGAAGGCAGAACCATTCTTCATCCGATGCCTCCGTTCTAATGCTGAGAAGGTGCAAATGAAATGTCATTGTTCACCCTATTCAAGTTGATCTTGATTTTAAGTCCATTAATCTATTTCTTTTTCATATAGATTCCAGGTGTTGTTTTGAACTGTTCATCTATGCACAAAATCTTTGATATGTGATCTATTTTTTTTTCCTAATGTTCAGAAGGAAATGTGTTTTGATGAAGCACTCATTGTGCAGCAGCTGCGGTACACAGGCATGTTGGAAACAGTGCGCATCAGACGGTCAGGTTATGGAGCCAAGTACACCTTTCAGGTAATGACCTAATGAACCGCTAACCCTAAAATTTGATCTAAGTGTGTAATTTGGTTGTCTGAAATACAAAGCTCATTTTCTGTATCACAGGAGTTTACTGAGCAGTTTCGTGTGTTGCTGCCAAAGAACGCTACGTCCCTGGAGGACATATCATCTCTATTGCACAGGCTTGGATTTGACCACACTACCTACCAGATTGGGAAAACCAAGGTCAGCATTTTTCCTAGTACCCTAAAGGGGTTTAATTGACCTCTTTTCTAGTTTTGGTCTTTTTAACAGTTATCTCTGGTATTGTTCCTTTTCTACAGGTGTATCTCAAAGAGCTCGAAAGGCAAACGCTTCAAGACATCCTCCACAAGGATGTCATGCACAAAATCATTTTCTTGCAGCGCTGGTTTAGAGCTAAAATGCAGAGGATGGAGTTTATTAGAATGAGAGAGGCAGCCATCTTAATCCAGGTATATCAAAATTGGTTTTGTGTTTGGGCAGTATTCTTGCCATTTTGTCTAATATTTGATTTGATCGACTTTGCAGCGCTCATGGCGCAGCTACCGTAAAGAGAAGTTCTACCAAGCAGCGCTTCTGATTCAGTCAGCATGGCGATGTTCCAAACAGAGAGCTGAATATCGAAAAAAACGAGCATCTGTCACAAAGATACAGGCACTTGCAAGAGGGCATTCGGCTCGCAAACGGTATAGACATCACACAAATTAACAAGAAATCGAAAGCAAATGTATTTACTTTCATAATGCACATTGTGGGCTTATTAAGCATGATTTGGTAAGTTTTGGATTGGGTCTTGTTAGGTACTACTCCCTAAAGGAAGAGAAGAGAAAAAGAGAGGAAGAGGATGCTCGGAGAAGAAAAGAGGAGGAGGAGAAAGCAGCTCGACAAGCAAAGGAGGCAGAAGAGGCCGCTAGGCGAGCTAAAGAGGTTGAGGAGGCAGCCAGACGAATCAGAAAGGAAGAAGAGGCAGCCAGGCGTGCCAGAGAGGAAGAGGAAGCAGCTAGAAGACAGAAAGAGCAAGAAGAGGAGGAAGCTCGGCTTGCTTTAGAGGCTGAGCAGAAGGCTGCAGAGCAGCAGGAGAAGACGCCACTACAACAACCAACGGCACCAGGCAAGCAGTCTGACGATGTGGAGACACTAGTGCTGGAGCGCGCTAAGGCTCCTGTGGATGTTGAGATTGAAAGTAAGGGCAGGGCCCAAGTTGTTGTCTCAAAAGACCAAAATCATTCTGAGAAGGTTCCTCAAGTGGAGGCTGGCCCTCACCCTGAGGTTAAGGAACACCAGAAGCAAAAGGAAAATGGATCTTCTGCAAATCCCAGAGAGGAAGGTACACAAGCTAAACCCACGTCTCCTGAAATCCCAACCGGACAAAGCCAAAACAGAGCTCCTTCGCTCTCCAAACTTCCAGCATCCAGAAGTCAGGAGAAACGGGAGCTTAGGAGACAACGTGGCCTAGAGCACAACCAGAGAGAAAGTGAGCGGGCAGCTTCGGCTGGAAAAGACGATACTTCCATCAAGAGCAAAACTCTGGAGAGTCCAGGAAAAGCAGACGGCAAGCTGAAGGAACGCTCCGACAGCAAAGAGTTGGATCAGTACACCTTTGTGGCTTGGAAAGTAGACAAGACGAAGAGGGATGCCAAAGAAGTCCCACCTGAACTTGTTCGACCTTCCACCTTACCCTTAGATATCTGGGCCTGGAAGAAATGGCTACACTGACCCATCCATCACCGCTCAACCTGCTCTTGCCAAAGAAGAGGCCAACAGGAAAAAAGAACCATCAAGAAGCAACACCCAGCCAGAAAACCTCATAGCGGGACCCCGCAGTCTGGAGGACAGGAATATCAAAACTCTCCAGTATGGTTTATGTTCTCCTTCTTGTGTATCTTTATTTATCTCCTTATATGATTCTGACGATATCTTCTGTCTGGTTTTCCCAACTTTACCAGGAACCATGGGATCTCTATGTCACTAGATGATGTATCCAAAATAGGTTTTGGCGGTTCATCACAGGTAACATTGCCTTGATTTAACTAGTTAACACAATGGTAAACATGAAGGAAAACAGATTTTTTTTGTGCCTTGAAGTTTGTTTGACTGGTTAAGTTCCACTGCAGGCTTCCCATTGGTATGCAACCAGACAATCTGGTGTTCTCATTACATTTGGTACTTTAGGGTTATAATTTAAACAATAGCTTGAGTTTTAGTGATCATGCTTCTCTGGCTGATTCAGGGCAAAACTCGTCAAAGACGCAGGCCACGGCTCGCCCTTGCACGTATTTGTTTGCCCATTAAAAGTGTTGAAATGGAGGATGCAGAGTACTGGACTTTTCCTTTGCCCCCCATGAGTCCATTCGAGGTGGTGTATTGCAGCCTAAAATTTGATGTTGTCCTGGGAACTGTGGTGTGGGGGCTGCTGGTGGATTAACCGCTTGGAAACCTGTGAGGGATTGCAGATATCTTTAACATGTGCTAAGGAAAAAGAAATGATACTGGTGCAGCAGAGTGAAGGCCTTTAGTCTGTTTGTTATCCAATATGTACAGTTTTCACACTTTTGCGAAATTTGTTATTGTCCTGCCAACACAGTAGAGCTTGCTCTGATTGGCTAAAACTTCATTCACTGTGAATTCTGAAAGATCAGTGGCCTTTAAAACTGGACTTACGGGATGACAAACTAATCTCAAAATTCAGTGACACAATTTCAGACTCTTCAGACTCTTTCTTCGGTCTTTCCATCCATTCATGATTCTTTTTTTCAAGTAAATAATCATTGTACTTTTTAATTTACTCAGTTTGGGGTAAATAAAGGGAGGCATTGACCCACTTCAGTTTGCTTTAAGGTGTTATCTACACAGGAAGAAGGAACTTTCTCCTTGACAGAGACAGGCTACTCATTATGCCATTGTTATCGAATCCGCAAAAATGGTTATGTTGCTGTACACTAAACTATGCTGCATAAAACTAAGACATTTGCTGTGTTCATAAATTTTGGTGTAGGCACAGTCCAGCACTGAGGTTGGTCCTGATAGAGTGAAGGCCAGGACATTGAAGGAAAAAGTTCATGACACCCACAGCCTGCAAGATGTATCACCTGTCCAGCCATCTACCCCAGAGAGGTACTGTCCTATCTACCAGTATTACCAGTTTAACTACCTTCTGGTGTTGTCAAACCATTGCTTAGCCTAGACAGAACAAATCATAGAAGAGATCAGTTTATTCTAACATCCTCTACAGCATCCCTTGAGAATGTTATGTAAAATGCATTGTGTTACGACTTGCATTTTGACAGATTTCTCAATGCAACAATATGTAAAATTGAACATTTTACTTATTGGCATAGACTATATTTCGGGCCTTTGCTTTATCTGCAAGACTGTCTTTCCCAAAAGTAAATAGCTTTTTGACTCATCCAACAAATGCACAGTTTTATCTGTAGTAGAATGTGGTCACACAGGAAATCTGACTCATTGGGACTCATGGGAAATACAGCCCCACACTTACATCAGCAGTGCCTACTCATACGTCTCACTCCTGGCATAGGTTACACACTCCCTTATATAGATGCAAAGCATCTGCTTTGAGAGAAGGGAGATTCCTGAAATTCCATAATCTGTGCGGTGTGCAATCTCAATGATAGTGAAATCCCTTTGCCTAATGGGACCTCCCAGCTTGCTGAGCTTCTGCTTTGCTACGATATTAATAATAAAATAGAAAACTTGCTACAACTAACTTTATAAAATGGTGCATTTTTGTTCAATAGGACAACAGGGTTTTTCAGAAAGATCCTAAAGAAGCGTCCACATAAAGAAGCCCAGACCCCGGAAGATGGAGACCTGAGCTTAGCTTCCTTTTTGGATCAAAAAGAAGGTACATACTGCAAAGACAGCATGTGATTCTTTTAGATCATCATATTTTTGTTTATTGGTTTGTTTGTTTGTTTGTTTGATAGCCACTTCTCCATCACGCTTGCACAATTCAAAGCCTAATGTGAGTCGACCCGCTCGGACACCCAGCATCATGATCAGTCACTCAACAACTCGGGCCTCTGAGCAATGTAACCCCTCGCTGAACCGCGTGATTACCAATGCGAATGAGCTACGCCACCTTGATGAGTTCCTGGGCAATCAGGTCTGAAGAATGGATTGGACCGCAAGATGTTCAGCTTTGTTTAGTTGATTGTGTGGTTATGCATAATTGTGCAATCAATTGATGAGTGATTGAAGAGTGTTAGATGTGTTAAGTCATGTTTATATTGATTACAATTTTTGACAAGCTTTGCATTCTCTCAGGCTTATTCTATCTCTTATGCGGTGTAGGTGAACGATTTGCGCTCACGGGGAAAGCAGCTTTCAGGAACAGAGCACATCTTTATTACTGCCACTATGCAGTTCAGAGAAAACATCAAGGGGATGTACTCATTCTCTGTGAGTAGAGCTAATACAACACTCCTTAAAATTACGCAAACACTAGAGTATAGAGCAAATATGCTGTGTACTATCCAGCTATAATCTCATGACATGAATTTGTTGGTTTGCTGGGTCAAGTTGTATTATGGGCATTAGAAGAAACTTGTAGTTCATATTAATAATTTCTTCTTCACTCACCTACAGAAACCTCAAATTGGGTATAAGGCTTTGATGAATAGCTACCACAAAAAAGTGATCGGTCTAGCAGGAGAAAAGCAGAAAGGTGAAGTACCGCTGGTGGTTAATCTCTTCCAGTCAGTTCTGGATGGCTTCATCAGAGCAGAGATCAAAAAAGAAGAGGCTGAACCAACCAAGGTAATAAGTTCATGCATGCCCTTTTACCCTCTAGAGTTTCTTTATCTGATTTAAATGGCAGTTGTTATTGATAATTTGAATGCATGTAATCCTTTTGACTTACCTTGGATAAAATCTGTTTCAGCCCCCCAAAGGTCGTAAGATGAGAAGGAAGAAGGATAAGAGTGTAAGTATCTCTATCCATTCACATTGACTCTGCTTTGTGAATTCTGAAGAAATGTAAATGTTTTGTCTGGATTTAGTTGGAGAATCCATTGGACCACGTGTTTACACACTACCAAGTTAACATCATGCAGTCTTGTGATCAGTGCACCTCCTACATCTGGGGTATGGAGAAGGCCTACATGTGCAGTTGTAAGTATCCCTTGATACGTCCCCTATTGATGTGCCTAAAGGGTTAGTTCACCCAAAAATGAAAATTCTGTCATTAATTACACTCCCTCATGTCGTTCCGAACCCGTAAGACCTTCGTTCATCTTTGGAACACAAATTAAGATATTTTTGATGAAATCCAAGAGCTCTCTGACCCTCCATAGATAGCAAGGTTACTACCACGGTCAAGGCACAGAAATGCAGTAAGGACATTGTAAAAATGGTCCATGTGACATCAGTGTTTCAACTAATTTTATGAAGCTACGAGAATACTTTCAGAGAGCTCTCGATTTCGATCTTTGATTTCATCAACAATATCTTAATTTGAGTTCCGAAGATGAACGAAGGTCTCACAGGTTTGGAACGACATGAAGGTGAATAATTAATGACAGAATTTTAATTTTTGGGTAAACTATCCCTTTAATTCAGGCTGAGAACATGGTATGATGATTCATTTTTGTTTCAGATTGCAAAATGGTTTGCCATAAGAAGTGCATTTGTAAAATCGTCATAGACTGCTCTGCTTTCTGCTCCAAGAAGGTAAGAATCCAATCTTCTAAGCATTCTGGAGAAGCGGGCATTTCAAAATCTTGTTCAATTGGTCGATTTTTGCATGCTTTGGGTCTAGTGTGATGATGAGCCTGGGTCACAACACTTTGGTGTGCGCGTTTGCAACCTGGTCAACAACAAGACCCCTGTGCCAATTGTGCTGGAGATAATGCTGGAACACGTGGAAATGAACGGACTGTACACAGAGGGCATTTACAGGAAGTCGGGCTCAGCCAATCGCATGAAGGCGCTACACCAGCTGTTGGAAGCAGGTGAGCCATCATAGATATTTCCAGAACTCAATATCAAATTGGGAAGACGACCTCTCTGTAGTTTCACAGTCATATTTTTGACTTTTTTGTAGCTTATCCTGCCCACACTGATAACTTTGTTTAATGACTGCATGTTTGTGTAGGCCCAGAGAATGTTTGTCTTGAGGATTACCCCATCCATGCCGTCACTGGCCTGGTCAAACAGTGGCTAAGGGAGTTGCCTGAACCTCTCATGACCTTCACGCACTACAACGACTTCCTCCGTGCCATAGGTTGGTCCCCACAACATTTTCTGTTGTCCTTTGGGTAGCTTTTAGACATGCTATAACTCTTTTGTTGTGTTTCACAGAACTGCCTGAGAAGCAAGAGCAATTGCAAGCCATTTACAAAGTTTTGGAACAGCTTCCAACAGCCAACTTCAACACCTTGGAGAGGCTTGTTTTTCATCTTGTCAGGTACAGATGAGTTCATGCAGTCCATACCAAACGCTGTTGGTGCAATACCATGTAGCTGTCAAGTTAACGATCTGGTTACATTACAGGGTTGCGAAGGAGGAGAAAAGCAATCGAATGACGCCAAACTCTCTGGCCATCGTTTTTGCTCCCTGCATTCTCCGCTGTCCGGACAGTGCCGACCCGCTCATGAGCATGAAGGACATCGCCAAAACCACCATGTAAGGACTTCATATCCACATTGCAAGTTAGAGAGTGTTGTTAAGAATAATGTGTTGTTTTAAACTGAATGGAGTCTCAAAACTGAACATTTCCTTTCTTCAGTTGTGTGGAGATGCTACTTAACGAACAAATCCGGAGATACAATGAGAAAATGGATGAGATCGAGCAGCTGGAATATGCTGAGGCACTGGCTGTCAATCAGCTCAAGCTAAAAAGACAAAACACGGTACATTTGACCTACCTTGACTGACCTGTCCTTTAGCAGAACGCAATTCTGTATAATTTGAAAGTGGTTTGTTTCCAGATGCCTGTGAAAAATGTCCATATTTTTTAGCCCTGAACAATCACTTTTTCCAGCAGTCCCCAACATTCCACAAGGCACCTACAGAGAGTAATTTTCGCAACACTTTTTTTGCTTCTCGTTTTTATGTCTCTATAGTGCTGGCATTTACCTCTCAGATTTATCACTCCTTACAAAGAAGTGGCGGTACGTATTTCCTTGTGGTGTGGTGAACCCCAGTAGTTTGGCATGTTCATGCATCCAGTGTGCATGCAGTGTACAAGTCATGCCTCACTAATACTAACTCAATCCATTGCATGTGTTAGTGTCATTTTCGACCTGTAGACATTTAGACCTGTAGACAAGAGGGTGTCGGGTGGATGTTGTGGTAGATGTGTGCTGGTTTTGGGTGGTCATTGCAGTGAATGGCATGAATTTCAAAGCTACGTAAAGTAATTTGCTGAATATTAAACAACAGGGGCAATCTGTGATTGTTTTTTTGGTTGTATAAACATGCAGAAAGATAAGCAGTCAGGTTTGACTGTTAATCTGTTTTTTCATTGCTACAAACCTTTGAAACTCATGCCTTGGAAACTTATAGACTTCAATTGTATTTAGTTCCACAATTAAATATTACATCCATCCAATTAGTTGAAGTTCTTTCCCAGTAGACCTTTTCTCTTCCTCCAGACTTTCCTCACCTTTGAAACATCTCTAGCACTCCTCATTTTCACTCCACAAGGGATTGTTGTGCCACACTTGAAGAATTACAACTTCCCCTTTTTACTTCATAGACTAACCACATGGGGGCAGACTTGAGTCAAATGAAAATGTTAATATTGTAGCGCATATGTCTTCAACCCTGCTCCTGGGGACCCACTGTCCTGCAGAGTTCAGCTCCAACCCTAATCAAACACACCTTAACCAGCTAATCACGGTCTTCAGGATCACTTGAAAAGTCACAGGCCAGGTGTTCCGAAGCAGGTTTGAAATAAACTTTGCAGGACAGTGGGTCCCCAGGCGCAGGGTTGAAGACCTATGCCAGAGGTCACCAAACTTGGTCCTATAAAGCCGGTGTCCTGCAGAGTTTAGCTCCAACCCTAATCAAACACACCTGAACTAGCTAATCAAGGTATTGCTAGGTATACTTGAAACTTACAGGCAGGTGTGTTGAGGCAAGTTGGAGCTAAACTCTGTAAGACACCAGCCCTCCAGGACTGAGTCTGGTGACCCCTGACCCATGCTCTAGTGCCTTCACTGAAGAACCTCCTGCTTCCAAAAAGAAAAAGCTTGAATCTGTCGATCTCATTATCTTGAGTTGAAGTTGGTATCTGTTTGGACTCTAGGTTCGGGAGAAGCCAGCTTCCGACCTTTGTGTTGTGCCTGAGAACGAGCCCCTGGATTCGGACACTGAAGCTGAGCGAAACCTGATGGAGCGGATCAAGTCTATCAAACAGGAGAAGTATGTAGATGTAGAAGAAATCTCACAAGTAACCACATTGCATGATTCTTGAATGCCTTTTTCTGGTTTGTGTTCCAGAGAGGACCTTGCCTGCAGGCTACCAGAACTAGAACAGCCTGGTTCTGATCAGGAGAACCTTGACTCGGAGGCGTCAGTCAGCTCTGAGAGCCTGTTGGACGAGCGAGCGGTCTGTTCGGACACGGAAGGTCAGTATTAAGGTACAGACTCCCTTTGTTTCGGACCAGTCCTTTGTTTTTCCTCTGCAGTAGTCACCCATGTGTGGGTCCTGTCCTTGTTGTGTGTGTGGTGCAGGTCTGGACGGGATGCTCCTGGCGCATTTAAAGAGGGTGGCGGTGCCATCCGCTCTGTAGTAGGTTGTGATCTCATCTAACCCAAGTGTTTATGTGCATGTTTGCGGTGATGGAATAAGACCACTGCATGTTGTCTTTCTTTTATGACTGTTGGTGGCATGTCTTGGGTTCTGCCTTGGGCTTTCTTCTGCTTTGGGGGTTGATTGGTTCTGTCTCCCTATTGTAGGACAAACAACCGTACTGCCAAGATTATCCAAACCAGCTTGCCTTCCTAAGTCTGTCACCCTGGCCCAAGGAGGCAGCACATGGGCTGACGGCCCCTCTCTTCCTTCACTGTCTTCTCCCAGGCTTCAGCTCCAGCGTCGCCACCCTATAATCCCCAAAACGGTCAAGCTGCCCCCAGGAGTCCTGTGCCACCCAGCTGTACAGTCCCTCCCTCCCCGCAAAGCCCAGTCCCTCACCCTCGTCCAGCGGCGCGAGCAACCCGGCCGCCGCAAAGACAGCATCCAGTCCCTCTACATCACCGCTGGAACAGAGCTCCTCTTCCCGCCCTCACCTACAACCTCAGACACCTCCAGCGCACAGGAGCTCCAGACAGCCTCCCGACGTTTCTCGGACCCGGACATTGCTTTTGTAAAGGATGAGGCTTGAGTTGCAAAGCTGCCTGCTTTTGAAAGAACAATTTGATTGGTTGTCGTCAGTGGCGCTGACTGCTTGCCACGGTCGTAGTGACTGATAAAGAGAATTGTCTCACCTAGCACTTTTCCATACTAATAATATATTGGATTTTTAAAGATACTTTTTAAGACTCCGATTTGTGCTGCATATAGGCATTGGCATGCGTCGATGCTTGATTTTTTTTGTTTTTACTTTTTAAGCATCAAGAAAACAGTCTTGCACCTTTTGTGTCTTTTAATGAACAGGAAAAGACTAATTCAACCATAAGGAGTGATACCTTGATGATGTTTTGTGGACTGATTTATTTGTACAACCAAGGCTTCGTTCATCTTAAATAGACTTTTAAGCTGTAGATCCTCCTTTAATTCCTGCACAAGAACTCAATGGACAAGTTTTGACTAGAAGGGGGAAGGATGCAGCACTAGCCACTTTCCTCTTGGACCAGAATGCCATAACTGAATGCAATTTTCCAGAATAACTCTTTCTTTTTTTCTCTTCGAAAAGCGATGACGCTTTGGATCAGCGTGGATGTCTATTCAGAATAGGTTTGTGTAGGACTAAATACAATTGAGTGGCCAAGCCATTGTGTTTAATACTAAAGTCAAAAGTTACGAATGTTGTTGAATGAAAAGTATGGAACGAATGCCGGCTGGATGTCTATGATGTAAATTACGTTTTGCATCATGAGGACTGTATGTGCCTACTAGTATCGCTGTTTTTGAGTCCTCAGTGACGTTTTTGCATTTAATGGAGAAATGACTAATTATTTTCCTACAATACAGTTTGTACTGGCCACAAACCTGTGTGCTTTTCTTGTTTCTTACCCATAATTCTTCGTGGCTTCCTTTTTTTGTTCCAGAGGTACCATTGACCTCTTGCTCTTCCTGTTCTACATAATCCTAAATATCACCTTTTGAAATAAGGACAGCACATCATTTAATGAACACAAAAAAATTTCATTCATTATAGATTTCTTATAAATCGTGTTTTATTAAGAAATACTTAAATGTAGATGAAAATATAAGTAGTGTGCATTTAATTTCTAAACAAACAACACAAAAATTTGTACAGTATATCAGTGCTGTTCCAGCTGAATGGTGCCATATTTATGGCAATCTGGGGAACAATGGTCTAGTTTGCTCTGTGCTTCAGAAAAGTCCTGTTCAAATAAAAAGCAGAATCAATCCAGATAAAGGAATTATGAGGTGCAGAGTCATTTCCAGCCTTGCTTCTGTACCATGGCTGCTTACTTGAACTGCTGAGTATTTGATTAATGGTCGTTCTGTTAAAGCAAAATAAGTAAATAACTATTAGTTAATATGCGTTGACCAAAATATGTGCATGAACATGTTTGACTACTTACAGCTACTCTGATTAGATTAGCACACAGAAATGCATAACATTAGAAGTTATTGCAACACACCTTTGACCACCAGTTGTGTACTGTGATCAATTCCCAATGCTGGGACAAAACAGAGATATGTTCCTCGATCAGAGAGCTGAAGATTGGTGAGTCTGAGAAAGACATGGCCCTTAAGCTCCTCACGTAAAACTTCTGCTCTATGCTTGTACGCTGGGTCCTGTTCCTTTGTTGAAACTTTTCCACAGATAATGTCATATACATTCCTGGTGTCGTTGTGTCTCCAGTGGACTGTTTGTTGTTTTTCTTCAAGTACAATACGTCTGTGACTGCACTTCAAGAGGACGGAGCTTCCTTCAGTGCTTTCAACTACCTGATGGAGAGAGGCTAGAAAACACGACTTTTCTTAGTTACATAACTTGAATTATTGAATATGAACTTTTACAGTGGGGTCCAAAAGTTTGAGACCACACTGAAAATCTTTTTAACACTATTTCTGGATATGTAAGTCATTCATTAAATAGTAAATGAGTGCCATTAATCATGTGACTTTGTACGGAGTCAGGCAGTAGTTGAGGATGTTGTTTGGAACATCGTAAAATCATAAAAATGCAATGCAAAATCATTTTCACTAGTAGCCTAAAAAGTTAAAACCCCAGTTAACAGACTGTGCTCTGTTCTTACCTGCATCTATTAACAGTGTCAAAACACAGATGAAACAGCTTCTGTAAACCATAAAGTAAAATTAAACCGGGAAAAACTTAAAGGTATCCAGTAAGCATGCAGCAAATCTTAAGGTTTTCAAATAATCACAATAATAAACTTGAATGACTGTGATTGGTCGACTCGATCACGTGACCACACCTTAACTGACAGCTCCACAGCCCCTCCCCTAGGGTTTAATGCTTTGCCATCTACTTGCACTACCAGACTAAAGTTGTTGCACAGTAAGATTTTTAATGTTTTTTGTTTTTTTTAAAGAAGTCTCTTCTGCTCACCAAGCATGCATTTATTTGATCCAAATTAAGGCAAAACCAGTAAAGTTTTGAAATATTTTTACTATTTAAAATAACTGCTTTCTATTTGAATATATTTTAAAATGTAAATTATTCCTGTGATTTCAAAGCTGAATTTTTAGCATCATTATTCTAGTCACATGATCCTTCAGAAATCATTCATATTCTGATTTGCTGCTCAAAAAACATTTATTATGTTGAAAATATAGTTGAGTAGATTTTTTTCAGGTGTCTTTGATGAATAGAAAGTTCAAAAGAACAGCATTTATCTGAAATAGAATTTTTTTTGAAAACATTATAAATGCCTTTATCATCACTTTTGATCAATTTAAAGCATACTTGCTAAATAAAAGTATTAATTTCTACAAAACACTTCTAAATCTCAAATTGTAAGCTACACTGAAAATTAACAATGAGAGACCGCAATATATTAAACTCAACAACGTGCAGTTTAAATAGAGAAAGTCTTACCGTCGGGACATGTTGTAGCCTACTCTGTGTGATGATTACTGTCAGGCGCAACATTATCCCGTTTTTTTCTTTATAAGCATGAGCGAATTTTTAAAAAATGCATCTTGTCTCAAAGTGAAAGTATCCGCCTCTTAGGCGGAGTCTATACAGTAAAAGCGAACTTAATCAGTTAAATTACATGCGTCGTAAAACACCAAATCAGATTTACATTTGCGTTAAATAATATCTGAGAATGTGACGCCACCATCACAGATGTGTTTGCAAGTCGATTTACACCGCCATCTTCTCCGTAAACAGCTTCTGAAGTCATAAATGTCCAAAAGACAATGTATTTTCTCAATAAGCTGAAAGAAGTGGAAATGCATGTTGAACTGTTAAGGTTAATTTTCCCCTTAGAGTCACCCCTTAGGTACTCATTATTTATTTACAATAATCCAGAACCTCAAATTAATAAACATAAATTCCTCCATTCATTATTGATTTCATTTAAATAATGTTTTACTAAGAAATACTTCAGTAAAAGTTATAATATATTAATCTTCTCATTTCAATGCACCATTCAGTCGCAGTGTGTAGAGTGAAAAACATTAGTGCAGTACATAGAATACGAGTATAAAAGAACACAGCTGGAAACAGTTTTTTATTTTTTTTATTTATCTGAATGGAGCCATATTTGGTTCACTCACTGCTTCACTATACAATCAAATAAAGTACAATAAATCCAGATGAAGGAATTAGGAGGTGCAGAGTCCTTCCCAGCTGTGTACCGTGGCTTCTTACTCCAGCAGTTGTGTATGTTATGAATGATCTTTCTGTTAAAACAAACCCACAAACAATTAGGAATAAAAACAAACTGTACACTTATAAAACTAATTACTATGCTTTGACCAAAATACATTCAACTTAACACACAGAAACTAAAACTGATGATCAAAAGTAGAGTTATTACACACCTTTGACCACCAGTTGTGTACTGTGATCAATTCCCAGATCTGGGACATAACAGAGATACGTTCCTCCATCAGAGAGCTGAAGATCAGTAACTTTGAGAAAGACATTGCCCTTCTTAAGCTCCTCAAGTAAAACGTCTGCTCTGTTCTTGTACGCTGAGTCCTGTTCCTTTATAGAAACTTTTCCATGGATAACATCGAATACGTTCCTGGTGTCGTTGTGTCTCCAGTGTACTGTCAGATGTTTTTCTTCAAGTTCAATACTTTTTTGACTGCACGTCAAGATGACAGAGCTTCCTTCAGTGCCTTCAACTACCTGATGGAGAGAGGCTAGAAAACATGACTTTTCTTAGAATTGCATAACTTTACTTTAACTTTACTTAATTATTACAGTGAGGTCCAAAAGTTTGAGACAACATTGAAATTCAGATTTTTTATTTTTATTATATATATATTTTTTAATTATTACACTATTTCTGAAGATGCTCAGTTTCATGTTTCTATTTAAATTTGAACTAAAACTGTTTTGCTGATAGTTTGCAATTAAAAAATGTAACAAAGCATAAATTACAAAGTAAAAATGGTTTCAATCCTTTGGACTGTCTTTGCTCTGTTCTTACCTGAACCTGTTAACAGTACAAACACATAAATGAAACAGCATCTGTAAACCATGAAGAAAAAATATTAATTTAAATAAAAAACAAACAAACCTAATACAATCCTGTCAGCATACAGCAAAAGTGAAGCTTACTTATTTTCAAATCCATCACGCGTTGTCAACTCATTTTCAAGGGAAGTTGCTAAAGGCAGGTCAGTTTGTTGTTGCTAAAAGTTGCTAAATGACATTGTGCCATTACATAACCACGACGCAAAATTGCATAATACACAAATAGACTGGCCATCTCTTGTTTTCTAAGCATTTATATATATAAAAAAGTCTGAACATCTTATCAAAATATGATTTGAAATAGCCTATGTTAATTTTGATTTGTAAAAGTAACAAACAACATATTCTTTATGATTTGATCATTGAACAATTACATTTTACTTCCTACCTGATCAACAATTATAGGTAGCCTGCAAGGTAATAACAAGCAGGTAGGGGTGCGCGGTGCACAAACTAACGCACACGTGGTAAAAATATTTCGACACATCCTAGCATAACAAAATTTACGGTATTTACTAGTGCCAACTCAAAATAATATACAGGAAAAAAAATCTAAATTTTTTTGAATAGTAAAGTCAATTTCTGGCTTAAGTAATTTTTTCATCTCTGTTTTTCATCTCCTTGTATAGCCTAAATAATACAATCTGACAGTCCTAGTTCAACTAATGAACACATCTGGATGCGAAAATTCATTTGCACGTCTTGTTTTCTGTGTCCTGTTTGAGTTTATTGGCGGATTTCCATTGAAAAGACACATAAATCAGTGTCATCCTACCACGTTGCGACTCCAATCCGAATCCAAATCTCACGAGTAGGCTACATTGTACACTGACAACACTGAGGTGAGATACCGTAATAGCCTATATTAAACTCAACAACGTGCAGTATAATTGAGAAAGCATTACCGTCCGTACATGTTGTAGTCTAGTATGCGAGGTTCACTGTCAGATTCAGGAGCATATATTCAGGAGCATCATCTGATCGTGGTTGTATCTCTCTATTAGTTCTACTGGATCTTAGCGCTGCGTTGGACACTATCGATCACAACATTCTTTTGAATAGACTAGAAAACTTTGTTGGCATTAGTGGAAGTGCATTAGCATGGTTCAAATCGTACTTATCTGACCGCCATCAATTTGTAGCAGTGAATGAAGAGGTATCATATCGATCACAAGTGCAGTATGGAGTTCCTCAAGGCTCAGTACTAGGGCCGTTACTTTTCACGCTTTATATGTTACCCTTGGGAAATATCACTAGGAAACACGGGGTTAGCTTTCACTGTTATGCTGATGATACTCAGCTCTATATTTCTTCACGGCCTGGTGAAACACACCAAATTGAGAAACTTATGGAATGCATAGTCGATATAAAAAACTGGATGACGAGTAATTTCTTACTGCTAAATTCTGAAAAAACAGAGGTGTTAATTATCGGACCTAAAACCCCCACAAGTAATAACCTAGAACACTGTCTAACACTTGATGGCTGCTCTGTAAATTCTTCGTCATCAGTCAGGAACCTAGGTGTGCTATTTAATAGTAATCTCTCCTTTGACAGCCACGTTTCTAGCATTTGTAAAACTGCATTTTTTCATCTTAAAAATATATCTAAACTGAGACCTATGCTCTCAATGTCAAACGCAGAAATATTAATTCATGCATTTATGACCTCAAGGTTAGATTATTGTAATGCTTTATTGGGTGGTTGTTCTGCACGCTTAATAAACAAATTACAGATGGTTCAAAATGCAGCAGCTAGAGTTCTTACTAGAACCAGGAAGTATGAGCACATTAGCCCGGTTCTGTCAACACTGCACTGGCTCCCTACTAAACATCGTATAGATTTTAAAATCTTGTTAATTACTTATAAAGCCCTCAATGGTTTAGCTCCTCAGTACTTGAGTGAGCTCTTATCGCATTATAGTCCTCCACGTCCGCTGCGTTCTCAAAACTCTGGCCGTTTGATAATACCTAGAATATCAAAATCAACTGCGGGCGGCAGATCCTTTTCCTTTTTAGCACCAAAACTCTGGAACAATCTACCAAACACTGTTCGGGAGGCAGACACACTCTGTCAGTTTAAATCTAGATTAAAGACCCACCTCTTTAACCTGACATACACCTAACACACTACTACACTTCTATTATTCAAATCCGTTAAAGGATTGTTAGGCTGCATTAATTAGATCAACCGGAACCGGGAACACTTCCCATAACACACGATGTACTCGTTACATCGTAAGAAGATTGGCATCTACGCTAATAGTTGTTTCTTTCTTATTCTGTTTCTCAGTCCGTGTCCGGATCAGATGGTGGATCGGCGCCGGGAGATGATGTCTGCGGCCCTGATCGTCAGCGATGAGCCCCAGAGACATATCCCCAGTGAAGACCTCGACTAAAATACAATAAAGCTAAAAATAAAACAAATAATTAAAAATTTAATAATAAAATACCTAACAACATAATACTATTATTGTTTGAAATTGCAACAATATAAAAATAGAAATATAATACATTTATACATTTAAAAATTTAATTAAAACAATAAGTAAACAATGAATAAACAATAATATCCTGGCCAGAGGAGAAATGGCCCCCCGACTGAGCCTGGTTTCTCCCAAGGATTTTTTCTCCGTTCTGTCACAGAGGGAGTTTTGGTTCCTTGCCGCTGTCGCCTCTGGCTTGCTCAGTTGGGGACACTTCATTTCCAGCAATATCGTCGACTTGATTGAACAGAAACGTTTTGAACTGAACTGAGCTGGACGATGCCATCACTGAATTCAACAATGAAATGCCTTTAACTGAAAATTGAGTGTTTAATCTTGTCATTTTACATTATTGACACTATTTTCCCATTTTGATATTGTGCAGTTGCTTTGTCACAATTTGTATTGTTAAAAGCGCTATATAAATAAAGGTGACTTGACTTGACTATAGGCTATATCAGTCAAACACGTGCAAGCGCGATCTAAAAAAGGGAGTTTCTCCGTTTCTCAGGCTTAGTCATAGTCATGACATGTAAAAGCGAACTTCAACTAGCCTAAATAACATCCGTCGTAAAACACCGAATCAGATTTAGAATTAGCACTATTTGCATTAAATAACTTATCAGAATGTGACGCCACCACAGTTTGCAAGTTGATTTCGGCCATCTCAATAAACATCTTCTGAAGTTTGAAATGCCCAGAAGACAGACAAATATAACATTTCATAATGAATGAAACATTCAATGTCACACGTCTCAAAACCCTTCAAGTAGCCTACATTGTATAATACAGTATTGTAATGCAAGACTGGTGTTCAGGGCTGGACTGGGACAGAAATTCGACCCTGGCATTTTTTGGTTCAGGCGGCCCACCACCACTTATATACAGTATACTGCATATATATGTATATATATATATATATATATATGTATATATATACATATAAGAAGTCTCCTCTGCTCACCAAGCCTGCATTTATTTGATCCTAAATACAGCAAAAGCAGTAATATTGTGAAATATGTTTACTATTTAAAATAACTGTTTTCTATTTGAATATATTTTAAAATGTAAGTTATTCTTGTGATTTCAAAGCTGGATTTTCAGCATCATTACTCTAGTCACATGATCCTTCAGAAATCATTCAAATATTCTGATTTGCTGCTCAAAAAAACATTTATTATTATTATTATTATTATGCTGAAGACAGCTGAGTGGAATTTTTTCAGGTTTCTTTGATTAATAGAAAGTTCAGAAGAACAGCATTTATCTGAAATAGAAATCTTTTGTAACATTATAAATGTCTTTATCATCATTTCAATTTAAATCATCCTTGCTAAATAAAAGTATTAGTTTCTATAATTTCATTCGAGCTTTTGAATGGTATAGTGTATAATGTTACAAAAGCTTTTTATTTCAGATAAACGCTGATCTTTGGATCTTTCTATTCATCAAACAATCCAGAAAGAAAATACTCAACTGTTTTAAATATTGATAATAATAATAATAATAATAATATGTAAAAATGTTCTTGAACAGCAAATCATCATATTAGAATGATTTCTGAAGGATCATGTGACACTGAAGACTGGAGTAATGATGCTGAAAATTCATCTTTGATCACAGGAATAAATTACATTTTAAAATATATTCAAGCAGTTATTTTAAATAGTAAAAATATTTCACAATATTACTGCTTTTGCTGTATTTAGGATCAAATAAATGCAGGCTTGGTGAGCAGAAGAGAATTCTTTAAAAAAGCATTCAAAATCGTAGGCTGGTAGTGTAGATATGTAGCCTATCTTTGCATCTAGTTGTTTTGGATAAGAATAAAACGTCAGGTCCCACAATATCGTGTCTTTTTTTATTTAAATCTAGATTAATTCGCACTGGCCCATGGAAACCTCTATGAACACACTTGACTAGCCTTGGCAAAAAAAATCGCGGGGGACGAATTTACGTTTTATTAAAAAGTGTTTGCGTAATCTACACTTATGGCGCGCGCACACATTAGGATAGGTTAGATGCCTGCCTCTTAAAAAAAAACAAAAAAAAACATTCTGTCGGCCCCTTCAGTGCGTCGTCCCACCGGGAAAATGCCCTGCTGGTGGTCTGTTAGGATATATTAAACTCTACATCTTGCAGTTTGAATTTCGTACCGTCGTGTGATGGTTCTTAAAATAAGCCGTCAAACAGTGTATCTCTTAGACAAACGGATTATAAAAATGGACCCTTGATTCTCTGCAAAGTGAAAGTCTTGCATGTTTCACCGCCTCTCGTAGGAGGAGCGATAAAGTAAATTCTACATGCAACTCAATATCAACTAAAAGAAATGAATCCTAATATACTAATATTATAATCACTATTTGCATTAAATAACTTTGACGACAATGCGTTATAACGTTGAGCTGAAAAAACCTGATCCATTTCTTCACACAGCATGTGAAAATTTATGTCAAGAGGATTGGTAATGTTCATTTTACTCATTATTTTCTTACATTCGTCGTTTTTAGTAATATCAATGCTATGCAATGTTCAAATCATTTATAATGGACAGTTCAATTCAACTGCAGTTCAGCACATATTCTACAAACCACCAGCATGCATTTCCTTAAAAAATTGTGATCTTTTGCACATACAAAGGACCAAACACATATTTTTGATTTAAAAATATATATTCTTTATTATTTACAAATGTCTACTATATAAAATTTAATAAAATGTATAAAATAATTTGGGGGGGGGTTATATATATAGCGCACATACTTTGTTTCCTTTCCGAGGTTTTCTGAGAATGCAGGAATAACCAAATTTAAATGAAAAACAAAATGCAACATGCAGAAAATATGAAAATATAAGTAGTATATACTGTTGCGTTTACAGTTAATAGCTTATATTTTTGCACAAATAGAAGTGTAGTGTGATGTTGTGTTTTATGTCAGTTCATATTGAACACTCAACTTTACCTTTGTCATTAGAATGTTTTTTGGTCATTAGGGATGTTAGATTGTTGAGAAAAGTGGAAATTGTTTCTTGTTTTTGTCAGTGGAATTGAAATGTGGATAATATTCCAGTATTTATATACTGTAGGTCATCCGTTGTAATCATGGGCAGGTTTGACTCCTCCGTAGAAGGCTTTGGGTCCGCTCTCTTATCATTGGGTTCTGTAAGAAACGGGTGCAAACTCGTCAGGAGTGAAAAAGGTGACAAACTAACCCCCCCTGTGAATAACTAAAGTTAATTCACATAGCACATTATACACACAATGGCAAGTCAAACTGCTTTATAGGGACAAAATGTTACACACTGCAAAAAAAATGCTTTTCTTATATTTTTTGTCTTGTTTCCAGTCCAAATATCTAATTCTTAAATCAAATCTTTTTTTTTTCCAGAAAAAATAATAAGTCAAAAGAATCTTGTTTTCGGTTTGAAATAAGATTATTTTGCTTACCCCATTTGCAGATTATTTTGCTTGTTTTAAGGAAAAACTCTTGTGGAAAAATTGACTTTTCTTTTCTTAAAAATATTTAGATATATTTGGACTAGAAACAAGACAAAAACTCTAAGTAGGAAAGCATTTTTTGCAGTGCACCATTCAAGGATAAACACCTTTATATAATTAAAAGACGTTTGAGCGACAACTACGGTCTAAAATCAACAAGGATTGTTGTTAAGATGTTACATGAACTTAATCGGGGCAAATAAACCACTGTAAATCTTCATTTCAGCACTCAAATTTTTGAAACAGCTGACGGGCTAAACGTGAGGTGTTTCTCTGTCTTGAATCAGGCTGTTACAGGCAGACACTTAGCGCTGTCTCCACTTCAGCTGAGTGATGCTAATATTACTTTACATTAAACGCTATATGCTTTACTTGTAGGTCGAACAGTTCTCAAATCGACTTCATGTCCGAGTAATAGCTAACTGACATGTGAGACAAATGTTAAGGTCGAGACTCATATGTCGAGGCATTTTTGCAAAGGGTAACGAACTAATGTAGCGATAACGTAACTTACAATCTTCATAGCTATCGCAACAGCAGCCTCACGCAAAACAAAAACAAACAACAACAAAAAAACAGCAGCCTCACGCGGTAATCACCATTTAAACTGGAACACCATCATTTACAGCCGATACAAATGCATTCCGTCCGAAATATGGACAGTTGCCTGCGGCGTCTAAAAGCTAGGCTTCAGGAGTGAGATTGGTTGGATGAGGGAAACAACATTAAGGTAAGCCAATCAGAGGCAGAGTAGGGCGGGTCTATTCCTTTGCCAACAGGGGGAAAAAAACACTACAGGTGACGTGACACAGATGACTCGCAGATACGACGACGACTACGACCCCCCCCCCCAATTTTTTTTTCTTTACAGATCTACACGATTCACGTGAATGACCTATTTCAAGGTGAAAACGGCGAATTTCGCCGAAAGGTGACAAGTTTGCACCCCTGAAGAAAAGAAGCATAAAAGGTAAAAATAGTCAAAGAGTTCCTATCAATCTAATAATTAAATTAGTCCCCCCACTACAGTGATTAGTATATTCACAATAAATTATGACATGCTGACAGAGACAGAAAAACTTCATAATTCAAAAAAAGAATTATGTATTTCCTGTCTTTTACGATCTATCTTTATTATTAAGACAAATATTACTTTAAAAGACTTGACTTACGACACTGAATGTATGAACGACCATCTCTTCTTTGCTGGTGATGTGTAGTTTATAATATCCATAGTGTTTAGGTGTGATGCTTGTGATGGTGAGAGATCCGGTATTGTGGTTCAGTTCCAAACTGTCTTTGAATTGTTGAATTGTTTCATCATAGACCTCATTGTTTGTTTTATTCAGTGTAGCTATTAAAACAAATTTAGCACAACTGCATTCTTTGGAATCTGCAAACTTCCACCATATCATGTCAATTTCCCGTTCTGCAGTAAGATCAGTGTGTAGCGTGACAGATCGTCCCTCAATCACTGACACTGATGTGATTTTATCTTCCTTAAGAAGCACACCTGGAGAACAAACAGAAACAGTTTTTCAGATGGAGATTGAATTGTTTCCATCCACGTATTTGTATGCAAAGTTTGGGGTATCGCATTAAAAACACTGGAAAGAAACGACAAGATGAACAGAAAACCTTAAAAAGTTATAATTCACGCCAGTTTCTCAGGAAGTGACAATGGAAAAACATGTGGGATGGAAACCGTGTTTTATTCGCAAATATTTCATGCAATATTACAATTTTATTCACAACTTTGGATGAAAACAAAATCTTGTCCAACTAACCTTGCGACTTCCTACAGCCCATATAACAATCATTTATTGTTCTTGGTCTCTAAACACACATGGCAGTTCATAGGACATACCCAGGTAACACATTTAGGATTATAAAAATGTTGGTCTGGACATGAAATGTTTCTAAAATGTTGTGATTATAATATGATTTAAAGGTTACAAAAACGTTTCTTACAGCATTCTACTAACTTTATTTTTACCAAAAACATACCGTTATTTAAATGTTTATTTTTAATATTCTAAAACCGTTAAAATGTCCATGTTTTCTTGTTGTGATTAGAATGTTTCTTAGAATGTACAAAATAACATCACAATGACATTCAAAGAATGTTGTTCTAAGAAGATTGACAATGTATATCAAATATTAATGAAGTTACAAGAAGTTCCATTAACATTACTTTAAAAATGTTTTGTCCAATCATTTATTTAACTTATAAAAAAACAGCAGTAAAAGTTGTGAGTACATTCTCCATTATTCCCTGTAATTATTCATTGTAGGTCAAACTCCTTAAAAATCATTATCTCATATACTGGTAACAATCAGGCAAAACTTCAATTCTTCTGATTTCTTTTTTTCATGAGGGTCTTTAGATCATGCGTACCAAATTTCAGTTGAATTAGGCCAACAGCCTAAAGCCTAAAGTATACTTCATAGCATACGCGTATGTTCGAACGCATATCCTTTTATAGTGTACTCTAAAGTGTATAGTGTACTCTATAGTGAACGCAGGCGGTTGACACATGCGCTCTAAAAAGCATCATCTTTGTCAAGTGTCTGCTGTATTTTTCTCCAGATTATGACTGATAAAAATATCTTTGTACTTTCATTTTGTTTTCTACTGTAAAACAACGGCCCGGGCCAGTGTTGCCACCTTGTGGAACAACTGTTAGTGCAAAAACAAGTCAATTAGTATGTGCAACCTGCTGTTACAAAAATCCAGTGGTGCACGTACTATTCTGATGATGAAATTCATATCACACGCAATGTACGCTGACCCTGTACATGAAAAGTGAGGCTTACTTTGGGCTTAAGAGGAGTTAAAGAAAATTCAAAATGTCAGACAAATGTCACAGAGGAAGCACTGTGCTGTACGTGAGCAACATGATCCAACAAGGCTGTAGTTTCTTTTCACCTCCTCATCTCTCTCTGTCTATGGGACTCTTGAACAGTGTGTCATTTGTCAGTAAAGATCAGCATCCTGGGCTTCAGACCTGGATTTGCCCAGAGGACACAGCAACACCCTCTTTCTCCCACAACTCCAACCAAACAGGTTTGATTATTTGTGATAGCTAATACACCACTCTACTCTCTGTGTGATGATAACTCCCTGCACAAATCTGTGTTGTTGTGGGTCAGTGGGTCAGCCTTGCTTGACTTGTTTGAAACAGCTCACCATCACCTCATTTGTTGTTTTAGTTTCTCCTTCACACACTTATTCTGAATCTAACATTCCTCTATAGATCTTTGTCAGGTAGTGCTATATTTAATACTTGACAGGAATGAAAACGAGGCTGTGAGGAACAGAAGTACTGTTTTTTTTAACCATTATTGTTTATGATTATTCAGCTGACGAAATGTCTTTCTAAAGAAAGTTTCAAGAGACAAAAACTCCATAAACAGTTTTGAAAGTTGTGGGTTGTGAAAATGACACGATTTAGGACCTTTATATAATGCGTGCCATTGTAAAAACTAAGTCTTTCCCTCACAGCTTTGATTTCATCCGTGTTAAATTCACTACGGTGTTTAACCTCATTAAGGTCTGTCGCAGGGGTTTTCAATCTGGGATCCGCAAGGAAAAGAAGATCAGAGAAAACAGTGTAAAAAAGTTCATATAAATAAAATATAACACTAAATAAACCATACAAATATATTTAAAATAAATAAAACATATAATAGCACAGTATAGTGACAAAAAATTAACAATGTTATAGAAGCTAAATATTTTCCAATAATATTTTACACATTTATATTTTTAATTAATTAAATAAATTAAAACTTTTTTTCAGAATATAAATTGGGTCTTTATACACTAAAATATAAATGATCATTTGTACGATAGGATTTTTATGATTATCATATTTAGGGGATTGAAAACCCCTGGTCTATTATCTCTCGTCTCTTTTCCCCATTTTTCTACATGACACATCTTGTCCTTGCTGCCACATTCAGGTAACCCGAATGCTAATAACCAACTCTAAACACTCAGTTTACTATTTCCTCTCAAAGAACGACCTCACTATCCACCGACGAAGCCCCAATTATCCATCTTCATGCAGCCTTCAACACTATCAAACTCCGTACAGAACCACATGAATCTCTCCAGGTATCTTCACCAGGTTGTACATTTTTTTTAAACAATTTGATAACTGTGCAGTGAAGCATTTCATCAAGTTACTCCCTACTTAGGATGAATAGCTTTAGATAAAAGCATCAATAAATGAACAAATCCAATGCAACTTACTAGTTTCTAAATCTCCCTCCTGAACAGACGTGTTCACACCTGGTGAAAACAAAAACACAAATATTAATCTGTTGTAAATGCTGATCTGTACAAACACAGATCCTGCATGCACAGTTGTACTACTGTATTTTCTGGAAATTAAGTCGCACCAAATCAAACTTGCATTGTCGAGAGAAAAAAACACAGAGTTTGGAATAATTATGATTAATCATGATTCTATTTTTTAAATGTTTTTGAAAAAGGTCTCTTCTGCTCACCAAGGCTGCATTTATGTGATACAATAAAAATATGTTTTGTAAATAGTAGTATTGTGAAATATTATTACAATTTAAATGTATTTAATGGACATATATATTTGAAAATATGGCATATCTTTACATAGTAAAGGATTAATCTCAAAAAACAGTGCGCTTATGCTAGAATGTTTGCTAGAACCCATGCTGCATCTCAGTCACACCCTTCATCTGAGAACAAGATATACTGTAAACCAGATCATCCAGTTTTCTGCTCAGCCTCACCTTATTCTCTGGTTTTAGATAACGGAGAACATTCTCAGAGGTGGTTTTCCAGTAACGTTAATAGAATGATCCTTCAATGTTTTCTCTAATGTTCTCATATACAAGAAAAAATCTAAACATTTAACAAACTGGATATTTTAAACGTCCAGAGAACATTCAGAAATAATTATAGTTTCATGGTTCAAAGAACATTCAAAAGTAAGATATGCACAATGATAAAATGTAAACATTCCCTTAATGTTTTGTCTAACGTTCTCATAACCAACTATTTTTTTAAAACATTCAGAGTACATACCTCCATCTACCTCCACAGCTAACAAAGGAACTGCACCTGTTTTAACCAAAATCATAGACTTAAATATAGGACACCATTGTAATTGTAAATCAAAGTACACAAAGTTGTACAGTAATTTACCATTTTTTGAATGTCTGTCCTCATTAGACATTTCCCTGTCTGCTGAAAACAAACACAGATATCGGGTCTTTAGTATGTTGATTTTTTTATGAACAAAACACCCAGATTCAGTAGTACAGTATCGTACCATGGTTTGGCTGATGAACATCCCCATTGTTTTCAGGAACTACACCTTTAATAAAAATGACATAACTTGATTCAATTAAATCTTTTGTCATCCCTAACTATAATCAGTGTTGGGGTAACACATTACAAGCAATGCGAGTTATGTAATCAGATTACTGTTTTCAAGTAACTAATAAAGTAGCACATTTCTTGACTGATACCTCTCCTGTCCCCATGTTGGGAGAAATTGGGAATAAGTGCAGAGGCACCTCCTTTAGTCTGAGGCTTATTCATTTCACTTTTGGTGTTAAAGAGCCTTTACAGTTGCCAAAAATATAACTTTTGCCTTTTTATCTTATTAAAAAACAAATATGCAATGCATTACTTTACATAAACAGTAATTAAGTACCGCAGTTAGTTCTTTTTTATGGAGTAACACAATATTGTAATGCATTACTTTTAAAAGCAACTTTCTCCAGCACTGACTATAATATTACAACTTTAGAGTTTTTTTGTGATGATGTTTATTGTCTAAATGGAAAGAATGAAGTTACATCAAAAACACAAGAATCTGTACACATAGTTAAATTGTATCTCACTTTTTAGGCTCTCGAGTTCCTCTTCGTCAGGTTCATCTGTATAAAAAAATTGCATAATTTAAACAATTATGGAGAAGTAAAAGCAAACTTTCTTTCTTATTTTTTCTTTTAAATTAGCTACAGGTAACACGTACCGACGTTATCTGCCTGTTTACGTGTCTTGCGCTGACAGTAATAATAAATACCACACAAAACTGCAGCCACAGCCAGAGCACAAACACAAACCAGCACTATATGAACTGCAGATGAACCTGGTGCTATAATGGAAAGAGAGATACTGTATCAGCATTGACGTACATGAATATGACCAGCTCTGTTAAAAAACGCTGCTGTACCTGAACATGTGTGACAGAGTTGACTGATGTCCAGATGTTGAGTCTGGTTGCTGATGGGATTGTTGAGCACACAGCTGTAGGTGTTTTTATCCTGATATTCCACCTCCAGAGGTAGAGAGAGACTGATGCTGAGATCAGACACACTGATGCTGGACAATAAACTGTTTCCTTTGTACCAGGAGAGAGTCACATGACTCACATTCACCACTGAACACAACAATGAACAATATGATGATGATGATGATGATGAAGAACATTGTGAAGAGTTACTGCTGATGACAGGAACAGGCAGACGAGCTGAAAACAAGAGAGAATAAAGTCTATAATGGATACATAATGTGATGCAATAAAATCAAACTGAATGCATCTCAAAAACTACCCACCAGAAACCATAATACTGAATTCCTTGGGCAGGACCTCTTTTCCGTCAACGATCTGTAAAAATCTGTAAAGTCCAGTATGTTCAGGTCTGGTGTTTGTGATGGTCAGAGATCCAGTTTGATTGTCCAGCTTCAGTCTGTCTCTGAATCTCCCATCAAGAACATCATCATATATAGAGATCTTATTGGCCATTCTGTTGATCTGAACTATTCGAGTGCTGTCAGATCCAAACGTCCACAGTATCAGATCAGCTTTCTGTATTTCAGTAACATCATTATATAAAGTGACAGAATCTCCCTCCATCACTGACACTGAATTAATTCCATCTGTATAACCAAACACACCTGCAGATCAGAGACAGTTTTAGAAAGTTAAGCTGAACAAATCCAACTGAGATCACCGAGTCTTGTTTAAAGGTTAATATTGTCAAAATGTATGGTGCTTTGTGCATTGAACAGAGATCAGCACAAGCTTTTTTTTAGTTTAAGCTTCATAAAACAGATCAAAATATTACTTCAGAAATTGAATATATATTATAATCATTTTAGATATTTAAGTCTCGAAAACCATTTAAATCTACTCACCATCCACGAGTAACGTAACAAAAAATAAAACAAACGTCTCCATATTTCTGTACAGATCAGTAAAAGTTGTCCATTGTAGTTGTCAAACCGTTCCGTTGAGTCTCAAAGCGTTCGATCAGTTCGTCCAATCTAAACGAGCTAAACCGCAAGATGACAGCGACGATTCTTAACATCATTTCACTTTTACACGTGATTTTGTCATATTTCAGTAGGTCACGTTTATACGAGTGAAACGCGAAATGTTCTTGATTTAAATGCTGAGAAATCAGTGGCTAAATCTGATCAAAAGAAGGAAGTAGATGGAACTTCCCAACGGGATCTGTCATGGAGAACAGCAGATCTGCCCAGAAACTCTCACACCGACGACTATCAAACGATTTGAGCCAGTGAATGGGTGTGTTAGTGTGTCAACCATAGACACCAGGTCAAAGTTCAAGATATTATTCAAGTGTTAGGCCTATTACCAAGACAATCAGTCATAGGTTTATAGCACTTGACATAGATACAACACAATTCATTAGACAAGATTTTTTATTATTAAAATGTTTATAAAAAAGGCTGAAATTGAACTGTCAGAGCAAAATCTCTTATTCACATTACTGTTTGAAACAGTGCAACCTTTAGATGGTCCACTAGAGGGCAGAAAACGTTCAAACATCACTGTTTCGTTCAATAACACTGAGCAAAATATTAAAACGAACACTATGAAATGTAACAGACATGCAATGTACATAACATGAATATCAAAACAAGAGTAAATGGTAACAGGTTATATCGACTGTAAAATAACAACAAACGTTAGTGTAAAGTTAAAATAAACCCTTATTAATTATTATGAATTTTCACAGGTTAACAGCATGCAGCGTATATTTCAAACACATTTTCACCTGTTTTAAAGGCTCCTAAAAGCCTTTAAATTTTAAATAAGGATAATGACAAGTGTTTTCAGTAATCTCTCCATTCATCTGTGATTTAGTCTCTTCTCCTCCTTTGTCTCTCTGTTTTCTATGGAATCTGTTAAAAAGATAAAATGTCAGATATGGTTCATTTTGCATGAATTAATTGGTCATTTCAGATCATCTAACTTGTTCAGTGTTGATGGATTTTTATTCTGTGAAAAGATTTGAGCTAACCTCAGACGATAAATGTCTTAGAGATCATATTTTGTCAGTTCCTGATGATATTTAGTTTATAAATTCCAAAGTCTGTGGGTCTGATGTTATTGATTGTGATATATCCAGTTTTTTGATCCAGCTGTACTCTGTGTCTGAATGTCTCATCATGACCAGTACAATCAAAATAGTCTGGTTCATTCATTCTGGCTACGATGATAAATGGGTTTTGTTCCATCTGTATTCAATTCTCCAAAGTTGAATCACATCAAATCTTTGTATAGCATTGAAAACACCATCTTCCACTATCTTCAGTTCATCTGTCCCAGCCAAAGATTTACAAATTTGTGCAATAAAAATGTTTTGATCGCTATGTATACTTAAAAAAAACTTTGTTGCATGAATTTACATAAAAATACAATTTACAAAGCTGAATAATAATAAAAAAAAGTTTATATTATCTATTACTTTTTCTTTTTTTTTTACCATACATATAAATAGCATGAAAATATTCAACAATTACAGCTGATTAGATTTTCAGAACCTTTAACCATAATGTATTTTTCCACCACTTCAGTCAATTTGATATTTTTAGCCAAAGAATAAGACAAACACTTAAAAAAACTACTATTTTATGTCAGCTTGTATTGCACATACAACTTCACTTTTGTCATTAATGTACATTTGGGATTTCAAATGTCTGTAAAAGAAAAAGAGAGTATAAATATGTTTTTTGTTTGTTTGTTTTGTCAATGGATATGAAATGTGGATAATATTCTAGTTATATACTGTATAGTCCTCTTCTCTTACCAAGGGAGAGTTTTTCTCCGAAGGATCGTCCTGTCTTTTCTTTTTGTCCTTTAAGGAAACAGAAGCAAAGGTGAAAACAAAGAAAGCGTTTGAATGTTATTGCACTGACTACAGTGATTTATAATAGGATGCATTGAGGAATTATACAGTGTGATTTGCATGAACGTATTCGCTGTGAGTTACGATACTTTCACGATACTCGTCATGTGACTCTTGATTTAAAAAAATATATATTCATCTATGATCTTTTACATAGGCTTGCTGTAATTAATAGATTAACAGTTACAGATCATATTAAGACAATTGAAGGACTCACTGTACTCACATAAGAAGCAACACTGAATGTCTTTGTGATCTTCCGTCCCTCACTGATAATCTGTAGTTTATAATGTCCATAGTGTTTAGGTGTGATTTTTGAGATGGTCAGAGACCCAGTATTGTGGTGCAGTTGCAACCTGTCTTTGAATCTTTCTTCATTATATAGGTTTTCCTCATTGCTTTTTTTATCCCACTTAGCTATGACAGAAAACACAGCCTGATTGTATTCTCTGGATTTAGCAAACTTCCACCGTATCAGTTCATTTTTCTGTATTTCAGTGACATTAGCATGTAGTGTGACAGTTTCTCCCACCATTGCTGACATTAAAGTCATTTCATCTGTCTCGATAAAATCACCTGGAAAAAGAGATCAAACTTATCGAGTCTTTTTCAACAAACCTCTTTCTATTTATTTTTTGAATTTCAGTCATTGTCCCTAAATGTGATAGATCCAGCTAGCTGATGCTGCTGTTGTTGTTTGTTTTTTTTTGAAAGGTATTTAAAATCTTTAAGATATCTAGTCGCTTTGACTGTCCATTGGGTTATCTTGGGTTTCACCATTGTTGTGCTTTTCTGAGCTTTAATATGATAAACAGTTTAAGCTGCTTTGCAAAATGAATGAATGTAAATGTAAATATCAGCCAAATAAACCCAGTTGGGAAACTTTAAATGTATTACTTGTGCGGTAACTTACTGTTTTGCGAATGTCTCTCCTGATCAGGCGTTTCTGCACCTGCTGAAAAAACAAGCACCAATAATAATGTCTTGTGTGTATTAAGATGAACACAAACATGCAGAGAGATTTAGTGATATGGTATCTTACCACTGTTTGGTTGATTGACATCCCCAGCGTTCCCATTTACTACACCTTAACAATAATCACAAGAAGCCCTTTATTGTTATAGAGTTCTTTGTAAAGTTGTTTGTTGTCTCAGTGAACAGAATAAAGCCACATATAAACACAAGAGGCATACTAAATTGTCTCTCACCATTGGTCAGCCCAATATGTTCCTCTTCATCAGGTTGGCCTGTATAAAAATTATTACTTAATTTAAAGAATGAAGTAACGTAACTTTCTTACAAAACTATGTTTTGCACAATAAAACTCATATTTTTCTTCTGAAAATGTATCTATAGGTAACACATACCTTGATTAGCTGCTTGTGTAGACGTCCTGTGGTGATAATAGAGAACACCACAGAAAACTACAACCACAGCCAGAACAGAACAGCAAACCAGCACTAATTGACCTGCAGACAAACCTGGTGCTATAATGGAAAGAGAGATACTATATCAGCATTGACGTACATGAATATGACCAGCTCTGTTAAAAAAAACGCTGCTGTACCTGCACATGTGTGACAGAGTTGACTGATGTCCAGATGTTGAGTCTGGTTGCTGATGGGATTGTTGAGCACACAGCTGTAGGTGTTTTTATCCTGATATTCCACCTCCAGAGGTAAGAGACGCTGCTGCTGAGATCAGACACACTGATGCTGGACAATAAACTGTTTCCTTTGTACCAGGAGAGAGTCACATGACTCACATTCACCACTGAACACACCAATGAACAATATGATGATGATGAAGAACATTGTGAAGAATCTCTGCTGATGACAGGAACAGGCAGACGATCTGAAAACATGAGAGAAGATAATAAATCTTAAGGTAAATGTCACAATAAAACACCCTGATGCAGTTTGATATGTTCATAATGTTGGGCATTATGTCTGTCCCTCTGGTCTGTGATTTTGTCTCCAAGAGACTTCTAGAATAACTGAAGGATGGATTCAGAAGAAAAGTTACCAGTCAAATTGGCATGCAACTATAAAACTACTCACCAGAAACAATAATACTGAATTTCTTGTGCGTGACCTCTTTTCCACCAATGAACTGTAAATATCCATAGACTCCAGCATGTTCAGTTCTGGTGTTCATGATGGTCAGAGATCCAGTCTGATGATCCACCTTCAGTCTGTCTCTGAATCTCCCATCAGGACCATCATAATATGAAACCTTATTAACCAGTCTGTTGATCTACGCTATACGAGTGACTTCAGGTCCAAATGTCCATGTTATCAGATCAACTCTCTGTATTTCAGTAACACCAGTCTGTAGAGTAACAGAATCTCCCTCCATCACTGACTTCACATCAACACCAAACACACCTGAAGAACAAACAGAAACAGTGTCTCAGATAATCTATATAACATCTTTTCATAAGAACTGAAGTCATTCGAATTTGAAAGGACACCAAGGTGAGTGTGTCTAAATTTCCATTTTTGAGTGAACTATGCCTTTAAAAGTAATCCTGTTCAAGACTTTACAGGTTAAAAACCACGTTTAAAGTCCAGCAGGATATTTTATAGTCAGAGTGCACGCACACACACGTCACACACCGGATGTGTGTACGCACTCAGATCACTTGGACATGGTTGTGTGTTTCATTTATCTTTTACAGATCACCGACACAGGCACTCCGCTTCACATGCTATCCGCATGTCGTTTATTCACCTGCGCACCCTATCTTGCATTACTCAAACATTAGTGCCCCCTAGTGGCGCTCATCAGTACATCTTCCTTTTTTTTTTTAAACAACCAAAAATTAAATTCAATAAAACCTTTAAAGAACACATCTCTCTCTCTTTTTTTCTTAACTCTCATCTCCTTAACATTCTTAACATTTTAACTATTTAACAATGTGTTTTCTTCCTCAATTATTTGTTTCTTTTAGTTTCCTTTTAGATTAGTCTGCTTGCACATTTAACACTTCAGCACTCCTCAATAAGTCTTTTTGGCTTAACAATTAATCTCCTTGGCCTCTCATCCTTTCCTGTATTTAGAGATAATGGCAGTGTACTGTCTGTAGGAGATTTCTTTGGGGTACTCTCTTTATTCTGTTCTGTTGGAGCCGCAGGACAATTGAGTCCGACATCCTCGTTGAATTCTGTTTTAGGAATTTTTAACAAATCCCTCCTGTTTCTGCGAAGAGTATTACCATACTCGGTGAGTACTTCATATGATCTAGGCATGATCTCCTTCAGAACCTTTGCTTTAGGTCCCCATTTTCCATCACATCTTACTCTCACCAAATCTTTACATTCCAGTGGGCGTAAAGGTCTTGCGGTTTTATTGTATGCGACGTTAGAGCTGCAATTCCTAGGTGCAAGCTGGTCTTAGTTTTGAAGCAGATGTTCTGCTGACGGTAGCTTTGTCCTCAGCTTCCTACCCATCAGTAGTTCTGCTGGAGACTTCCCACCTTCTAAAGGTGTTGACCTGTAGTTCAAGATTGCAAGGTGAGGATCTTCTCCTGCTTCAGCTGCTTTCTTCAACAGATGTTTTACAATCTGCACCGCCTTTTCGGCTAACCCATTTGACTGTGGGTAATATGGACTTGACGTTATGTGTTCGAATCCATACTGCCTTGCAAACTCTTTGAATGTCAACCCACTGAATTGAGGTCCGTTGTCACTGACTACAGTGACCGGGATTCCATGTCTTGCAAATATTGTTTTCAAGTGTAAGATCACTTGCTTTGCGGAGGTGTCTGTCAATAATGCGAACTCTGGATAGTTGGAATAATAATCCATGACAACCAGGTAATCTTTCCCACTCAGTTGGAACAAATCAGCTCCGATTTTCCTCCACGGTTCACATGGTTTATAATGAGGTAAGAGTGGCTCTTTCTGCTGTTTGTATCTGTGTTGTTGACAAATCTCACAGCGTTGTACTTTTGTCTCAATGTCTCTATTCATATAGGGCCAGTACATCACTTCTCGGGCACGGTGTTTACATTTCTCCATACCCATATGGCCTTCGTGTATGAGCTCAGTCATTTGTGGTCTCTTTGTACTAGGAACTACAATCCTCCTTCCTTTAAGAAGAACTCCGTCAATGACAGAAAGCTCATCTCTAAAATGCTGATATGGGCTTGGCAGCGTCTCGTCTCCCGGTGAGTTGATTTTACAAATTACCTCCTGTAATATGCTGTCACTTGCTGTTGCATCTGCAAACTCAACCCACTTCTGTCTTGACACAGGTATCTGGCTCACTACACAATCCACGTGAATTTGTACATCATTTTCCGTACTGCTTTTACCAGTGTGACACAGGCTGGCTCTGCTAAGAGCATCGGCCACTACCAGTAATTTACCCGGAGTAAACTCAAATGTCAAATGGTACTTCTGTAAGCGCAACAGAAGACGCTGGATGCGTGGTGGTGCATCACCCAGAGCCTTTGTTGATATCGCAATAAGAGGTTTGTGGTCGGTCTCCACAATCACTTCCCTGCCATACACGTATTCATGGAACTTCTCGCAGCCGAAAACTACGCCTAATGTCTCCTTCTCAATCTGTGCGTAATTTCTCTCTGCTGCTGTCATTGTGCGTGATGCGTACGCTATAGGACACCACTCAGTTCCATGTTTTTGGAGTAATACCGCTCCAAGTCCATCTTTGGACGCATCAGTTGACACCTTCACTGGTTTCTCAGGATCATAAAATTTAAGCACTGGCTCCATTATGAGACTGTTCTTGAGCTTCTCCCATTCTTGTTCATGGTGGTGCTCCCATTGCCACTCACTCTTTTCCTCCAGCAAGCTACGCATCGCTTTTGTGTTGGCAGAAAGATTGGGTATGAATTTACTCATGTAATTGACTATTCCCAATACTCTCTGTAACTCTGTTTTGTCTTTAGGTGCTGGCATGTCAGCTACAGCTCGTGTTTTTTCCGGGTCTGGCTGTATTCCTGCCGCAGATAGCTTATCTCCAAGGTACGTGATTTCTGTCACTCCAAATTCACATTTTTGTCTGTTTAGTTTCAGCCCTGACATTTGTGCTTGTTTTAACACTTCACAGAGTCTTTTGTCATGCTCATTTTGCGTTTTTCCCCATATTATTATGTCATCCAGGAATACTCCCACACCTTCGATACCATCAAACAGCTGTTGCACTGTCCTGTGAAATACCTCTGGCGCCGAACAGATACCAAAGGGTAAGCGAAGGAAATAGTGCCGCCCGAAGGGTGTATTGAAAGTACACAACTTAGCACTTTCTTCATCCAGGACCATTTGGTAGAAACCTGACGATGCATCCAGTTTAGAGAAATAACGTGCACCAGACATTGTGCTTGTTATGTCAGTCTTTGTTGGCAACTTGTAGTGCTCTCTTTTGATCCACTTATTTAAATGTCTTGGATCTATGCAAAGTCTTAGATCTCCGCTTTTCTTTTCCACAATTACCAGAGAATTTACCCACTCTGTTGGCTCCTCTATTTTTCTTATTATTCCTTTCCCGATCAAAGATTGTAATTCTGATCTTAGCCTTTCTTTCAGGGCAACTGGTACCTTCCTGGCTGGATGTATGACTGGTTGGGGATTTTCTTTCAGCTGTATCTTGTGTTTGCCTGGTAGACAACCCACACCTTCAAACACATCTTGGTACTGTTTAACTATCTTGTTAACACTCGTTACTGTCTCATCCTGTTTCTCAGCTGCATCACTCTGTGTAACTGCTTTACTGTTAATCACATGCACTCTCTTTATGAGCCCCAAATTTTCACAAGCCTTCAGCCCAAGTATAGGCTGTCTATTACCCTCGACCAGTACACACATTATATTCACAGACTGTCCTGTTTTTGATGTCAGTGTGATCCTACACACCCCCTTTGTGGGAATCGGCTCATCATTGTAAGTTCGTATGCTTATTTTCCTGTCATGCACTTTTGGCTTTTTTCTCAGTCTGTCGAATTCTCTTGTTGGCAGAAGGTTCACTTGTGCGCCGGTGTCCATTTTAAAGGGTACAGTCACTCCGTTGACATCTAGATGAGCTATCCACTCGTCCTTGGTGCTTGCATCCTTCACCACAGCCTCCACAAAGAACTGCTCGTCCTCATCATTGCTGTCGCTGGTGTCCTTGACTTTTTCTACAACTCTAACTTTTTTTTTAGTGAAGCAGCATCTTGCAAAATGATTTTTTCCACCGCACTTGCGACAGTCTTTACCATAAGCCGGGCATTTCTGTGGTGCATGATTGGTACCACATCGGTTACAGTCCTTGTTATCCTTTTGTCTTGGTTTGTAGTGTTTTTCTTTGCCTGTTTTCTTTGTGCGTTCACGCACTACATCCATGGCTGCTGCAGGCTCACTTTCCGCATCGAAGGATTTAAGTTGTACGTTCGCTCTCTCTGATGCTTGGCAGATGCGAATTGCTTTATCCAAAGTCAACTCTGCTTCCCCGAGTAACTGTCTTCTTAGTTTCTTGTCCAGGATGCCAATGACTATTTGATCCCTGATCATCGAATCAGACAAACTTTCAAAGTTGCACGATTGGCTTTTCAGACGTAAATCTGTCACGTATTGTTCAATAGTCTCTCCTTCTTTCTGCATCCGATTACGAAAAACATAACGTTCGTATGTTTCGTTTTTCTTTGGTGTACAATAGTCCTCAAACTTTGCCATAACAACATCGTACTTATCTTGCTCTTCTTCAGAGAACTGGAACGTGTTGAAGACATCTATTGCAGATCGGCCCGCCACTGTGAGAAGCAGCGCAATCTTCCGGCGGTCATTATCCCTCTCCAGCCCCGTCGCTAACAGGTACAGCTCGAAGCTCTGCTTGAAGGATTTCCAATTAGCGTGGACATTTCCACTCAAATTCAGCTCGTTTGGCTGTCGGATGCTATTTATACTCATTTTGTAAACTTTTTATCGATTTCTCCTGGTACCATGTTTCATTTATCTTTTACAGATCACCGACACAGGCACTCCGCTTCACATGCTATCCGCATGTCGTTTATTCACCTGCGCACCCTATCTTGCATTACTCAAACATTAGTGCCCCCTAGTGGCGCTCATCAGTACAGTGTACAAGAGGTAAAAAACGATATAAATACTGTTCGTTTTCTCACACAAACCGCTCGTTTCGTGTCTTAGGCCATCAATGTGTAGTTACGATGGGGAATTGTTTAATTTGAAGTTCTCTGTGCATGTTCTTTTTCCCTCTTATAGAGACAGTGACCTATACCTGCCATTATATGACTGACAGACTAGAATGGTTTGACCTAAAAACATCAAAATTGGATCTACTGAAGAAAAAAAGACACCTACATCTTGGATGCCCTTGGGGTAAGCTGATAGATACCAAATTTTAATTTCAAAGTGAACTATCCCTTTAAGCTGCAGTTCTAGTAATAATAGTGTCAGGTGTGGTTTCAGGCAGACTGAGTACAGTTGTCAATGGAATTAAAATATGGATGATATACTATATATAGGTGCATCTCAAGTGTTACCCACTTTACAATAAGGTTCATTAGTTACATTAGTTAACTGCTTTAGGTACTAAGAATGAACAGTACTTTTACAGCATTTATTAATCTTAGTTAAGTCAATGCACTGTGAATTAACATGAACTAACAATGAACAATGGTATTTTTATTAACATTAACAAAGATGAATCAATGTATTGTTCATTGTTCATTCATGTTAGTAATACATAATGAAACCTTATTGTAAAGTGTTACCATGTCACTTCTTCTTGCCATAACTAATAATATATCAGTTAAAGATAATAAAAGCAAAATATATTATGTTAAAGGACTCAACCTACTCACAGGAGCAACAACATTGAACGTCTCTGAGATATTCCGTCTCTCACTGGTGATTTGTAGTTTATAATGTCCATAGCGTTCAGGTGTGATGTTTGTGATGGTCAGAGATCCAGTATTGTGGTTCATATGCAATCTGTCTTTGAATCTTTCTTCATTATTTAGGTATTCCTCATCGTTTGTTATATCCCACTTAGCTATGACAACAAATTCAGCTTTAATGAGAAGTTCTGAATTAGCAAACTTCCACATTATTTGCTCACTTTCATGTATTTCAGTGATTTCAGTTTCTAGTGTGACAGATTCTCCCACTGGTATGAATACTGACTTCACTTCATCTCTCTCAAAAACATCTGGAGAACAAACAGAAACAGGTTTTCAGACAGAGATCAGTCAAGTCACCTTTATTTATATAGCGCTTTTAACAATACAGATTGTGTCAAAGCACTTAACAGTATCAAGTTGGAGGATAGAGTGTCAGTAATGTATAATAATAAGATTAAACACTCAATTTTCAGTTAAAGGCATTTCATTATTGAATTCAGAGATGTCATTGTCTAGCTCAGTATAGTTTAAATAGTATCTGTGAAATCCAATTGACGATAATCGCTAGAAATTAAGTGTCCCCAACTGAGCAAGCCAGAGGCGACAGCGGCAAGGAACCAAAACTCCCTCTGAGACAGAATGGAGAAAAAAAAACCTCGGGAGAAACCAGGCTCAGTCGGGGGGCCAGTTCTCCTCTGGCCAGGATATTATTGTTTATTTATTGTTTTAATTAAGACTTTAAGTGTTTTATATTTCTATTTTAATATTGTTGCAATTTCTAACAACAAAAAGTGAAAGTCAAACCTCACTCGGCTTTCTACTGTCCACATTTAAACAATCATTTCTACTTATTTTCCTATTTCAGTCATTGTCACTAAACACCATATTAGCAAAAATCCATTTGCTAACTTTTGATTTTGATGCTCTCTAGAACTTGCATGTTGAAATTTTGGACCAACAGAGAAGTAGTTTAAAGAAATGCAGAAGAATAAGCAAAGAATATCAAAGCAGCTGACAGAAAACAGCTGTTCTTTATAATAGAGTATCAGCCAGTTGAAGCCAGTTGGGAACCTTAAAATGTATTAGTTGTACGGTAACTTACTGTTTTGTAAATGTCTCTCCTGATCAGGTGTTTCTGCACCTGCTAAAAAAATGATGTATTGTGTGTGGATTTATATGAACACAATCATGCAGAGAGATTAAGTAATACAGTATCTTACCATTGTTCGGCTGATCGCCGTCCTCAGTGTTCACAAAGACTGCACCTTAACGGTAATCACAAGACTTAATTCAATGAAGCCCTTTAATTTGTTGTCCCAGTGGACAGAATAAAGCCACATCAAACGTGCATAAACACAAGAGTCATAGTTAAATTGTCTCTCACCATTGGTTAGCCTAATATGTTGTTCTCCATCAGGTTGGCCTGTTTAAAAATAATCACTTAATTTAAACAATGAAGTAGAAGTACACTAAAATATTCTTTCAGAAATGTACTTTTTATAATAAGGGCCAGATTTAGCTACTTAAACAGGGCAAATTAGCATGAGGTCACAATCTAATAAAAGTGCCAATGGGATTGGAAAGTTCTGCGGGGGAATCCTGAGAATACACAAATTCAATGTCATGTCCAGGGCAGGCATGCTTTTTTGGATGATAAATAGTGACACAAATACCACTGAAGAGACTACCGCAAACCTAAATTTAAATAGCCTACTCTCCACCTAGTAGTTTAGCGGCCTGACAGTGAAACTCCTACAAATGCATATGCAATAAGGTCAGCCGCAAAAATAACACTGTCCACAGCTTTTCATTGCTAATTTTTCACTGCGTGTCTTTAGTAATTCCTTGCAGTAGTTTATTTAATGCCAAAAAAGGGTTTGCACTGATGCAAGCTGGCCCAAAAGCTCATATTTTTCTTTTGAGAATTTAGTATCACATACCCTGATTAGCTGTTTCTTCAGGTATCTTGAGCTCACAGTAACAGTAAATACCACAGAAAACTGTAGCCACAGCCAGAGCACAAACGCAAACCAGCGTGATATTTAATGAGGACAAACCTGGTGCTATAATGAAAAGAGAGTGTATCAGTATCAACTTGAACAGATCAGCTCAGTAATTAAACACACATATCAGCGCTGCTGTACCTGAACATGTGTGACAGAGTTGACTGATGTCCAGATGTTGAGTCTGGTTTCTGATGGGATTGTTGAGCACACAGCTGTAGGTGTTTTTATCCTGATATTCCACCTCCAGAGGTAGAGAGAGACTGATGCTGAGATCAGACACACTGATGCTGGACAATAAACTGTTTCCTTTGTACCAGGAGAGAGTCACATGACTCACATTCACCACTGAACACACCAGTGAACAATATGATGATGATGATGATGATGATGAAGAACATTGTGAAGAGTTACTGCTGATGACAGGAACAGGCAGACGAGCTGAAAACAAGAGAGAATAAAGTCTATAATGGATACATAATGTGATGCAATAAAATCAAATTCTTTTGAGAGTCACATGACCCACATTCACCACTGAACACAACAATGAACAATATGATGATGATGATGAAGAACAGTCCCTGATAATGACAGGAACGGGCAGAGGAGCTGAAAACATGAGAGAATAAACAGGCAAAACATAAATCGATTGGTAAATCACTTTTTTAAACTGGATTTATGTCCTTTAGTTTATTAAAACCTTTGCAGTAATGCACAAAAAAATGTTTGTCACTTTAACAGCAAAATACTCTAAAAATGCTACAGTAATGGTGTGTTCCCTTATTATGCAGTGAACTGGGACATATTTTACATTTATATTACACTTACATTTACATTTATTCATTTAGCAACTTACAATTTTACAGTACAATACTGTTAAATGTACAGATTTTTGGAAAACATTTAACTGAGATGTTTTATGTAATTTATGTGTTTTTAATTTATGTAATTTTAAAACAATTCTTACATTGTACTAGAGGAAAATGAGAATTTGAAGATTATTGTTAAAGCTACTTGAATTATTCAGTGAATTATACATTAGTTGAATTGCAAAGTTGTCTAAATCATCCTTTTGAATTTGGAGTATTGTTTCAGGTGAATGGAAGAAAAAGTGTATTTAACATTAAAGGTTTTAGAATGTGCTGCTGATTTTAGTGATTGAAATATTTCGTAGCTGCTTTATATGGATTGCAAATTGCCAAAACTTGCATTTTGTTCACATATCTTTGTTGTATTCTTTTGAAAGATGATCTAAATAGATAGATAGATAGATAGATAGATAGATAGATAGATAGATAGATAAACAGAATATGCATACAAGCAAAGTCAGAAAGTCAACTTTATTTTTGCTGTAAAGCAGCTCTAACAAGTCAATAGTGTCATTCTATAGCTCAAGTCAGTTCAGTATTGATTCAGTTCAGTTGCATAGCTGTGTAAAATTCATTAATTGTGTGTGCATACTGTATGTACAGTGTATATGTGCATGTATGTACTATGACAAACTCCTGAGCTTCACTGCACTCTGAACAAGCAAAAGACACACAAGAGTAGTGTTTTACATTCTTCACATCTGTGTGTAGTTTGGCGTGTATGTGGCTAATTATTTTATGTTTGTGTGTAGAGTTACAATGCAAAAATATCATTTTTAGAAGAGTTAAAATAGTTTTCAAACAAGTGTTTGATTTGCAAGATGTGTGTGATGTTTTGCATGTTGTGTGTGTGTGTTTTGTGGTCGTGTGTGTAGAGTTTTGAGAAATGGAGCCATAGTTTCAAAAACTGCGTGTAAGCATTTTGAAAAAAACTGTAATAGCCCTTAGGTCACCGGGGCAAACGACTTGAGTAACATCATAGACCTTCAAGAAGTGTAATTCCTTTACATACACTATATTGCCAAAAGTTTCGAGTCGCCCCCTTCTAATGAACAGGTTTGACTACTTTCTAAGAGTACAAATCTTAATGTTAAAGCATATAATGATATTCTAGGAAATTGTGTGCTTCTAATAATATAGCAACAGTTTGGACTCTTTTCTATTCTAACATGACAATGTCTCTGTGTATAAGACAAGGTTCAAAAAGAAATTAATGATTCAGTCAGTGTGGAAGAACTTGACTGGTCTGCATAAAACCAAGTCCTAATCCCAGTTTAACGCCTCTGGTGTGACTGTAAATACAGACCTTGAGCCAAAAACTCATCACCAAACACCAATGACTTGTACATACACTATATAGACAAAAGTATTGGGACACCCTTCTTTAGAACAGAAAAATGCACTTCCAAATCGGCAACAACGATGGGAACATAATTCATGTATTTAAAAATTGTATTTCCATCTCTGTTGCAACAGTTTTGGAAGAGTCTAAAATGACTGAACCCATATGTACAAGTCATTGGTGTTTGGTGATGAGTTTCTGGCTCAAGGTCTGCATTTACAGCCACACCAGAGGTGTTAAACTGGGATTAGGACTTGGTTTTATGCAGACCAGTCAAGTTCTTCCACACTGACTGAATCAATCATGTCTTTTTGAATCTTGTCTTATACACAGAGACATTGTCATGTTAGAATAGAAAAGGGTCCTGTCCAAACTGTTGCTATAATATTAGAAGCACACAATTTCCTAGAATATCATTATATGCTTTAACATTAAGATTTGTACTCATAGAAATTACTAAAGTAGTCAAACATGTTCATTAGAAGGGGTGACCCAATACTTTTGGCAATATAGTGTATGTCAAACTGTTGAAGTGATAATTTCACTGAAAGTCTTGAGCTACTCACCATAGACAGTAACATTAAATTTCTTGTATAAGTTCTTCTCAACACTCTCTAACTTATATATTCCAGAAAAATTAGCTGTGATATTCTTGATGGTAAGAGATCCGATTGATTGGTCCACCAGTAATCTGTCTGTAGATATCTTAATTTCGGAGTTCCTGATAGGTTCATATGGTCCAAAGGTCCACACTTTCAGATCTTCTTTCTGTGTTTCACCAGAATGTAGAGTGACAGAATCTCCCTCCAACACTGATACTGACTTCACTGAATCTGGATCACCACCTGAAGAAATGGTGTAAAAAAATAAATAAATAAAAATAAATTCAGGATCCAGTGACAACAAATGCAGAAAAAAAAATCTGTAAACATAGGCCACAATACACTATATAATTTGAAGGAATTTTTCCATATATATATATATATATATATATATATATTACAGGTGTTTTACCAGTATTTTGAATTTTAGAGTTAAATTAATTGATGATGTTGTGTGTAATGAGCTGCCAGTACTTTTTCTATCATTTTATGGATTTATTTTTTACAGTGTAGTCTTCGTGCTCTGCATGCATGGTTTCTCCAACCCACTTATGACTGATATGCATGTACTTGCATGAAAAAAGTTTAAAATTTGGCCCTGGGCTCTGCCCAATGACATTGAACAACAGGATGGAAGGTAATGATAAAATGGCTTATCATATTCATCATGATTGCATTCAACAAGTCAAGACAGAGATGACTGCAGTTGCCATGTGAGAAAAGCAAAAATATTTGTATGGTCTGCTGCTCATGCCATGAAGGGCCATGCATTTGATGTGTACTGGACACTTGCAACTGCCTTGGCCTTTAGTCTATGTCAGTTATATTTAGTGTGCATCATTATGTGATGATGACTGTTTGAATGTTTTGTGATAGTTGTGATGATTTTGTTCTATTTTGAGATACATATGTGACCCTAGAGCACAAAACCAGTCGTAAGGGTCAATTTTTTTAAATTGAGATTTATACATGAATACATAAGCTTTCCATTGATGTATGGTTTGTTATGATAGGACAATATTTGGCCGAGATACAACTATTTGAAAATCTGGAATCTGAGGGTGCAAAGAAATCAAAATATTGAGAAAATTGCCTTTAAAGTTGTCCAAATGAAGTTCTTAGCAATGCATATTACTAATCAAAAAATAAGTTGGGATATATTTATGGTAGAAAATTTACAAAATATCTTAATGGAACATGATCTTTACTTAATATCCTAATGATTTTTGGCATAAAAGAAAAAATCAATAATTTTGACCCATACAATGTATTTTTGGCTATTGCTACATATATACCTGTGCTACTTATGACTGCTTTTGTGCTCCAGGGTCACATTTTATACACTGAGGATGAGGACTCATACACAAAACTACATACACAAAAGCTGCAAATATTCACTAATGCTCAAGAAACAGGAAACACAATGCACTTTTGAACAGAAAGATTGGTGTAAACTATTATTTTGTTTTCTGGAAAGCTTGTAAATATGTAGCTTCTGAAGGGCAGTACTAATTAAAAATTAGACTGCTAAATAAAATCTCTGAGAGTTGGTTAGTTGTGTTGCTGTTACAATTCACTTCTTCATTTAAAACTGACAAAGCTTGTTCCATGACCTCAAAAAAGAAAGCTATGCAAATGCCTTTGAGGCTGAAGTGTCACCACAAATACTAGGAAATGTGTTTAAAAAAAAACACTCACACAAAAAACAACTAGAGATGACAGCACTTTTAATAGATTTGATCCACTACAAAACATTTTGGAGAGTTGCTTTTTTTCTCTATGCTTTATGGTCAAGAGTGCTATACAAATTCTTACATATGTTAATTTTCTGTAATGAAAACAATGACTAAAAACACATACTGTCTATTTTTTGTTAATGTACGTGCAGGACGATTTCTTTTTAATTAGTTTAATAAAGCTGTACAGGTTCAAAGCTAGAAATTGATTGACTAAACAAAACTGAAAGTGCAATAAACAAGTCTATAAAGTACTTACAATGTATGTGTGGCAATAATAATGAAAAAATGAAAAGACGGATCTTCATATCGCTGTAGAGTTGAGTCAAATCTGAGTGAATAAAAGATGAAAAGTACTGTCACAGCTCAGGAGATATTTCTGAACTGACACACACCTTGATTTGAAAATTGCTTACACACACACACACACACACACACACACACACACACACACACACACACACACACATTACACACACATTACAAATAGAATTACAGGGCACATACCTACCAAACAGGTTTGAAGTCATACTGTAGCTACAGTTTTGTGGATCATGTGAAGGAAGTGCTGAAGTGCAGGGATTTTCAGTGTAATTCTTGACTTGTGTCCCTCGTGTTAATCCGAGTCCCAGACTAAAATGCATGTCTGGGCTGTTTTAACTAAAAGAAACATGTACTGACATATCTTAAAATATGTCAATGCCATTGATTTGTCTCAAAATGCATGCCAGTAATGTTGTTTTCTAAGGCACGTTTATAAAAACTTCTTTATTGTCCTAATTGAACTATGGTCTAATCTTGACTTAATCTAAACCCTGTCTGTGAAACCATGCAGGCCATAAAGTTTGAGACTTACTTATTTTGGAGGTGCAGCTGGATCATGAACAGTGGGTACAGATCCATCTTTGAGTTTTAACTTTTTAGCAAAAACCTGCCTTGAATTGTCCCTCATTCAGAAAACAGTCTGGAGGAAAATGACTTGCGCAGACATAAACGAATTTAGGTGTATTCAGTGGTGCACTATCAAGAACAAAACTAATCCACTAGTACATCCTCTGATGATTTATCTTATGTTCACTTCTACATCCAACTACAAATTCTCTGCATTGCTTACAAAACATTATTGTCGCTACAGCTGCTCGAGCCTCATAGAAAATGGCAGACAACATACAACTGGCTGAGGGCAGAAAAGGGCTACAAATATCACATGAGTATATGAAACACTGTACAGTTTTCATAATGCTGAACACAAAAGAAGAATATTCCAAACACTTATATATATATATATATATATATATATATATACAGTGGGTACGGAAAGTATTCAGACCCCCTTAAATTTTTCACTCTTTGTTATATTGCAGCCATTTGCTAAAATCATTTAAGTTCATTTTTTTTCCTCATTAATGTACACACAGCACCCCATATTGACAGAAAAACACAGAATTGTTGACATTTTGCAGATTTATTAAAAAAGAAAAACTGAAATATCACATGGTCCTAAGTATTCAGACCCTTTGCTGTGACACTCATATATTTAACTCAGGTGCTGTCCATTTCTTCTGATCATCCTTGAGATGATTCTACACCTTCATTTGAGTCCAGCTGTGTTTGATTATACTGATTGGACTTGATTAGGAAAGCCACACACCTGTCTATATAAGACCTTACAGCTCACAGTGCATGTCAGAGCAAATGAGAATCACGAGGTCAAAGGAACTGCATGAAGAGCTCAGAGACAGAATTGTGGCAAGGCACAGATCTGGCCAAGGTTACAAAAAAAATTCTGCTGCACTTAAGGTTCCTAAGAGCACAGTGGCCTCCATAATCCTTAAATGGAAGACGTTTGGGACGACCAGAACCCTTCCTAGAGCTGGCCGTCCGGCCAAACTGAGCTATCGGGGAGAAGAGCCTTGGTGAGAGAGGTAAAGAAGAACCCAAAGATCACTGTGGCTGAGCTCCAGAGATGCATTCGGGAGATGGGAGAAAGTTGTAGAAAGTCGACCATCACTGCAGCCCTCCACCAGTCAGGGCTTTATGGCAGAGTGGCCCGACGGAAGCCTCTCCTCAGTGCAAGACACATGAAAGCCCGCATGGAGTTTGCTAAAAAACTGACAAATAAGATTCTCTGGTCTGATGAGACCAAGATAGAACTTTTTGGCCTTAATTCTAAGCGGTATGTGTGGAGAAAACCAGGCACTGCTCATCACCTGTCCAATACAGTCCCAACAGTGAAGCATGGTGGTGGCAGCATCATGCTGTGGGGGTGTTTTTCAGCTGCAGGGACAGGACGACTGGTTGCAATCGAGGGAAAGATGAATGCGGCCAAGTACAGGGATATCCTGGACGAAAACCTTCTCCAGAGTGTTCAGGACCTCAGACTGGGCCGAAGGTTTACCTTCCAACAAGACAATGACCCCAAGCACACAGCTAAAATAACGAAGGAGTGGCTTCACAACAACTCTGTGACTGTTCTTGAATGGCCCAGCCAGAGCCCTGACTTAAACCCAATTGAGCATCTCTGGAGAGACCTAAAAATGGCTGTCCACCAACGTTTACCATCCAACCTGACAGAACTGGAGAGGATCTGCAAGGAGGAATGGCAGAGGATCCCCAAATCCAGGTGTGAAAAACTTGTTGCATCTTTCCCAAAAAGACTCATGGCTGTATTAAATCAAAAGGGTGCTTCTACTAAATACTGAGCAAAGGGTCTGAATACTTAGGACCATGTGATATTTCAGTTTTTCTTTTTTAATAAATCTGCAAAAATGTCAACAACTCTGTGTTTTTCTGTCAATATGGGGTGCTGTGTGTACATTAATGAGGAAAAAAAATGAACTTAAATGATTTTGGCAAATGGCTGCAATATAACAAAGAGTGAAAAATTTAAGGGGGTCTGAATACTTTCCGTACCCACTGTATATATATATATATATATATATACACAGGTACATCTCAGAAAATTAGAATATGGAGAAAAAGTTCATTTTTTCTTGTAACTTATTTCAAAAAGTGAAACTTTCATATATTTTAGATTCATTACATGTAAAGTAAAACACTTCAAAAGTGTTTTTGTTTTAATTTTGATGATTAGAGCTTACAGCTAATGAAAGTCAAAAATCAGTATCTCAAAATATTAGAATATTTCCTAAGATCAATCAAAAAAAGGATTTGCAAAACAGAAAAGTTCAAGTTCTTTAAAGTATGTTCATTTATGCACTCAATACTTGGTCGGGGCTCCTTTAGCACAAACTCCAGCATCAGTGAGGTGTGGCATGGAAGTGATCAGCTTGTGGCACTGCTGAGGCACTATTGAGCCTTCAGCTCGTCTGGATTGTTGGATTGACTGTTTCTCATCTTGAAAATATCCCATAGATTCCATATGGGATTCAGGTCAGACATGTTGGCTGGCCAATCAAGTACAGTAATATCATGGTCAGCAAAGCACTTGGAAGTGGTTTTGGCACTGTGGGCAGGTGCTAAAGTCCTGCTGGAAAAGGAAATCAGCATCTCCATAAAGCTTGTCAGCAGATGGAAGCATAAAGTGCTCTAAAATCTCCTGGTAGACGGCTGCATTGACTTTGGACTTGATAAAACACAATGGACCAACACCAGCAGACGTCACGGCACCCCAAATCATCACTGACTGCAGAAACTTCACACTGGACTTCAAGCAGCTTGGATTCTGTGCCTCTCAAGACTTCCTCCAAACTCCAGACCTTGATTTCCAAATGAAAAGCAAAATTTACTTTCATCTGAAAAGAGGACTTTGGACCACAGAGCAACAGACTAGTTCTTTTTCTCCTTAGCCCAGGTAAGATGCTTCTGGCGATGTTTCTGTTTCAGAAGTGGCTTGGTAGCCCTTTTCCTGAAGATGTCTGAGCGTGATGACTCTTGATGCACTGACTCCAGCTTCAGTCCACTCTTTGTGAAGCTCTCACAAGTGTTTGAATCAGCTTTGCTTGACAGTATTCTCAAGCTTGCGGTCATTCCTGTTGCTTGTGCACCTTTTCCTACCCAATTTATTCCTTGCAGTCAACTTTGCATTTAATATGCTTTGATACAGCACTCTGTGAACAGCCACACCTTTCAGTAATGACCCTCTGTGACTTACCCTCTTTGTGGAGGGTGTCAGTGTTCGTCTTCTGGATCATTGCCAAGTCAGCAGTCTTCCCCATTATTGTGGTTTCAAAGAACAAGAGATACCCGGAATTTATACTGTATGGATGGTCATTTATTGAAACTCAAATGTAAATATTCTAATATTTTGAGATACTGATTTTTGACTTTCATTAGCTGTAAGCTCTTATCATCAAAATTAAAACAAAAAAACTTTTGAAGTGTTTTACTTTACATGTAATGAATCTAAAATATATGAAAGTTTCATTTTTGAAATAAGTTACAAGAAAAAATTTACTTTTTCACCATATTCAAATTTTCTTTTTAATTTTGATGATTATAAGACAACTAATACCTGTATATGAAAAGGTGAAGACACCTGGTGCCACACTCTATGTATATATACAGGTGCTGGTCATATAATTAGAATATCATCAAAAAGTTGATTTATAGAAAAAAGTGTACAAGCAATAGGGATAACCGCACCCTGGAGAGGATTGTGAAACAAAACCCATTCAAAAATGTGGGTGAGATTCACAAAGAGTGGACTGCAGCTGGAGTCAGTGCTTCAAGAACCACTACGCACAGACGTATGCAAGACATGGGTTTCAGGGTCCATGTCAAGCCACTCTTGAACAACAGACAGCGTCAGAAGCGTCTCGCCTGGGTTAAAGACAAAAAGGACTGGACTGCTGCTGAGTGGTCCAAAGTAATGGTCTCTGATGAAAGTAAATTTTGCATTTCCTTTGGAAATCAGGGTCCCAGAGTCTGGAGGAAGAGAGGAGAGGCACAGAATCCACGTTGCTTGAGGTCCAATGTAAAGTTTCCACAGTCAGTGATGGTTTGGGGTGCCATGTCATCTGCTGGTGTTGGTCCACTGTGTTTTCTGAGGTCCAAGGTCAACACAGCCGTATACCAGGAAGTTTTAGAGCACTTCATGCTTCCTGCTGCTGACCAACTTTATGGAGATGCAGATTTCATTTTCCAACAGGACTTGGCACCTGCACACAGTGCCAACGCTACCAGTACCTGGTTTAAGGACCATGGTATCCCTGTTTTTAATTGGCCAGCAAACTCGCCTGACCTTAATCCCATAGAAAATCTATGGGGTATTGTGAAGAGGAAGATGCGATATGCCAGACCCAACAATGCAGAAGAGCTGAAGGCCACTATCAGAGCAACCTGGGCTCTCATAACACCTGAGCAGTGCCACAGACTGATCAACTCCATGCCACGCCGCATTGCTGCAGTAATTCAGGCAAAAGGAGCCCCAACTAAGTATTAAGTGCTGTACATGCTCATACTTTTCATGTTCATACTTTTCAGTTGGCCAAGATTTCTAAAAATCCTTTCTTTGTATTGGTCTTAAGTAATATTCTAATTTTCTGAGATACTGAATTTGGGGTTTTCATTAGTTGTCACTTATAATCATCAAAATTAAAATAAATAAACACTTGAAATATATCAGTCTGTGTGGAATGAATGTATACATTATACAAGTTTCACTTTTTGAATGGAATTAGTGAAATAAATCAACTTTTTGATGATATTCTAATTATATGACCAGCACCTGTATATATATATATATTAGGGCTGTCAATCGATATTTTTTAAATCGCGATTAATCGCATGATTGCCGTGAGTTAACTCGCGATTAATCGCACATTTTTATTTGTTCTAAATGTACCTTAAATCAATACTTTTCAAATTTTTAATACTCTAATCAACATGGGCATGGACAAATATGGATGCTTTACGCAAATGTACACTATATTGCCAAAAGTATTGGGTCACCCCCTTCTAATGAACAGGTTTGACTACTTTAGTAATTTCTATGAGTACAAATCTTAATGTTAAAGCATATAATGATATTCTAGGAAATTGTGTGCTTCTAATATTATAGCAACAGTTTGGACTCTTTTCTCTTCTAACATGACAATGTCTCTGTGTATAAGACAAGGTTCAAAAAGAAATGATTGATTCAGTCAGTGTGGAAGAACTTGACTGGTCTGCATAAAACCAAGTCCTAATCCCAGTTTAACACCTCTGGTGTGACTGTAAATGCAGACCTTGAGCCAAAAACTCATCACCAAACACCAATGACTTGTACATATGGGTTCAGTCATGTTAGACACTTCCAAAACTGTTGCAACAGAGATGGAAATACAATTTTTAAATACATGAATTATGTTCCCATCGTTGTTGCCACAGATTTGGAAGTGCATTTTTCTGTTCTAAAGAAGGGGGTGCCAATACTTTTGTCTATATAGTGTATGTACAAGTCATTGGTGTTTGGTGATGAGTTTTTGGCTCAAGGTCTGCATTTACAGTCACACCAGAGGTGTTAAACTGGGATTAGGACTTGGTTTTATGCAGACCAGTCAAGTTCTTCCACACTGACTGAATCAATCATTTTATTTTTGAACCTTGCCTTATACACAGAGACATTGTCATGTTAGAATAGAAAAGGGTCCTGTCCAAACTGTTGCTATAATATTAGAAGCACACAATTTCCTAGAATATCATTATATGCTTTAACATTAAGATTTGTACTCATAGAAATTACTAAAGTAGTCAAACCTGTTCATTAGAAAGGGGCGACTCAATACTTTTGGCAATATAGTGTATGTTTATTATTATTGAAACCATAGTCAACATAAAGCATGAAGAGTAGACATGTTTCAAAGGTCATAGATGTTTTTCAAAGAACTTGTTCATGTCTATTAGACACATGAAAAAATAAATTCCAGGTTCCCATTACTTCTTTCTTTGCACTGAACAATTTACTGACACAAACCTGTTTACATTTTTTCACACAGGGCAGCTCTTCTTCTGAAAATGCAAAATGTACATTTATTATTTATTATTACATTTGTTTCCCTCTCTGTGCCCACATACTGTATTTTGATGAAGCTATATTCTCAATAAAACTGTTTTCATTGGTATATTTTGCTGTTTCTGTTGTCAGACAACGGAATGAATATGAAATAGTGACTGAAACGCGACCCATTAAGACTAGAGTACATAACCAGCTCTCCCTTCCAAGATGTTAATCTGCACAAAAAAATCATGATAATCGCACCGTCGTCTGATGAAATCAAATACACATAAGATAAAGACAATAGCTGTGCTGTGATTTCGGCTATACTTGCATGTTAAATTAGAGAAGCAACATAATATCTGTGTTTAACTGAATTAAAGCGCTGCTCCTCTCTCTGCCGCGCGCTGAGCAGACGCAGAGAGAGAGAGAGAGAGAAAGAGAGAGAGAGAGAGGTGTGCGCGCGCTGAACAGAGCAGACGCAGAGAGAGAGAGAGAGAGAGGTGTGTGCGCGCACTGGGAGAGCAAGACCTCGCGCTGGCGCGGCAGTATCTGTGATTCTCAGAAACTAGGTTTGGACGCTTTTTTGAAGGGAAAAAAGTCGCTAAAGGGGTCTGCAATGTTCCTAAGTTGGCAACACTGTCCATCTCCATTTCTCCAACAAGGGATTGGGCCACGGGTCAAACAGAAAATACGTGCTGCGTTAATCGCGCGTAAAAAAAATTAGTGCCCTTAAAATGAGTTTGCGTTAACGCGTTATTAACGCGTTAACTTTGACAGCACTAATATATATATATACAGTGGTGTGAAAAAGTGTTGGCCCCCTTCCTGATTTTTTTTTTTTTTGCATGTTTGTCAAACTTTAATGTTTCAGATCATCAAACAAATGTAAATATTAATCAAAGATAACACAAGTAAACACAACATGCAGTTTTTAAATGAAGGTTTTTTTTATGAAGGGGAAACAAAATCCAAACCCACATGGCCCTGTGTGAAAAAGTGTTTGCCCCCCACCCCCCTGTTAAAACATAACTGTGGTTTATCACACCTGAGTTCAGTTTCTCTAGCCACACCCAGGCCTGATTACTGCCACACCTGTTCGCAATCAAGAAATCACTTAAATAGGACCTGCCTGACAAAGTGAAGTAGACCAAAAGATCCTCAAAAGCTACACATCATGTTGAGATCCAAAGAAATTCAGGAACAAATGAGAAAGAAAGTAATTGAGATCTATCAGTCAGGAAAAGGTTATAAAGCCATTTCTAAAGCTTTGGGACTCCAGCGAACCACAGTGAGAGCCATTATCCACAAATGGCGAAAACATGGAACAGTGGTGAACCTTCCCAGGAGTGGCCGGCCGACCGAAATTACCCTAAGAATGCAGCTACGACTCATCCAAGAGGTCACAAAAGACCCCACAACAACATCTAAAGAACTGCAGGCGTCACTTGCCTCAGTTAAGGTCAGTGTTCATGACTCCACCATAAGAAAGAGACTGGGCAAAAATGGCCTGCATGGCAGAGTTCCAACACCAAAACCGCTGCTGAGCAAAAAGAACATAAAAGCTCATCTCAGTTTTGCCAGAAAACATCTTGATGATCCCCAAGACTTTTGGGAAAATACTCTGTGGACTGACGAGACAAAAGTTGAACTTTTTGGAAGGTGTGTGTCCCATTACATCTGGCGTAAAAGTAACACAGCATTTCAGAAAAAGAACATCATGCCAACAGTAAAATATGGTGGTGGTAGTGTGATGGTCTGGGGCTGTTTTGCTGCTTCAGGACCTGGACGACTTGCTGTGATAAATGGAACCATGGATTCTGCTGTCTACCAAAAAATCCTGAAGGACAATGTCCGGCCATCTGTTCGTGACCTCAAGCTGAAGCGAACTTGGGTTCTGCAGCAGGACAATGATCCAAAACACACCAGCAAATCCACCTCTGAATGGCTGAAGTAAAACAAAATGAAGACTTTGGAGTGGCCTAGTCAAAGTCCTGACCTGAATTCTATTGAGATGCTGTGGCATGACCTTAAAAAGGCGGTTCATGCTCGAAAACCCTCCAATGTGGCTGAATTACAACAATTCTGCCAAGATGAGTGGGCCAAAATTCCTCCACAGCGCTGTAACAGACTCATTGCAAGTTATCGCAAACGCTTGATTTCAGTTGTTGCTGCTAAGGGTGGCCCAACCAGTTATTAGGTTTAGGGGGCAAGCACTTTTTCACACAGGGCCATGTGGGTTTGGATTTTGTTTTCCCTTCATAATAAAAAACGTACTCGGTTACTGTCGTAACCTCGGTTCCCTGAGATACGGAACGAGTACTGCGTCTTGATAAAGACGCATATGGAAAAAGCCTTTTTTTCTCCTGAACTGAAGTCTATTTCAATCACGCAGTGAAACTGCACGACTATTGGTTCGTGCAGTGGTAAAAAACGAACCAATGGGTCGGCAGCGGAGCTGCACGAACCTATGGCGACGATTCCCGCCAGATCCCGCCAAAATGGGCGGGGAATCTGGCTATATAAGCGGTCGTTTCGCCATAGGATCCTCAGGTTACTTCGACTGAAGCGACGACTGAGTCGTGCAGCTACCTGGCACGGCAAAGTACGCAGTACTCGTTCCGTATCTCAGGGAACCGAGGTTACGACAGTAACCGAGTAAGTTCCCTGTCGATACTCCACTCGTACTGCGTCTTGATAAAGACGCATATGGGAACTGAATTTAATCACGCCGTGCTAGGGTAGATGAACGACTGTATATACCTCCATAAGCATAAATGCCCATAGGGAAGTAAGTAGTATACTTCAGGCTAAAGCGAGCTAAACTTATAGAGGTCATGCTCGGCCTGGATGAACGTTCCATATGACTCCTGTATACTCCGTTAACCGAGTATGCAGGGTGCCAATCAGAGAGCCTGAGCGCATTGCGGTCAAGAAATCTCTGACAGGATTGTTCCCACAGCGTATGTATACAAGCTCATCTAAGCAGTGAGGACTCTGGCCTGTAAGGCCAGAATGTCCAGGTTATAAAACCTAGCAAATGTGGACGGAGTGGCCCAGCCAGCCACCGCACAAATCTCTGTAATGGACACACCGCTAGACCACGCCCATGACGAGGCGATGCCTCTAGTCGAATGGGCTCGTACTCCAATGGGGCATTGCAGGCCCAAAGAAGAGTATGCCAGCATGACAGCATCCACTATCCACTTAGAGAGTCTCTGCTTCGTGACCGGATGCCCTTTGGCGCGGTTACCGAAGCCAACAAAGAGCTGTTCCGTACGCCTAAAGGGGGCGGAACGCTCAAAGTAGATTCTCAGAGCTCTGACAGGGCATAACAAGGATAACTCCCGGTCCTCCTCAGACGGAGGAAGCGCGGAGAGCGTGATGACCTGAGCTCTGAACGGGGTTGAAAGTACCTTAGGTACGTAACCATGCCTTGGTTTCAGGACGACCTTGGAGTCGTTAGGCCCAAATTCCAGGCAGGCAGGGCTAATAGAGAGCGCCTGCAGGTCTCCAACTCGCTTAACCGACGCTAGTGCTAGTAGCAGAGCAGTTTTCAGCGAAAGTGACCGGAGGTTCGTAGACTGTAGCGGCTCAAAGGGAGGGCCTTTCAAGGCCCTCAGTACAGTGGGCAGATCCCATGTAGGGACAGTAAGGGGCCGAGGTGGATTCAACCTACTGGCTCCCTTCAGAAAACGGACAACTGAGTTGTCTCTGCCTACCGACTGGCCCGCTATAGGGGCATGAAAGGCCGCTATAGCTGCTACGAACACCTTGAGTGTAGAGTGAGAACGTCCTTTATCTAGCAGTTCCTGCAGAAAGGACAGAACCACCGCTAACTCAGAGGTAGAGGGGTTTTCACCACGGTTGAGGCACCAAGTGGAGAAAACAGACCACTTAAGGATGTAGAGGCGTCTCGTAGACGGGGCTCTAGCCTCAGAAATGGTGTTTAACACTCGCTCTGGGAGGCCAGTAGGCTCCCGTTGAGCGGCCAAATGTAGAGAGCCCACAGCTCGGGTCGAGGGTGCCATATTGTTCCGTTCACCTGAGAGAGGAGATCCCGTCTCAGGGGCACGGGCCAGGGGGCTGCTGTCAGTAGCTGAGTCAGCTGTGACAACCAAGGTTGGTTCCTCCACAAGGGGGCCACCAATAGCACCTTGTGACCCTGTTCCCTGACACGCCTGACGACCTGTGGAAGCAGGGAGATCGGGGGGAATGCATAAAGGAGGAGGTTGGGCCAGTCGTGGGCCAACGCGTCCCTGTCCTTCGAATAATAAATTGGGCAGTGAGAGTTGTCTTTGGAGGCGAAAAGGTCTACTTCTGCCTTGCCAAAGATCTTCCAGATCTTCTGAACCACCTGCGGATGGAGCATCCACTCCTCTGAGGGGACATTGCTCCGAGATAACATATCCGCTCCTTGGTTCAGTCTGCCCGCAGGTGTGCTGCCCTCAGCGAGCGCAGGTTGAGCTGAGCCCATTCCAGAAGGCGCTCTGCCAGAATAAAGAGGCGCTTCGAGGAGACACCTCCCTGGTGATTTATATAGGACACCACGGACATGTTGTCTGAGCAAATCAGCACATGGCGTCCTATTAGGTCCGGCAGGAAAAACTGGCAGGCTCGACAAACTGCTAACATTTCCAAGCAGTTGATGTGAAAGCCGCTCTCCGCCTTCGACCAATGGCCGAAGGTTGGTTTGCCTTCGCACAGCGCCCCCCAACCTGTGTTGGAGGCGTCTGTCGTGACAACTTTCCTGGTGTGGACCAACCCCATGGCCACGCCCTTCTCCATCCACCGTGGGTTCTTCCAGGTGGTCAGGGCTGTTACACAGGCCTGATTCACCCTGATATGCAGGTGTCCATGACGCCATGCGTTGTGTGGAACCCGTGGTTTCAACCAGCGTTGAAGGGGGCGCATGCGGAGCAGGCCCAGCTGTAACACTGGCGATGCTGCGGCCATGAGGCCCAGCATTCTCTGAAACACTTTGAGTGGGCGAGCGGTGTCGCTCTTGAAGGTGGCCGCGAGTTTCTGAATGGCCAGAGCGCGTTCTGGCGCTATCACCGCTCTCATGCGAGCTGAGTCCAGAACTGTACCCAGGAACGATACTCGTTGGCTGGGAGACAGTGCGCTTTTGGCGAAATTGACCCTGAGCCCCAGGCGCTCTAAGTGGCTGAGGATGAGGGTTCTGTGTGAAAGTAGTTCCACCTCTGACTGGGCCAGAATGAGCCAGTCGTCGAGGTAGTTGAGAATGCGGATTCCCATCTGTCTGAGAGGGGAAAGAGCCGCGTCCATGCACTTCGTAAATGTACGGGGGGCCAGAGACAGCCCAAAGGGTAGGACCGTGTACTGGTAAGCCACTCCCTCGAAGGCGAATCTCAAGAATCGTCTGTGATGGGGGGCTATCTGGATGTGAAAGTATGCATCTTTCAGGTCCAGATAACAGAACCAGTCTCCTGTGCAAATCTGCGAGTGGATCTGCTTCAGCGTGATCATCCTGAATGACCGTCTCATGAGGGCGTGATTCAGGCGTCTGAGATCGAGGATGGGCCGGAGGCCGCCATCCTTTTTGGGGACGAGGAAGTAACGGCTGTAAAAGCCTGACTCGCTCAAAGCTGGAGGAACCATTTCTATGGCTCCTTTTTCCAGCAACGTCATTACCTCTGAGCGTAGAACGCGAGCGTTCTCGCCGTGCACCGAGGTGGAGACCACGCCGCTGAAACGCGGGGGTCTTCGAGCGAATTGGAGTGAATAACTTCGTTTTATTATCCCCATAACCCACTCTGCCCGCGTGGCAAGGGGTTGGATAAACTCGAGTGGCCGGCTGCACGGAGGCAGGGCACTCGTGAGGGACGGAAGAGGAAAACTGCTCTTTTTTTGAGAATGTTTGTGTTTTATTTTTTCCACTATCACAGCGGACGGTTGCATGGGCGCTTGTACGGACCCTGTAGCAACAAACACAATTTCCTCTGCACCCGGAAGAAAACGGGGTGCAAAGAGGTTTCTCATGAGAGGCCTTTTGGTGGGCGGTCCGGCCTTTTGGTGGGCGGTCCGGCCTTTTGGTGGGCGGTCCGGCCGTGGCGGGACTCGACCCTCTCCTCTTCCTGTCCTGCAGATCAGGAGGACACCGGAGGCACAGGGTCCAACGCTATCTTGGGTCGGGGGCCCTGGCGCTTCGGAGGGGGGTGGCGTCTGGCTGAGCGTGAACGCCCTAGCGGCTGCTGAGTCCTAGCAGGCTGAGGGGCGGAAACGGCAGGTGCAGGTTTCGCGGGCTGCTGAGTCGGCGCAGTTCTGGGGTGACTCTGAGCAGCTGCTGGGCTGGAGCGCTTGGGCAGGAAGTGTTGCATAGCCTGTGACGCCTTCTGTGCCTCTGTGAAGCGCTCAGCGAATCCTTCCACCACAGGTCCAAAGAGGCCGCTGGGGGAAATTGGAGCATCAAGGAAGGAGACCCTGTCCGCGTCCTTAATCTCCATCAGCATGAGCCACAGGTGGCGCTCGAGCACTACCAGGCTGGCCATAGACCTTCCTATGGCCTGGGCGGTAGTCTTGGTGGCTCGCAAAGCCAGGTCCGTTGCACTTCTCAGCTCCCTGAGAGTCGCAGGATCAGGCTCAGCCTCATCTATGGCAGAGAGGAGCTTGGCCTGATAGACCTGGAGAACCGCCATAGAGTGGAGCGCCGAAGCCGCCTGTCCAGCTGAAGCGTAGGAGCGTTCAGCGAGCGCTGAAGTGGTCCTGCATGGCTTGGACGGGTGATTGGCTTTCGCCTTCCAGCCGATGGCAGTGGGTGGGCAGAGATGTGCAGCCACTGACTCATCCAGTTGAGGCATCCTCTCATATCCCTTTTCTTCAGCGCCGTCAATTGTAGTGAGGGCGGATGAAGCGGAAGTACGGAGGCGGGCAGAGTAAGGGGAGCGCCAAGATCTCGTGAGCTCGTTGTGAACTTCAGGGAAGAACGGCGATGGTCGTTGCTGAGGGGCCTGACGGCGCCCCGGCAGAAACCACTCATCCAGACGGCTGCGAGAGGGCTCCTCTGGTGGAGACCACTCCAAACCCAGCTCTTCAACCGCTTTTGAGAGGACACGGAAAAGTTCGGCATCCATCCCGGCTTTGGCGGCGCTGGGCGCGGGCAAACCTGAGGGGGCGGGGTCAGTCACTGAGCCCAACAGCTCCTCAGCATCTGAAGCTACCAGTGACATGCTGTCATCGGCCAGCTCATCGTCACTTCCCCCGAACGAGACCAGATCGCTCACGCTTGCAGAGGGACGCTGGTCAGGTTGGGAAAAAAGGACGGGAGACACCTCTCTGTGTGGCGAAAGTGAGGCACGCGGGATCTGAGCCAGCGTGAGCTCGCTCTCAACCGGGCGCTGAGAACCTCTGCCCCGCTGTTTTTTCCTCACAGGTCCCTGGGAGGAAGAAAACGGGAGGGTGCGAGGGGCGGGGTCGCTCTCTGAAAAGAAAGCGATCCGCGAGCGCAGAGGCGAGACTGATGCTCTCGCAGTGAGAACAATCAGAGCCAGCGAGCGCGTCATCTGCATGGGATTTCCCCAAGCAGGAAACACACTCGCTGTGACCGTCATCGGCGTGCAGGGGGGACCTGCATGAACCGCAGTAACGGCGCGGCATTATAACGCCGATTTGCTCTTTGAGACTTACGTGATAATCGCCGGATGGCGGCAGCGAACGGGACCGGAACTGCTGTGATGCTGGGGCGCGTAGAAAGGCAGATCAGCCGAGCAGATCGAGGTCGCTGGGTCCAGCTGCGAGGCGTGTCAACGGCGAGTAGGCTTCTGGGTCAGTGTAGACGAAGTCGTCGTCGCTGAAGGAGAAGAAATCTGAGGATCCTATGGCGAAACGACCGCTTATATAGCCAGATTCCCCACCCATTTTGGCGGGATCTGGCGGGAATCGTCGCCATAGGTTCGTGCAGCTCCACTGCCGACCCATTGGTTCGTTTTTTACCACTGCACGAACCAATAGTCGTGCAGTTTCACTGCGTGATTGAAATAGACTTCAGTTCAGGAGAAAAAAAGGCTTTTTCCATATGCGTCTTTATCAAGACGCAGTACGAGTGGAGTATCGACAGGGAACTTCATTCAAAAACTGCATGTTGTGTTTACTTGTGTTATCTTTGATTAATATTTAAATTTGTTTGATGATCTGAAGCATTAAAGTGTGACAAACATGCAAAAAACTAAAAAATCAGGAAGGGGGCCAACACTTTTTCACACCACTGTATATATATATATATATATATATATATATAAGTCAATGGGGACTAATAACTGCTTTGTTACCCGCATTCTTGAAAATATATTCTTTGGTGTTCAACAGACTAAACAAACATACAGGGGTGCGTTTCCCAAAAGGATCGTTAGCTAACTATGGTCGTTAGTTTCATTGAACTCTATTGGTAACGACAGAACTTGCGACCACAGTTGCTTTTGGGAAACACAACCCTGGTTTGGAACAATTTGAGGGGGAGTAAATGCTTTTCATTTTTCAGTGTAGGCCTACTATCTCTTTAAATTATGTCATACACATTCATTTGGGAATGAGGGGAATGCTTCTCGATAGATATTGTATGATTTGTTAGATTTTCCTTCGCTAATACCTTGTCAGGGTTTAGTTGGAGAAAATGACCAGCTGACCTGACCTGAAGTAAATTTTGCGTATTAATCAACATATAAAGCATTGAAAGCACACAACATTTCATAAGTCAAGTTTTATTAGTCACTAAAATATTTAATATTTCTTAATACTACTAAGTGTTTTCACAGTGAATTTACAAAGAGTGTCTCAAATATCACAGTAGGTAATAAATGCTGGACTGAATATTAAAAACTCAGTATATATCACAACATGCTCACATTACAAATTAATATCAACATTAATGGCAGTATGTCACTCCCATTATTTTATAAGACGCAATCAAACCCGATACCGTTTATGTACAATATGAGGTTCATAAATGTTTTGGCACTGTCATTTTGAGTCATTTTGGTCCAGAGATTAGCATATTTAAAGTTGAAGTGTATTGAAATAATACTTATGATAGGACTTTAGCACCGTACTATAAGAGCACCTGAATAGTTTTATAATAATGTATCGGAGTGTAACTAAATAATAGTAGCTTTGCAATTTTAATTGACAATTAAAGATTGGCCGTGTTTTCCAATACATACTAGTATGGTATACGTATATCATTTATCTGTGCTTGGCCCCTTAATGAATTATTGGAGTAATATTTAAAGTGGACTCTTAACAAAAATGATTCAAAATAATAGTACACAAAAAATAATGAAAACAAATACAATATTTTCTAAACTATTATTAACATAAAACATCAAATAGTGTTAAAGGAATCCTTTGGAGAGAGTCACATAGCACTGTTAACTGTACATTTACCAACTGTTAGTGTAACAGTTATCATAGAATCTTTAAACTTGTGTTTTACAAAATCCCAAAATATTAAAGACGAGTTAAACAGCCAACATGGAGTAAAATAATAAAATATAATGTTTACATTAAAAAGAAAATAATAAATAAAAATCAGTGATCATTCATTGAGTGATCTACAAAATATTCTTTCACATAATATACTTCAGTTAAGAAGTATGTTGTCCCAGTAATGCCAAAGAAAACCTTTAGCTCCTTAAGACATAATGTGCGCCTGTTTTGCATACTGTCAGAATACATTCTGCACTTGATGAATATCTTCTGAACCATTTAAAAAGTATGGTGTGAGATTATGCATGTGTATAGTATGAATACAATCCATATTTACTACATCCACCATATTGGCATTGTCATGTGACCCTGTGCCCCCGTTCCCCACAATTTATGACTATGACAATTCCTCATCTTTGTCTGTCGGCTCCACAAGTATATGTAGTAGTGTTGTTAGGGTCCTCTTCTGGTATCAAGGACAAACTTGTTTCATTTGGATCATCCCATTCCTTTTTTGTGGGAGCTGTAAAATAACAATCACAAGGTAAAAAACAGAGATAGGAACAGTGTTAAACTGCACTGTATGGCAAATTAAACTATTACATTACAGTTGACTGATTGCAATTATACACAGAGTAACACAGGCATGCATTTACTATTTATTTACTATTTATTTTGAGATTAGGCTATTAAAACACTACTACTGTGTTTGAAAAGAAGTGTTTAAGATAGAAACATATTCTAAAATGTGTTATATTTATTATTACTAATACTAAGGCTATAATGACTGACTAGGCTCAAACACAAGAGTCAGAATAGGAGTTGGAGAAAGACAAAGAGAAACATTTCAAACACTTATAAATACTTAATTTTCTCACCACGGACATTGACTTTGATTGTTTTTGTATGTGGATTGGTGTTGCTCTTGATCTCTACTTTAAATTGCCCAGTGTCTTTGATTCTCATGTTCTTGATGGTGAGATTTCCAGTCTGATGGTCCAGCTGTAGTCTGTCTTTGAATTTCCCTCCAGGACCTTCCTTTACTAAGAGCCTATCGGTCCTTTTATCGCATACAGCGATGACACTAAATAAGGTTGTAGATTCAGATACTCTGGAATCAGCATATTTCCACCGTAGCCGATCATCTCTCTGAATGTCAGTAACACCACTCTTTAGAGTGACAGTATCTCCCTGCTTCACTTTTATTTTCTTCACTTGATCTGGTTCAGAATGAAACATATCTGAAGAAAGAAAATGTTTTTCAAGACGAGTTAAACATATATAGTGTTGTATGCAGTGGGAAAGGGCCTTGTCAAACAAATCTTATGCCACAAAAGTATTTGTGGTTTTGTAGAATATGTTCCTGGAACATGTTCCTGAAACAAGATCCTTGTTGGCCCTGGAACAAAATTACTGTTTTGCGTGGGACTTAGCGCATGATCTCAGACAAAACTGCAATTTACTGAACAGTGTTTCTCAAAAGCAACTATGGTCGCAAGTTCTGTCGTTACCAATAGAGTTCAATGGAAATAACGACCATAGTTAACTAACGATGGTTTTGAGAAATGCACCCCTGATATAGAGCACAACAGTAGGACTTTTTTTTTTTCAATTTAAGCAAAGCTAGCACAATCTTTTCAAGATTTTTTTTTTTCACAAAAGTGTTTGATAGAGTTTGAATTGTTGAATATAAAACAAAACAGATATGCTGTTTAACATTAGGACAAACTTCAGGTTGTCAAACATCTAAATCAATGAGCCAGGCTAGATTCCAACCTGAGATTTATGCAATTTATGGTACATTTTCTCACTGCTGGTGGTGTAAAGGAGGTGTATCATTTAATTCTTACCCTTAAGTGGATCACATTCTTCCTGACCTGTTTGAACAATAATCACATTTTTGTTAATTATGATTACATTTAATGGACAATGCAAATAAAATTAAAATTGTTTTACAGTAACTTACCATTTGGTAAATCTCTCTGCTGCTCAGGAATTTCCTCATCTGCAGACGACAAAGATGTAAATCTGATTTGTACTCAAACGCACAGAGATTCAGTACACACAGTAATACAGTATCTTACCATTATTTGGGTTATCAACATCTTCCCCAAGAACTCGACCTGTTCAAACAATAATCACACCTAATTCAATGAACCATGTCAATTACATCTTGTGGTTTCAGAGTTGTACTTTCTTTCCTTTTTGTTTTGGCTTAGATTTATTTTCATGGTAAACTTTATTTAGTTTAAGGTAATGTCTGACCTCCGACAATCATACAAAGAAACTGTGGACTAATATCTAATAAAAAAAAAGTTTCATCCATGGTTGGCCAAAATTGTGAACTGAAGAACAATTTATGAATGTGAATTTGAAGTGAATTGGCCACAACATGCAAAAAGTTGAATTGTAATTAAAGGGGTCATGAACTGAGAAACCAACATTCCTCTGATCTTTTGACATATAAGAGGTCATCGTACTATAAAAACATCCTGTAAGTTTCAGAACTCAAAACTTTGTTGTTAGTCTTGTAGGATCAGAACGAGTCAGACAAATTAAGATTCGATCAGAACATCGAAACATGAGGAGCCAAAATTCCACAGAGGCCCAAGAAACAGGACAACGTCATAAATCAGATCCCTAGCGCCAGCCCGTCTGAAGCAAGCCTCTTTCACAGAACAGCTTACAACATTGACACAAAGAACACTTATTGATAATTCCATCTCAGGAAGGAGATTGTCAAATTTGGGGCAAGTAACCAAGATTGATGGTCAAAGACACAGCTCATCATGACCGTCACATGAGGGAAATCATTAGTAGAGACTTCGTTGGCTGGGTTCCCCCACCCAAGACAAAGAGCCAGATTGAAATTCCTTCCAAAACCCTTTTGACCTTTTTGTTCTACACAGAGACTGTCTTTTCCATATGCACCTAAAATCATCTTAAAAGATTATGAGCAACTAATGATTTCTATGCATAACTCCATATTATGTATGTAACACACACATTTGACTATCATGTCCTAATCTCTCATTGTGTATGTCTATTCAATAACTATTGAATTGCTTAAGGGTTTATATTCTTACTTAAGAGTGTCCTTGAGCAAGGCACCGAACCCCCAATTGCTCCCCGGGCGCTGGAGCAATGGCTGCCCACTGCTCCGGGTGCATGTTCACTGTGTGTGTTCACTACTCACTGCTGTGTGTGTGCACTTGGATGGGTTAAATGCAGAGCACCAATTTCGAGTATGGGTCACCATACTTGACAATACATCACATTATTATTATTATTATTATTCATGTTTGGTATGTATGTGTGTGACAATTCTAGCTTGAAACGCTTCTTTCAATTAATTCTTTGTCAAATGTATCATATTCTGGTTATAGAAATCACATCCAAAAGTATACTTTGCAAGAGCGTGTAAAGTTCAGACATGCGACTGACCAGATGACATGTTGATTTATGATGGGGAGGAGAAACAGAGCAACACCCCGAGCTAAGACAATATCTAATTGGTCAACACACCATTTTGGGATGTGTCCAAAAGCCGAGTTTAAAAACTCAGGACACCATCTCTCTTCTCTTGTAAGTTTTTTGCATTTGCCTTTTTACACCGCATTTTGACGCTGCTTTTTAGCGCTCTTTGAGCGTGCTCTGGCTTACATGCCAGCTGCTACTTAACACCACGTTGAGAAAAAAAACACCAAGTCTCGTTACATCCTTTCTTTCTTTTACTTTAGTTTATTTTATTTTCCGTTGCGAGTTTCGTGTTCTCGGTTTAAGTTTTGCCCCCACGCCTTGTCTCCGAGTCTGTGACCGCCTCAAAACTTCTACCAGCCACAACTCCGCATCTTCAGCCAACGCCCAACCATTGGCTTCCCAAGACATCACTTCAACGACTACTGAACTTCCAACCAATCAGCAACCTTGGGAAACCCCCTTTCCTGCAAAGACCATGACAAAAGGGAATCCCTTAACACAAAGGCAACGCAAGTACAAACTCCAGATTTTTGCTGAGCTAGTGCATTTAATATAAATTTTAGCCTCATTGAGAAACTCAACGCGAGGGTTAAATAAGTGATTAATGGTTGTTCAGGTCTATGCAATAGCACATATTGCTGTAAACTTGGGATTTCACATTTTCATTCTCTTAAACTCATCCTTTCCTCACTTTCTCTCTTCCTGCAACGTGTATGGATGTGTGAGTGCGTGTGATTGTGTTAGATTAGTTTACATGTCTTAGATTTATCCAATAAAGTCTTATTTATATTGAAAGGAGAAGTATCTTGTGTTTTGTGCTTACAAGTTATTGTCTTAAACTGCCGATCTTGTTACTGTGGTATTTAATAGTGTTTTCACTATATTTTGGATTTTAATAACCAGTGCAGAGTTGATGTTATACGACTCGTTCAGTGAATCGCTGCCGACTCAGTGATCAGCCGTGAAACAGTGAGTCTGTTCAAATTCCCTATAAATTCATAAATGATTCCCTTTGAGCTAAATTGACCCGTTTCCCTTACAGTCTAAAAACAGTTTATATTGAAGGCAGTCTGACAAAAACACAGCTTGTGGAATGTTCTACTCTATGATGTAATAGTGTGGCTAAACACCGCCTCCGCAGAAGATGATCAACGCCTGCATCTACATCGCTGCCTGTTTAGCCCTGCCCACCGATTCACGCATGTACTGTAAATAATGAGAGGCGAACACAGGTCCACACAGAAACCAAACAATAATGATTGCTTTGAATACAACAAGACGCTGTGCAGTGCTAAGCTGTGGAAACAGTTTTACATCACCTTCCTTCTGATCCCAACATTAGGAAAGAGTGAATTAACTTTATTTTTAATGAAGTTCAAGACTGTGTTAGTAAGAACTCGGTCCTTTGTTCACTTCATTTTACAGTGTATTCGTTTACAAACAAGGAACAATTCGATGCAGGATTTTCAGTAAGATTGAAACTAAAAGATGATGCTGTGCCGACTATATTGGATCTGATGTTACAACACACACGTTTTTATGTGGTCACTATTGCTTTGTCTCTTATTACAGATCGTTTGATATGTACTGAGTATTAATGCGTTTTTGATCTAAATCACAGCAGCGTCCATCTATGAGGAATGTACACTGTCAAACATACACAACTGTTAGCCAATCATAGCAGTTGGCATTTACTTCCGAGTCTACAATCCACCACTCCTATTCAACACAGTGGTCTGATGAGGGGGATCAAAAACAGGACTATAGCAGAAAATAGCCTACTACTTCTAAATTATGGTATTTTTTATGTAAAAATCTTGATAACATTATAAGGAGACCTCAGAGAACAGTACAAAATAATAAAAAGGCAGTTCATGACACCTTTAATGGAAGTGGAACTTGGTGAATCTTAGATGCTTCGTCCCAATTCACATAATATCCATTTCACTGCTGGCTGGTTGCAGTATATAAACCTCCTTCTCGATGCAATCAAATGGAATGCAAACTAAACATCCAATTACACTTCATATAATTATTTTCCCAACATGGTTTCTGTAATTTTAGGTAGTTCTTATCACGTGTATTTCCAATTGCTTGTTTTTCCAACTTGTTTGGTTTTAGTTAGTTATTTGATGCTATGAAAACTGGGTAAGACATCATGACCGAAAGCTGTGCTGTGAGCTTGGGCAGGACATTGATACTGTGGCTCTACTTGAAGATCTCTAATGCACAAACTCTGGTTGCAAATGACATTATAAGCACAAGATGGCAGCGGCAGTCTATAGTTGAAATGAGCATCCCAAAAGTACTCAGTTTACAATCTCTAGTGTAAATTCTAAGTGCAGATTTGTGCATACTCTAATAGCTAATATTGCTCACAACCCATTGTGTGTTGGATGACGATTCGATTATATCTGCAAACACAAATAAAAAATGTAAAAAAAACAAAACAAAAAAACATGGTGGATATGTGAGATTGATGGTTAAGGGGAGAGGTTTAGATAGGGTTTGAGTAATTAAAGGTGGGGTATGTATTTTTCCAAAAACGCTTTAGACAGGGTTCCCACTCTTTCATGAACACCAGATTCAAGGACTTTCAAGGACTTTTTTAAGCACCATTTATTTTATATCAAGCACCCATCAAATTCACACGCCAGCATATGTAGTGTCATGAAAGACCTTACAGTACTAAACATTTCACTTACACTTAACCTTTACATTAAAAATTTCAGAGTAATAATGTTTTGAATGTGTAGGTTTCATAAATTTAGACCGTTTTGAGCAGTCGTGTTCAAAGAAATTTAATGAAATCCATTGAAGTCAATACTGGTAATTCTAAAATATTGATAAAATATGCATCAAACTGTTTTTTGCTGTAGTTCTTGTACAAGATTTAAATTTGAAAGAATTTCACAATTTTTAAATTAATAAAAAGTGGTTAAATGTTGTAATAACACTGTAAAACCTGTTAACATTAAAAATGTGCACATTCTCTCAATAGAGACGTTACTCATTAATAAATAAACTCAAGTCAAAATTATTTTGTAAATCACTTATTGTAAATCCCATTTTTTCATCTTTGACCTAGACTAGAGGAATGATGGTGCTTAAATATGCTGCAGTTCAAAACTTCAATATTTTTTTTTAAAAATATGTCATGAACATTTTAAACCTTGTACATGTGCAAATCTGCAAAAAAAAAAAAAAAAAAAAAAAAAAAAAAAAATAGGACTTTCTATTTGCTTTTAAACTGTAAACACTTTTCACTTAGCTGTTTTTCTTATTTTTCAAGTTCTACATTTTCTCCTTAGCATCATGTCGCAGTAAGTTTTGGGAGTTCATTTTTATTATTCATTTTCTCCTATCCTGAAAAGTCTGTCTTGCAGAGATTTAATAAAAATGAGCTCCTAAAATGAGCTCCAGATTCTGGAAGATAAATTCTTCAAACAGTGGTACCAGAGGACGTGATGCTGGTCCTTAAAGAGTCACTCTCAACTTATCTGTCCATAAAGCCTATAAAAAAAAATAGTCTTCATGTATTTCACAACACTTCAGCATGTTATTCTTATTAAGTGAGGGTCATTTTTTTAGGATTTTTTACCCAAGCAAAATCTCTGAGAACCTTGTAATTCTGGAGACTCCAGGTAGGTTGCAGTTCTGGAAAATGATGGCGCTGGAGCCTTATGGCTCATATCCACTGAGCGGTACGTGCGCAAACACAAAAAAATATAACTGTGTATTTTATCATTTTATATTTTCCCACAGACAATATCCGTTTCTCAATATGTGTTCTGTTCTTGTGGACTTGTGAAATGTCATTGCCCAAAAACCCGCGTAATTTTCAAAATATTACTGTTATTCTGTCATGAAATGTAGTTTTACGAGTTTTTCAGGCGAGAATGTAGTTGTTTAAAACTCAAATCTGCGGTTTATTTATAAAGACAGAGCCTATTTGAAAATTTGCTATGCCGATTTCGGAGCTCCAGGTGATCACCGGGCGCTCTGTGCTCATGTATCCGCCTCGAGCATCCTTAGCTCGGCTAGTCCTTCCGACATTTGCTGCTGGCTCTGATGTCTCTGTAGTGATTAAACATGAGATACGTTTGACTGAATTGTTTGCTTTTGTCTTTATTTCCTCTTATATAATCCTCTTATACTTTGTACTTATACTTTTATAATGGCTATTATTACATAAAAGAGGCGGAGTTGTGCTTACTGTCGCGCTTTATTGTTGATCACTACTTTCCGGCATACACCACGCCTATAAAGTAAAGGGTACTGTTGGCAGTGGAAACGCAAGCTGGATCAGGGTGTTCGGTCCCGAACCGTACCGTACTGTACTGTACTGACCCGTACTGCTCATGGTTCCTGATGGTTTACACCTAATTCTTCACATTGATTCTTAATTATTTTGCAGTTAACATGGGTCTTTTCTTCTCCACCTGTTTTTTTTTTTTAACCCTGCTGACCCAATGAGCATTTCGCTGACCAATGGTCATGCCTTAACTTGGCAATTTCTGTATTGCATTAGTATTTAATATTTCTCATGGGGATTTAGTAATTTTTGACTTTTCAGTTAAATCTCTTTTTTGGCTCATTTCATCTGTAAAAGAAAACCTGCCTAATAATTCTGCACACCTGAATATAAGGAGTTTTTCACTTCCAGCATTCATGGACAATTATATATCACTTATAAATTATTAAATACAAAATTAATAGTAGTTATTAAGATAGATGTGGTTTGGAATTAGTAAAATGTACTTGGAAAAAAATATGATCAGAATATCAACGTGCCTAATAATTATTCACGCACTGTAAAGATGTGCTCACTTTACACAGGGTGAGCGTGATCGCAAAATCGAAAGTGAACTGCGAGCGCTCATTCAAATGTGATTTCAATACCCCACATATTGATAGCGTGAAAATTATATACAATACTAGAATGTTTGCTGGAGCGGGACACACACGTTGCGGGAGGTAATGGTCAGAAACTCAGAGGGAGCAGGCTTAAGAAAACTGTTCCGCGCAGGGCTCTAGGCTGCGCATCAACACACACGCTAAGTTTTTTTCGCGCTACCCCATCTCCACCCCAATCATTAGTGCCGTTTCATTCTGTCTTTGACAGCACATATAGGGCAATTTTTGAAATAGTGCCATAAACTAAATTGATTTCAAATTTAATTCAAGCACTTTCAAGGACCTATGTTTGTTTTCAAGTACTTTCCAGGCCTTGAATCCATATGTCTGAAATTCAAGTACTTTCAAGTACTTTCAAGAAGCGTGGGAACCCTGTTTAGAAAACTGAGTCTGGCCAAGTGACAAAACAAACTTGTAGCCAATCAGCAGTAAGGGGTGTGTCTACTCATGATGCAGAGGAGAGAGTGCTCATCAGTGCAAATGTCGGACATTAGCCGTGCCTAGCAACGACAGAAAAATAGAGATGGCGGATAAAAAACAAAAGAGGAAAACGTCTGCGGAACAAAAGGAGGCCTACACCGTGTCTACACAGGACGCAACAGTTGTCGTGTCACGCCATGCCGCGCCACAACAGCTAAAGTCTGTCTACACTGGACGCGACAAAGCGACCGTTGAAAATCATTTGAAATTTGTGTCAATACCTCATAAAAACGCGGCAGCAGTTTACTGTCGGGGATTTGTCATGTCGAGCCGCGCCTCGCCGCATCCAGTGTAGACAGCATCAATAATTATAATGAGTTCTAGAGTATTTTGTCGCGCCGCTCGCGTCCGGTGTAGAAACGGTGTTACGATAAGGCAAGAAGTGTAAATATCTGATCAGCTTTCCAGCGCTGGAGAGAACTCAAGGAGCGGGAAGGCCTGTGATCGGATGCTGAGGTTGCTTTGTTTCTTCTCGATATGAGTAACATTGGTTTTGCTTTGTTTTACAGACCTAATCATTGCCTGTGTTGCGTACGTATGTGTGGGGCAGAGCTATCAAAATAGGGTCGAGACCCTTTTGGGGTAGGGGTGTGTTTGTTTTGGTGATTTGAAATATCAACTGGCTACCAGAAATCACTTACCCCACCTTTAATGATCAATATCTAACCTGATGAATATACAGTGGAGATCAAAATTAGAGAACAATCTATAAATACTTGATTTTTTTTCTGAAATATTAATCTTCATCATTTAAAATTTGAAGGAATATTAACTGTAGGTATACCACTGTTCTACTAACATGTTTGACAAAATAACCAAGAACCAACAAGAACCTTTATTTTGTGGAAAACAATGATCAAAATTAGAGAGCAGTAACCACTGTAACACGATTACAACTAAAATCTTGGAGGGTTACAGCTGTCCTGCATGAAAGTTGCAGGCAGATTGGGAGACACTTGCAGTGAAGCAACTGCAGATTGCTGAAGGTTCTGATAAACATTTGCATTCACCTGCCATGTATCTGTCTAAAAGGCTCAACTCATGCTGCAGAAAACATCCCCCAAACCATGACACTTTCTCCTCCATCTTTCACTGACTTCTTTACACATTCAGGGTATAGACCTCTGATACACCACAATATCCAACTGTCCTGAGTGCGAAATTGGAGGATAGTTGGACATTGTGGTGTATCAAAGGTAAAAAATGATATAAATTCTGTTCAGTCTCTCGCACAAACTGATCGTTTCCTGTCTTAGGACATCAATGTATCGTCACGAGCCGCAGGGTTTAATTTGGATTTGTCTGTGCATGTTTTTTTTACTCTCAAAGATTTGGTGCCCATTGACTGGCATTATATGACTGACAGACTGCAACGGTTTGAGTAAAAAAATCTTTGTTTGTGTTCTACTGAAGAAACAAAGTCACCTACATCTTGGATGCCCTGGGGGTAAGCAGATAAACATCAAATTTTAATTTTTGGGTGAACTGTCCCTTTAATAAAATGTGAAGGATGTTAACTATATAACAAGGCCAGTTTAAATTATGACAGAATGCATGTAACCAAGCAATTGAGCAGTCTGTTAAAAATGGTTTGTTAAATTATGACAAAGTAGTATGTCCCAAAAAGCTTGCATACTTTTCCAAATATAATTAAACCTGAGGCAGAAACTTATAGCATCATATTTGATATAAGAGCTACAACAGAGGGGAAGCTTTTCAGTGAACATATTAAATGTTTCTTTGTTCCACACACTAAGCTATTGTACTTGAAATATAGCATGCAAATGATGCCCAGATCAAACGCCCATCAGGCCCTTGAGCACAAACACAATGTTTCCCAAACCTACTCAGCACTACGGTACCATCTATAAACACAAAATCCTGTAATATTGATTATGACTTTCCTTATTACTTTAGAGCATAAAACAAATTTCTCTGTTTCGCTGTCAAAATGATCATAAATATATCTCCTAATTAGACATCTGTCTACTATAAAAATATCAGATATAAGTATTTTAAGGGCTGATATTTTTTTTCACAAACAAAAGCACACAATTGACACTCAACATCTTACCATCAATAAGTGGATCACATTCTTCCTGACCTGTTTGAATAATAATATTTTTTGTTAATTATGATTACATGTAATAGACAATGAACAATTCACATTGTTTTACTGTAATTTACCATCTGGTAAATCTCTCTCCTGATCAGGCATTTCCTCATCTGTTGAAGAAAAACATGTAAATCTGATTTGTACTCAAACACAGAGATTCAGTGCACAAAGTAATACAATATCTTACCATTATATGGGTTATCATCTTCTTCCTCAAGAACTCTACCTGTTCAAACAATAATCACACTTAATTCAATGAAACGTGTCAATTACATTTTAGGTTTCAGAGTTTTTTTTTTCTTCTTCAGTTTTTCTAGCAGTTTATACATTTTGGCTCTCAATGGTCAGGATGTTGATTTGAGTTTAAGTATTGGAAATTGTTATACAAATACAGATTTTCCCTGCATAATTGTTCTTTGTGAAATAACAGGTGTATTCTCATTAATAGAATATCTTTCTTTTTTTTGTCCATGTCCCTGTATCCTAAAATCCCACAATGCATTGCACTGTGGCATCAGGTTTCCATTCTCCATAGCATTACTTGCAATGGTCATTTAGTTAATTGCTAAAAAGATTGTGGTTTGGACTAAGTCTGTACCTTCTCCTACCAATGGAGAGAATGGCAGTAACCCAGTATTTCATATCCAGGACATAACTCCTCTAATTCTTTGGACAAATAAACAATTCTGGCTTAAACAGAAATGCATAAATTGAATGAAGCCACATCTCATACATTCACAAAAGTCAGGTGTTAATATACAGTATATCAAGAAATATAATACCTTACCATTGTTTATTGGAATAGCTTGATCCATGGGAGTCTGATCTGTTATAAAATAATCACTTTATTTAAACAATGAATCAGAGTCAGAGTAGCAGAATAATACAATTCTAGCACAATCTAGCAAAAAACGTTTTTATAAGTTCATTTTTTCAAAGGTATTTGACAGTTTTCTTATTGTATCAGCTGTATGCAACACTTACCATTTTCTTTTGCTTTTGCAATTTTTTTGTGGCAACAGTAAACCACAACACCTGTCCCAGCTACCAGCAAGAGGAGACCAACACATATCCCCACTATAATACCTATAAACAGTCCTTGTGCTGTAATAGAGAAGTAGAGACATTAGAAACTTGTGGAGATACACTGGAGCTGACAATACCTGTTCGTAATCTATTGATGCTGTTTAAGCTGTAAGACTGTTTGGCACCAATTTTGTTTGTTTTCACTATTATAGGTAGCCAAGGATTTTATCCATGTTTATGTTCATAACTGCATACAGAAAGTGGAAAGTTAGTCAGCTGACACTGATAATGCATTACAACATGGACGGTTGTAATCTAAATGCTGTGACCTGTTAGAACACTTTGCACTTCTTAATATAGTTATTTAGCTGAGCTTTGCTGTTAGAATTTAGAGTTTGTAGGAGTACCGTATTTTTATGTTGGTGTACCTGCACATGTGTGACAGAGTTCACTGATGTCCAGATGTTGAGTCTGGTTGCTGATGGGATTGTTGAGCACACAGCTGTAGGTGTTGTTATCCTGATATTCCACCTCCAGAGGTAGAGAGAGACTGATGCTGAGATCAGACACACTGATGCTGGACAATAAACTGTTTCCTTTGTACCAGGAGAGAGTCACATGACCCACATTCACCCCTGAACACAACAATGAACAATATGATGATGATGATGATGATGAAGATGAAGAAGAACACTGTGAAGAGTCACTGCTGATGACAGGAACAGGCAGACGAGCTGGAAAACATGAGAGAATAAACAGGCAAAATATAATTTTCAGTTAAATCAACATTTATTGGTAAATCTGTATGTTTATCTGAAAGATATTAAATCTTAATGACACCTTAATGTAGTTGTTTGACATGTTCACAAATAACAAAGCACTGGCTATTGATGTGGTAAATCTATTAGCATAATATTTTTTTAAATATTTTTGAGTTGTAAAGTTGTCTAAATCATCCTTTTGAGTTTAGAATATTGTTTCAGGTGAATGAACCTGTGTTGATAGCATGCAGATTGTACCAAATTTACATGATCTTGACAGGAGTTGAAAGAATAGATATAACTTTAAACAAGTTTGTAAATCAGTCTGTCACATTAGTCTCATCATAACATGCTTAGATTAAGTGTTACTATATGTTAAGAAGAGCTGCTTCCACTAGGCTTCCATTCAGGAAGAGTAGGGGAAGGAGTCAGAATTAAAATAATGTGCTCAGTATGTGGGCTTTGTCTACAACAGTCTTTAGATCACTAGGACAAACACCTTCAAGAAGTATACTTCCTTTACATATGTCAAATTTTAAATAATAAAGTAACATTTATTTTAATGCAAAATTGTGTTGCAGTGATAATTCCACTGAAAGTCTTAAACTACTCACCATAGACAGTAACATTAAATTTCTTGTATAAGTTCTTCTTGATGATTCCTAATTGATATATTCCAGAAAAATTAGCTGTGATATTCTTGATGGTAAGAGATCCAGTCAATTGGTTAACCACCAATCTGTCTGTGGATATCTTAATTTCAGAGTTCCTAACTATGACAGTTTCATCAGGTCCAAAGGTCCACACTTTCAGATCTTCTTCCTGTGTTTCAACAGCATGTAGAGTGACAGAATCTCCCTCCAACACTGATACTGATTCTATTGCATCTGTCTCAGCACCAGACACTCCTGCAAAACAATTAGAAACAATTGTTCAGATATAGAGATTCAATAGTAAACCACAGCACAGTAAGTATATGAAATGCAAACAAGTAAAAGGACACAATCAACGTATGGACCAGAGTTTGATGTTAAACCATGGTAGCCACATATTAACTGTGGGTTTGCTACACCAAACGTGGTATGTAAAACCGTGGTTATACAACACTTTTACTATAATTGAACTATAGCCTAATTTTCTTAAGGGATTTGTATTTGTGTATACTTTTTTCTTCTTCTTTGTTTTGTTTTTATAACTGTAGCTATTAATGATTTGATGTTTTGTACTGTTTAATTAAAAAAAAAAAAAAAAGAATTCCCGATCTGAATCAAATGATCTGCATCCCAAAGTCCCGATATGAATTACAGTTTTTTACAATCATTTTTGCACTATACAGAACCTTCATGTCATTTTTCAAAACTCTAGACACAAAACTCAAAACAGTCATTATTTGTAACACAGGCTGTCCAATGGTCAAAACTTTGCATATTGCGTTCATATCTTTAGAGAAGCCTTGCATTTGCAGAGGCATTTTTTTCAAAAAACTCATTTATTATGAAATATCAGAGGAACATTACTTTAGATCACCCACACACAAGATACCCATAGTTTCGCTGTTTAGCTGTTAGTACAATCATTAAATATAGCTGTTATATTTTGTGTATGTATGTATATATATGTATATGATTTGTACTTATCTGTATTTTTACGTTCTACTGTAAGTGTTTAGTGTTATCTGTATGCACCAGGGAGTAAGAGAGTAACGCAATTTCAATTCTCTGTATGTATGTACGGTACATGTGGCGGAATTGACAATAAAGCAGACTTGGACTTTTTTGACTTGACTTTGATCAAAACACTTGATACAGCTTTCATTATGGTTCTCCACATTCATACATCATTGTAATAGACTAGAGAGAAAAGTACAGACACTGGAATCATTGAAAATTATTGATGAAATAATCCACTCACAGCGGGTTTTTCAAAAAACTTTAAAGAAGAAAACATTTGATAAGAAAAAAAGATTAGAAAAAAACTACAGTAGGTCTACAATAAAATGTCAACTGGAGTATTTCTCACTGCACTTCTATGTTTTTATCAACCCTGTCTAGTGGATTTGGCCACAGGTTCTCATCCACATCATAATGGATGTTTTCATTAGCTAAAATCTTGGGAGAAAATCTTCTGGTATGGCAAATCCAGGCCTGACATTGGTCTCCTCCTGTGATGTCATTGCAGGCATCATCTATGGCCTGGAGAAGAGGGACTTGTTTGTGAGGCCTATTGTGAACCCTCCACCTCCATGTGGAGAAAAACTCCTCAGTCGGGTTATAGTAAGGAAAGAGGAGTATGGGGGTAGATACAAGGTGATAAACTGATGGGCCTGAAACATGACTGCACTCAGGGCCTTTGCTAGGAATTCTGGGCCCTTTGCATTGATTTGGCTATGGGGCCCCTCAAAATCACATTCAGTGGGGGGTGGTCAGGCCCCCAGCGAACATCGTTCTGGGCCGCTGTCAAACTCTCCTCCATCTCTTGGCCGGCCAGGTTACAGTAAAGCCTGCTTCATCCAAAAATATGAATGATTTTCATCAGCTTCCAGCTCTATCACCCTCTAAAAATACATTTACTGTAGGAAAAACAAATACTGATAACATTGATATAGAATTTTTTCTCTCCCAACAACAGGCATCTTGAACTCAGTTCTCAGTTGCTTCACTTTCATAATCTAAACATGCAATATTGTTCAAAATTTTCCATAAAACTATGCTTCAAGAGTAATGCAACAGTTACGTAGCATTTTGAGCAGTCGTATCAATCGATAGTTTAGATCATTATAATGAAATGAATGGGAATTGATTACACTCAATTCAAATGTAATGTGTGAGCTGCATTTTGAAATAGTAATACTTTGATGTAATGTTGTGTGATTTTGAACCGGTGATTTTAGTTCAATGAACAAAAGATCTTTGGCTCATGTGTATTGTATCCAAGCATTCAAAGTGTTTTGAAAAATCTGCATTTTGATCATTGGTTGTGAATTATGTCTCTAGAGTTCTGAAAAATGACATGTTTCTGTTATTAGTGCAAAAATGATTGTAAAAACAGTAAATGATTCACGATCTGCGCTCTGAAGTTCCGATCTGAACCAAAAGAGATCTATATTCGCGATCTGCACTTCGAAGTCCCGATTTGAATAATAAATTGAAAAGCACCATTTCAGATCGGGACTTGAGCGCGGAATTGTGAATGCGAAATGATTCGCGAACCCAGTCCGAAGTTCCGATCTGAATCAAAAGATTCACGAACCCGCTTCGAAATTCGATCTAAATCAAACGATTCGCGATATAGGCTACGCTCCGAAGTCCCACTCTGAATCAAATGATTCCCGAAACGCGGGATTCGGATCATTTTGCGACGGTTCGGAGGATTTAAAAAAAAGCTCATTTCACACTATACCCGCTTTTTAAAATCATTACAAGCGATGTCAACATTCGAAAATGGCTCTTTTGATCTGGGGCCTGTACCATGATGGTAGATTAACAAATTCAGAGTTATAGGATAAGTTTTGAGTTGACAAATCCAAACCACTCCAATCTGGCTTTGTTGGTACCATGAAGCTGATCATCAACTTTCTCTGTCAACTCAGGCTTGATCCTGAGTTAATGGAGCGCGTGCACATGAATGTGTGACATCAGCGGCGAACAGCCAATCACAACACAGAGCAAGTGTGACTCACTTCTCACGAGAGAGCCAGCGAGATTCAAAACTATTTTGTTAAAGGTTAAGAGATTAAAGAATATGAGGAATTTAAACACATTTCCACTGAACTACTTGTCCATGAAAGAGGACAAATAAAGGAAATTATCTTGCTCTATTAGTGCAGTCACAAGTGAAACTTGTGAAGTTAGTTTATATAGTTGATAATATATAGTGATAGAGACTCAAACATGTAAGGTCACATGTAGCCATTTTTAAAGTGTTATCTATTGATTCTACCACTTATTTATATTACATATGATCTGTATATATTAATATTAATTTAAAACAAATGCTTTATATTAATTGTTAAACTAAAAGTGCTTGTGTGTAATGGAGTAATAATAATATAAATCATATTATAATTATATAAATCATAAGTACATTGTAATTATCATTAAAGCCAGACAATTTTGTTGGATTTTTTTTTTTTAAAGGTTCTTCATAGTGACCTTTCATTTGTAGGAAGAGAGACTGGGGGAGTGACTTTTTTGTGTCAGACATGTGTCACTTTGCTAACATCTGATTGGTCCAATTTCAGTTTGAGATCTCTAACTCAGAACATAACCTGCCCCGGAGCAGGTTAGCTGTGCAGTGTAAGTTACTATAGCAATGAACGCAGCTAAAAGCCAAGCCACTTTCTTGGTACCTAAAACCCAGGATTGATGCAAACTAAACTGAAATTTACCTGGCTAACCAGCTAAACCGGCTTCATAGTACAGGCCCCTGGTCTCTTTTGATCTTTGCTAGTGAATCACTTGAACTGAATGATTGAAGTCACGAGTTTGAATCAATCGGAGCGTTTCGAGTCTTCATCCATAGGCTATACGACAAACTTGTCAGTACCTACTGTCTTAGCTCGCTAGTTTTATGACATTACCTGAAATAAGCAGAAAAAATATGATGTTTACAAATAAAATATCAATATTTCCATACCGCTAAAAACAACAACAATAGAAGCCCAATAGAAACCATCACAGAAATTCCAATGGTTTCCATTAAAATACCATTATGAACCATTAGCTTTTTCAAGTAAAACCATTACAAAATTCATTTTTGTAGTGTGTTTTGGGCATTTTCCCAATAGGATTTAACATCCCACCAACAGAATCCATCACATACCAGTAGACACCATTATAGTTTCCATTAAAATCAATACAATTCCCATTATAACCATTAAATCCATTACATTTTCTATTGTGTTTTGGGCAGGGTTCTGTTGTTTTTTTCAGCAGATATGTTTAAACACTTATGTGGCTACCTTACACGCGTATTAAATGTCCATCCTTGAAAGCGCACATTTGTCTAGCAACATATCAACATCTCAGGTAATATCAGTTGTATTTACTATTTACTACTAGTGCTATCATTACGTTGATGATCCACAAATTTTTGTATGTTTTCCTAATTGTTGTTTGTCCTAAGCAGTTACTGCTATTCTTCCGAAAAAAATATTTTGTAAAATCCACCTTGTCAAACTGAGGACAATTGAAGGACTCAAACAGGGAGCGAACTGCAGGGGGTAAAATAGCCTAGATCTTTAAACAAAATAAGAATGACTTTCTCTGAGAGACGGTTGGTCTAGATATGTTGCAGTCAGAAAACCAATTAACTGCTTCGCTGAAAACTGACATGACTCTGTCCATGCTTTCAAAAATAAACTTTAGCGTAAGTTACACCCTAAAGATTGTAGTAGTGGAATGTATTAGACTTTTATCTGCTGCACCACAGAACAAGCGAAAGGGTGCGAAAGGGCCTATTGTCTACAGATTTCGACAAGTTATAGATCTAATAGATCTGATCCACTACAAAACATTTTTGACAGTTGCTTTTTGTCATTTTCCCCCTCACATTAAGACAATGTTTTCTATAGGAATTGCGCAGTCATAACCTAATCGAAACCGAAAGTATATCCACCACTTACCTTGTATGTGTGGTAAAAGGCCTAATAAAACAATTAATATTTTCATATCGATGAGTTAAAAAAAAGGGTTGAATAAAACCTGAGTGAAAAAAAAGATGGAAAGTGGACCAACTTTCTCCGAATATCAGTCGTCCTGTCACAGCTCAGAACTGATTTCTGAACTGACACAATACGTGAAGACCGGTGTCAACTTACCTTATTCAGAGATAGGACTTAGAAGCACCCGGCTGCAGCCTGCAGATCAAGGCGAGGCTGCACCTGGGGCGGGGCTGCACGTGTCACCCCGCCCACAATGCTTCTCATTGGTTAGTGGCAAAGTAATGACGTAGATCGAGGCGGGGCTGTATCTGGGGCGGGGCTGCACGTCTCGTCCCGCCTACAACTGTTCTCATTGGTTAGTGGCGTCAAGTCATTAAGGGTTTTTCATTTACACTGTTCTTCGCTGCATGGTGAGTACAGGTGAGCTACATCTCTTGTCTAATTTGTTTAATTACAATTTTAATTTCTGAAGTGCCGTTTAGTGTGTTGTTAAAAGGAAATATGAAGTAGTTTAAAAATAAAATCGCATAACTTTACTCACTCAACCATGTCAGGCAAGGTGTGAAAGTCAAGGTGTGAAATCCTGGGGGAAGAAACTGTTATTATAAATACATGTACTAATAAATACAACAACAGCTGAGAGTATTAACATTCTGAACACTGTAAGCACATCTACAAAAGTAAGTATTTCAAACGAGGAGCTGCTTAAAAGGATAGTTCACCCAAAAATGAAAATTTTGGTCTATGACTGTACCTGTATATACTTCTATACTACCCCCCCCCCCCCCCAATACAATGGAAGTCAATGGGGACTACCAACTGTTTGGTTACCAGTCATTGTCTTCATCTTTTGTGTGAACTCAAAACACAAAAGGACTGAGGCAGCATCAGCTGGACTGAGGAGGAAGACTGAGGCTATGGCTGCTGGACCGAGGAAGACTGAGGCTACGGCTGCTGGACCAAAGAGGAAGACTGAGGCTACGGCTGCTGGACCGAGGAAGACTGAGGCTACGGCTGCTGGACCGAGGAAGACTGAGGCTACGGCTGCTGGACAGAAGAGGAAGACTGAGGCTACGGCTGCTGGACAGAAGAGGAAGACTGAGGCTACGGCTGCTGGACAGAAGAGGAAGACTGAGGCTACGGCTGCTGGACCGAGGAAGACTGAGGCTACGGCTGCTGGACCGAGGAAGACTGAGGCTACGGCTGCTGGACCGAGGAAGACTGAGGCTACGGCTGCTGGACCGAGGAAGACTGAGGCTACAGCTGCTGGACAGAAGAGGAAGACTGAGGCTACGGCTGCTGGACAGAAGAGGAAGACTGAGGCTACGGCTGCTGGACAGAAGAGGAAGACTGAGGCTACGGCTGCTGGACAGAAGAGTCGAACAGCAGAAGAGAACAGCAGTTTGTAAGTGTTTTGTCTTGTTTTCTCATTAGATTTCAGCTCAGTTGTCGTTGCTAGGAAACATTGTTTTTGCCTACTGTGTTTTACCTGTAAACGCGTTCGCAAGTCGCGTTTGTTCTCGTGCTTATCGCGGGAGTTCCCAGTTTCGGTTTGCTAAGTAGAAGACGCGTGGTCTAGCTGACTTCAGGGACTAGTAATTAGGCAAGTATAAAACTGAGTTTGTACTACGGCTGCTGGACAGCGGTCGCGGCAGCTCTCGTGTGAAGACCGACGAGTGTAAAGACGATCGACTCTACCTTGCACAACTCCACCGAGCAAGGACACCGACAAGGCACTTGAGTATTGCTTTCTCCCCTTTCTTTACTTTTTGTCTAACTTGTTCTCATCTACTTGTTTAGTCAATTGTACTCAGGCTATGTGCTTTCAAATCTGTACTATTACTACTAACACTCGGAGAGCACGCGCTGTACGTTGGAGGCAGGCCAATCCTAATAATCTACGAACGGTCCCTCTGTCCTCTACTACTTTACTCTCTGTTCCAATTGGTCTTTGGAACTGCCAGTCTGCTGTAAACAAAGCAGATTTTATTCCTTCTATTGCTACCCATTCCGGTCTCAACCTCATGGCCCTAACTGAGACTTGGATCAAACCTGAGGACACTGCCACTCCAGCAGCCCTCTCCACTAATTTCACTTTTTCCCACACCCGGCTCGCACGATTGGGAGAGGGTGGAGGCACTGGTCTCCTTATTTCAAATGAATGGAAATTTGATCTTCTACCATCTCCTACAGGCAACAGTTCATTTGAATCTCATGCAATTACTATTAACCACCCTGCTAAAATCCACGTTGTAGTTGTGTATCGTCCCCCAGGCTACGGCTGCTGGACTTCCTGGAGGAAGACTGAGGCTACGGCTGTCAAACTTTCCTGGACCGAGGAAGACTGAGGCTACTCCTCTGGTACTGCTCGGTGACTTCAACATCCACCAGACCTCAAGACCCCTGAGGCTACGGCTCAACACCCTTCTCACTTCTGGACAAAGAGGAAGACTGAGGCTACGGCTACTGGACAGGTAGACTGACTGGACCTCATCTACACACGCTACTGCTCCACTGACAACACATTAGAGGAAGACTCCAGGCTGCACACCTGCAGACCACTTCCTCATCACTTCTAACCTCACAGGCTACGACTGCTGGACATAGAACACGCTCCTTCGAAGTCACTGACGTAACCTACGCTCGCTCTCTCCCTCTGCCTATCCTCTGGTTTCATCCACACTACCTTCACCCTCCGAGGAAACAGTGCTACTGACACTCTTTGCTTCACTCTAACATCTGCTTAGACAACTTTTGCCCCCTTTCATCCAGAAGACTGAGGCTACCCCCTCTGCCCCTGGTTGTGCAGAAGATGTTCTCCGGAAGACTGCTAAAGGCTACGGCTGCTGGACAGAAGAGGAAGACTGAGGCTCCAAAAACGGCTGCTGGACAGAAGAGGATCAGTCACACCTCTCTTCCTTCTCTGAGGCTACGGCTGCTGGACAGAAGAAATGACATGACTACCACAACAGAAATTAACAACTGTTCCGACTCTCGCGCACTCTCAAAACGTTCTCTTCTCTTCTGCTGTCCTCCTCCCCCTCCTCCTTCACAGAGGAGGAAACTGAGGCTTACAGCTGATGACTTTGCAACTTTCTTCACAGAATAAAACAAAAACTGAGTGACCAATTCCTCACGACTGCTGGACAAACTAATAATAACTTCATAAGACAAATACACAATGAGGCTCACCTCCTTTTCTCCTCTCTCGGACCGAGGAAGTTTCCAAACTGATCCTTTCCAATCTCCCACGGCTACTTGGTCCACTAGATCCTATCCCCACTCACCTCCTTCAAGCCATTTCTTCTTCGAGTCTACCTGCGCTTGGACTCACATTAAGAGGAACACTGAGGCTACGGCTCACACTGGTACATTTCCCACAGCATTTAAGCAGGCTCGGGTAAGCCCACTGAGGCTAAAAAACGGCTGCTCTAAATCCAGACTTTTAGAGGAAGACTACAGAGGCTATCCCTTCTTCCATTCATTGGCAGAGGAGGAAGTCACTGAGCGAGTTGGTTCAACCAATTCTCCGGCTGTTTCTGGACAGAACAACATTCTGGACAACAACCAATGAGGCTACGGCTGCTCAGAAGTGGCCACTCAGACTGAGACTGCCCTACGGCTGCTCGGTTACAGAAGAGCCCTGAAGACTGGCAAGGGCAGCTTCCAAATCCTCTGTACTCATCTTGCTGGATCTGTCTGCTGCCTTTGACACAGTTAACCACCAGATCCTCATGTCCATCCTCAGAGGAAGACTGAGGCATCTCACGAACCGCCCTCCTGCTGGACCGAGTCTTACCTCTCAGACTGAGGTCCTACAGGGCTGTCTTGGACAGAGTGAGGTTTCAAAGTCACAACTTCTTGCAACTGGAGTTCCTCAAGGCTACGTGCTGCTGGACCACTTCTCTTCTCCATCTACATGTCGTCATTAGGATTGGTTATTCAGAACTGAGGCTTTTCCTACCACTGCTATGCTGATGACACTCAGACTGAGGCTACGGCTCTCATTCCAACCAGATGACCTATTCTATTTAATAAAGAAGA